>JAQJVL010000217.1:917500-1436594 GCA_035578905.1 Stictocephala bisonia | reverse complement strand
GTTCATTGACGGTAATGTCTTTCCATTTAGTAATCCTAGATTTGGGAGTCAGTTTAGAGTTATTTGTAAACACATCTACAGCATTACGGTTAGTATGTTCTACAATAATAGACAAAATATTTTCATCCAATAAAACATTGAAAAAATCAATAGGCTTGCCTGTACCTGGTAATGGAATTAGAAATTTTTCTTCCCTCACAAACTGTATTTTTTTCAATCCAGATGTATGAATTGACCAAACAGGAGGTGTAATATCATAATCACAATCGTCCTCCGAATCAGTCGAAAATGTTTCATTGTCCGTATTACCATTTTCCTCATTACATGTGACACCCATCCCCCCCCCCACCAAAGCTGGAAAGCGTGCCAACTGGGGGATGGCTCAAAACAAGTCGAGCGATGGGATCACGGGTGGCAGTTGGAGGGTCAAAATAACACTCGGCAGCTGAGCAAAACTGATTTATTACCAAGAAAGCAAACTGGCAGGCAGAAGGCCACAACATAAAAGGCAGAAGGCCACAATAAAAATAGGCAGAAGGCCACAATATAAATTCTCACTTAAATAAATAACAACAAACACTAAAATTAACAAGATACTACACATTAATAACAAACGCTATAAATACCACAAACTCTACAAATACCAAAATTGCCAATAAACAACTACATGGCCTATCTGCAGCCTAGCCAGAGACACCCAAAACGTAAGACAATTTATTAACAATTCAAAGTGAACAAATTTAAGAAAATTTTGACTACACCCAAATAAACCCTGGCAATTCAGCCCACATCCCTTGATTCCACCGGGCCAGGGAGTAAGCCGGAATCCCTGGGCAGCTCCGAATTAGAAGTTACGTAAAAGTACAATAATCCCCTTTTGGTGAGTTTAAAAATTAAACAATTAAAAAGAAAATCTAACACGGTACCATTCTATTATCCCCTGACATCAATAATACCAAACACGAAATAAATAAATAAATAACTAAATCACTAGGCCTAAAGCATAAAAATAAATAACAACACAATTTAACAATAGGGACCTAACCAATATAAACTCTAAAATATCTAACAACAAAATAAACTAATTAAACTAAATAACAAGAAATATAAATATAAATAAATATTAACATCAAAAAGTTTCTTTTGTTTGTATTTTAAGTTTTTTTTCCCTTTAAATAAAAAAAAACCATATATAGGTCCCCATGGCTGTGTTGCATAAATCACTTTGGTCCGTTCACTTTTAGGCCTAGGCCACATAAAGTTCCACAAACATTTTCTTTTTTTCTTCTTTTGTTTCTATATTTCACCTTTTTTTTTCTTTTAAATAATGCCATTATTTAAAAGAGCTCCCCCAGCTCAGCCGCCGGGAACCCAAAATGGAATACACTGACCTGAGGACAGAAGACTTATCCCCCAAAGATGTAGAGCGGGTAGCGGGCGACTCCAGGCTCCAACATGGTCCTCAGGCCAGGCTAGCAGAGCAGAATGGTCGGCAATCCCCGGACAGCAGGCTGAGGGTGAAACGTCCTACTCAAGGACCCTGGAGTTTTAGTGTGTCTAGCCGATCATAACGAAATTCTGCAGGCAGCACAAGACAACTGAACAGACAGGCCAACCTGACCGAAGCTGGACCCAGGAACAAACGAAACCGGGCCAACGGCCACCGAATTACGCGAATCGCCGGGCAAAAGCGATCTCAGGCAACCCGGCAGCCAACTACGAAAAAACAACGAAATGTACCGGTCACAAGACCCGGTACAACCTCCCTCTGCAAAACTCAACACACCCAGGCAGGGGAGAAAACTCGGTACCTCAGGGAACCAAACAGAAGACGAAGAAGACCTCCGAAGAGTGGTGTTCCAAGGACGTCCAAGAGAAACTAAGAGGGGAAACCCCTCGAACAGGGAGCAAACTACCCTGACTGTCGGGCCCGACAAGAAAAGAGAGAGAGACTCTCTCAGAACAGCCACCTAGGGCGCAGAGGTGATCAATTTCTTTGCCCTAAGAAACCCCGAGGAACACCAACTCCTGGATCAACCGTTCCCCGGAAAGCCTTAAGCTGGGACACATGGGCTTTCCTGAACACCCTGCCTGACTGGGGATCAACCAGCAGAGCAGTCACCGGTGACAAAAACCTGTCGATGCGGTGGGGACCAGACCACCGATAGCACAACTTTGCAGCTCTTCGTTCCGCGGCCGAACTGACCGGGTGAGCCTGACAAAGAACCAGATCTCCAACCTGAAAAGGGTTAGGAGTACGACCCTTATCATACCTCCTCCTTACTCTCTCTCTAGCACGTAGCAGGTTGCGCCGGGCAGCCCGCCACGTGGACACTACGTCAGTGGCACCTGGCGTAGGTAGAAGATCCTCTAACCTCCACAAGTTGGACAAAGGGTTGTTAGGAGGGTAGCCATGTAGAATTTCGAAGGGAGTGGCATTGTGACTCTCATGCTTGGAAGAATTGAAAGCAAGCTGGAGCCAAGAGAGAATATTTTTTTTTTATTTATTTTTTTTTCTTTTTTTTTTTTAGGCAACCACGCTCTGCTACCAATTGAGACCCATCCCCCCCACCAAAGCTGGAAAGCGTGCCAACTGGGGGATGGCTCAAAACAAGTCGAGCGATGGGATCACGGGTGGCAGTTGGAGGGTCAAAATAACACTCGGCAGCTGAGCAAAACTGATTTATTACCAAGAAAGCAAACTGGCAGGCAGAAGGCCACAACATAAAAGGCAGAAGGCCACAATAAAAATAGGCAGAAGGCCACAATATAAATTCTCACTTAAATAAATAACAACAAACACTAAAATTAACAAGATACTACACATTAATAACAAACGCTATAAATACCACAAACTCTACAAATACCAAAATTGCCAATAAACAACTACATGGCCTATCTGCAGCCTAGCCAGAGACACCCAAAACGTAAGACAATTTATTAACAATTCAAAGTGAACAAATTTAAGAAAATTTTGACTACACCCAAATAAACCCCGGCAATTCAGCCCACATCCCTTGATTCCACCGGGCCAGGGAGTAAGCCGGAATCCCTGGGCAGCTCCGAATTAGAAGTTACGTAAAAGTACAATAATCCCCTTTTGGTGAGTTTAAAAATTAAACAATTAAAAAGAAAATCTAACACGGTACCATTCTATTATCCCCTGACATCAATAATACCAAACACGAAATAAATAAATAAATAACTAAATCACTAGGCCTAAAGCATAAAAATAAATAACAACATACTTTAACAATGGGGACCTAACCAATATAAACTCTAAAATATCTAACAACAAAATAAACTAATTAAACTAAATAACAAGAAATATAAATATAAATAAATATTAACATCAAAAAGTTCCTTTTGTTTGTATTTTAAGTTTTTTTTCCCTTTAAATAAAAAAAAACCATATATAGGTCCCCATGGCTGTGTTGCATAAATCACTTTGGTCCGTTCACTTTTAGGCCTAGGCCACATAAAGTTCCACAAACATTTTCTTTTTTTCTTCTTTTGTTTCTATATTTCACCTTTTTTTTCCTTTTAAATAATGCCATCATTTAAAAGAGCTCCCCCAGCTCAGCCGCCGGGAACCCAAAATGGAATACACTGACCTGAGGACAGAAGACTTATCCCCCAAAGATGTAGAGCGGGTAGCGGGCGACTCCAGGCTCCAACATGGTCCTCAGGCCAGGCTAGCAGAGCAGAATGGTCGGCAATCCCCGGACAGCAGGCTGAGGGTGAAACGTCCTACTCAAGGACCCTGGAGTTTTAGTGTGTCTAGCCGATCATAACGAAATTCTGCAGGCAGCACAAGACAACTGAACAGACAGGCCAACCTGACCGAAGCTGGACCCAGGAACAAACGAAACCGGGCCAACGGCCACCAAATTACGCCAATCGCCGGGCAAAAGCGATCTCAGGCAGCCCGGCAGCCAACTACGAAAAAAACAACGAAATGTACCGGTCAAAAGACCCGGTACACATGCTACGGAAGTATCAGAGTCACTAGAATCACTCACATGACGCTGGGGACGTTTACGGGATGTAGAAGCCATATTTTAATCAAAATAACACTGTAAACTATTCATAAACAACAATAAATAATATGTATATAAACCTCAAAATAACTAGCATGTATGTCAGAAACCAGAAGAGATATCAAGAAACGAAAACCACCACGAAACAGCTCGATCCATACCGAAAACACGGACAACACACACTGTGACCATACGCAAACACTGCTTCACGGCAGACTGAATTTAGTTGCTAGGGACAGACAGCGCCGCACGGCGTGTTCAGAGCCCCGGCTAGTTCGAGGTCGCGCCGCACGGCGCGACCCGCAGCGAACGTGTTAAAGATCTGGGCATCACGTTTGATGAGAAATTTACCTTTGTTAATCATGTTATATCTATATGTAAATCTTCATTTGCGGTTCTAGGCTTTATCCGTAGATCTTCTAATTTCTTAAAAAATGCGAATTTAGTCAAACTTCTATTTTGCTCCTTAGTACGATCTAGATTAGAATATGGTTCAGTTATCTGGATGCCATCATACGCTTACCTCTCAGATATGGTTAAGAATGTTCAGAAAAAATTTTTGAGGTTTTTGTATTTCAAGAAATTTGGTCACTTTACAACAGTGATTCCATATTCGGAGCTACTATCGATATTTCATTTAGACTCTCTGAGTGTGCGGCGGAAGGTGGCTATGTTGGCTTGCCTGCATAGGCTTGTGGGTGGTGGGCTCGATGACCCGGCTCTATTGTCAAAACTACAATTCAATGTTCCTCGGCCTAATACAAGGAGTCGTGTGTTGTTCACTCCCTGCTTTTCTCGTACCAACCTGTCTGCTAACTCTCCACTCAATGTTATGATAAGGCTACACAATTCGCTTTCCGTAAGTGTTGATATTTTTAGTTATTCGTTAAAAAATTTTTTAAAAGCTGTAAACGCCAGTATGCATTAATTTAGTATATTGTAAAATTAATTTATTGTAACATTTTTTATTGATCTAATTAATGGCATTGTAATTTATTAATTTAAACATATTTTAATTGTACGTTTTTATTTGAGCATGTGCAGAATAATTGTCTTGTAATATCTCATTTAAATATTTATTAACCCACTTTTTATATGTTTAGTTTGTTGTAATGATTAATAACCTAATAGATTTTGACCGAGCATAATCTCGTCTGTTTGCAAGTTTAATATATTTATTATTTGTTGTTTGCTTTTCTGTATGCTTTGAAGTGATTCTTGAAAGACTACATTCCTCAATATTTATACACTGTATTATTTTAATGCAACATTGTAATTGGGTTTTAATGCCTGTAATGTATGCATTTTGTCAATAAATGAATTTGAATGAATGAATTTTAATTTTACAACTAACTATTTTACTGTAAAATACTTTATTTATAACATGAAAGTACTAGTTCTAAAAGACGCACCAATAAATATCATTGATTAAAACAGAATTTTTTTCTTAATAATTTGTCTTTTTGGCGCATCAGAATAATTCTGAGACATCGATATTGCTTATGCATTGTGCTTATGATAGTGGTGATGCATCAAGTTACTTTCGAGGCATCAATGTTTTGACTAGTCATGAATCGAATCGCATCGATTTTTTTATGCATCGCACACTCCTAATAAATATGTTCTTTATGGAAAACACGTAAAGAATTATACACTGAGAATAAATAAAATGTTACCAATTTTTAATTTTGGAACTATGTCATTTGTCGATTTTTGGATTGTCTTATGCTTCATATTGGGTAAATGTCCAACATATTATGCATTGTTATTTTAATCACTGAATCCACATTATTTGTTGATTCACTGGCGTAAAGGAATTGGCCAGTTTTCTGAGACATACTCAAAAAGTACTTAGAACCGAGAACCAATTTTAGAAAAGAACCGAGCCGGAACCAGAAAAAAAAAATGGAACCGACCCATAATTAATCAAAATATTAGAGTTTAACTTGACAAATAATGAAATGCAAGTAATATATAGAAAGAATGGACAAACATTTTAAACTCTTTAAAATAAATTACAACAATCTTCTTGGCATTTAACACATTTCTCACATAATTATTTTTTCTAATATACAGACTGTTACAAATTAATATTACCTCATGGAATCTAGGAGATATGGTTGACCAAGCTGGACCAAGATTGATCCACTGCCCAGCTGGTGACATGTGTACCCAGAATCCCAGTCGTAGCGCTTGGTCTCACCATCCAGAAGAGCATTGCGGCTACGCGACACCCCCTCTATTACACTCGCACTGCATGCGATGGTCGCTACATTGTGTTTGGGCACTGTTCAAAACAAGCCAAAGTCACAAATATGTAAATTATAGTCTAGTAATAAATCTACTTAAATCTTCTTAAAAATGAAACTTTTTTGTGGAGTTTTTAGGAAAAAATGTTAAGAAACATGTCCCAAACATATTTTGGTTCGCAGAAATTGAACATTGTGCCTGTTAAGGCTCTGAATCTAGGATAATTTTTTAGTATTCTGGCGAAATCCCTCTCATTTAGTTATAAGTAGTCTGGATTTGAAAAACATTTTTCTTTTCTAGAGAACCAAAAGATACAAATGTCTTTGAAATATGATAATCAAATAAAAAATATTGAGGTAAGTGATGAAGCTATTTTCTATGGTTTGTGATGTAGATAATTATAACTATGTCGAATGCGTAACTATGATAAGGCTGTTTTGTCAGCAAACACATTTCTGTGATGGGCTGAAGAAAAATGATGTGATTGCTGAATAGCTATCAGATTAAAAGAAATTCAAGAGCTAACAAGCACTGAATCTGTTAAAACAACATACTGTAACCGATTGATTTAAACCTAGAATATATCTGTACATGGTACATTTACGTATGTAGTATATATAAGTAATTATTAAAGGTTTAATAATACACATGATTACATTGTAATAATGTCTGGTTGGCCATGGTACCAGGGATCGTTACAGACAGGAGGCGGCGGGACAGCGACTGAAAACTGACTCGCAGGTCAGGCAGGTGGTGTGATCCTTTGGGGTAGGTCGGAGTAGGGATATGGCGTGATAGGTTTCAGCCAACCAGAACAGTTTATTAACATCACCTGATTAACATATGATGTACAATGGTGGCGTGATATTTCTAAATAGAATTAGATTTAACTTAATATATTACAAAGTCCTTACCTATCAAACCTTTCTCAATGACTACCGGAGTGTTGGTGAACATGACTTCAAATGATACCACATGAAAAACTTTGTTGACGGTGTTGTTTGTCCCAACGATACGGATATAGCGGACAACTCGAGGCTCGAAGTACAAGTGTTGCCAAGAACGGCAAAAATAATTTGTGTGATCAATCACTCGAGTCCAATCCTTCTGGTCCAAAGAGACTTCTATGTAGTAACAGTAAGACCTGAAATATTAGACTGTGTGAACATACATACATCTTGAACATAACCTATCCTTTAATAAACTATATAAGCTTCAGCCAAAATCTGTATTAAATTTATTTGAATAAGAAGGTCTTTTTCCACAATGTATATTATTATACATGTGTTAGTACATAGCTATTGAACTGTCAAAACATTAATGCCAAACAATCTTAAGACAAATCTTATTTTTAAATGTTCTAATTATTATTAATGTAGTTTCACATAAACGAAACACGTACAAATACAGTGGAGGCCTTACTGTCCATTACCCTACAGCTCATCATGTTCTGTTACACAGTTGGTTGCTCTACGTGACAGTTGCCGTATTTAACCAGTCTGAAACATGTTGTTTCTCTTCTCCAGCCACCTGATACCCTTTCCTTATGACAGAAAGTGCATTGTATTATAAGTACGATTGGACTCTTGGACTACACATATTTTAGCAGTGCATAAAGTTATTTATTTTTCAATTTGTTCACCCTGAAGGGTATGGAAGCCCTGAAGCGATTTAAATCAATCAAAAGGTAAGAGCTATTAAAATTTAAAACAGATGTTTATACAATTTTAATAGCTTTTTGAATGTAAATAATAACATTTACAATATTTAGGAGGCTATAGATCTTTTTTAATATTGAAAGAATAAGTTTTGATGTACTCAGAGGAAGTTTGGTTTTATCTATATTCATCAATGTAAGCACTACGATACAATGTTCACCAGGTGGAGCTCACTGGTCTGGTTTGGCCATCACCAATGTTGTTTTAACAAGTTGCTCAGCTCCAAACTGGTTTTCAACAAGTTTATTAAAGAAAAGTTCACATAGCAAAGATTCCTTTTTGATATTTACCAAGATTGCCAGGAAGGCTGATACTGGTTTCTTATTGTAAAAATTAAAAAATGTTTTACAATAACATGATTTTTTATTATAAAACATGCTTTTTATACACATAGAACAATTTTTAAACTTGTGCAACTCAATTGTTAGACGCTTGTTTATTGAGCAAGTTATATAGTGTAAACGCAGCTATAGGAAACTGCTGCTAATTCCTATGCTGTATTGACAATAATATTGATGGCCACGTATGTACTTCAATTAATATCTATTTCTCACCCAATTTCAGGTGATGCATCTACTTGATGGATTTAAAAATTTCTAAATTTACTTCAATATTGTTGTCGACCCATCATCACCAAAGGGTTTATCTCAAATTGGTCGACAGTGAAGTTGGTTAAAGCCCAGCTTACTAAGCTTAAAGTTCTCATTTTGACCCCAATCAGAATCAAAACAAATTTAGAAAGGAATTAGCTGATAACCACCATCGGTTCATTTGTCATGGTCTATTAATTAATGATACTTTCTAAGGAATAGTCAGCCTTATTTTGTAATAATGACTACATTTGCTCAACGTGCTCATTCAAAATCCATATTCACTCATATCTTGACAATCAGCGTCTTAAGAATAAATAAATAAAAATAAAAAAACTATATTGATCATGTAGGGTCTCTCCAAGAGTTATAAGTGTCTTGGATTGTATACATGGAGATGCGGGAGGACGTGGTGAATAATGTAAGTCTTTGGGAAGTATATGAGGAGAGAAAAAGGGAGGGAATGATGTAGTCAGCATTACTAACCTCAAATCTCTGTCCCACAGCAGCATGCGAATGTGGTTGACAATGAACTGTTTGCCTAGCTTGATAAGTATTCCGTTGTCACCAGCCTCGTTGATGGCATGCCTTGTGTAGCCTCGTTCCATGTCATAGTTGCTACTGTCTCCATCCAGTAAAGCTGTTCGCATCTCTCCCTGAAGCACTTGAGTACCATGATTGGCATGAGCCACATTCTCCTCTGGCCCTGCATTGAAATACATTTTCTATTATTAACTTAACAGAAATAGCATGTGTGTGTAGGGAGAATGAGTGTATTTCCAATGTACTTTGTCAAAGCTGGAAAGCTTTATGTGCTTTACCTTTGTTTAAGCCAACAGTATTTTGTTTAGTAACATTTTTACTGACAAAAATCATAACTTCCAAATAAAATATCATATGGCTGATCACTTTTCACAATTAAAATAATAAAATATAAAATAATAATAGGATTTTAAAATCACATTCTGAACACAACATAAGATCTACTGTCCCATTATCAATTCATCCCTATTAACTTTCCTTTTTTATACTATTAATTATATCCATTTAACAATAGATTGAGAGTGATAGAAGTAAAAGTTTTGGTTGTTAAAAAAAAAAACAGCATGGAAAAGTAACTTTCATAAACATTTAATTTTTAGTAGTAGTTTTGAGGTTAGGTTACAGGAAATTTAGGTTGGGAATAAATAAATGCAAACTCACCTTGGAAAATCAATTTACTACAATACAAGGACAAAAACGCTTCAGTTTCACTGTAGCCTTCTCCAGGCTAAAGACAAACTGGCCGGGCTTCAATTGACTCTGGGTAGAGAGAGGGAGGGAGGGTGAGAGGGGTTGTGTCTTTTGGAGTATTTCGACACAGTTTGTACGTAAATATTTTGCTAATCGTTTATAGGTGGGATAAATGTCTACCTGATGATGTAATTAAGAGGGTCATATGATTATTGTAATTAGGAGGGTCATATTCAATTATACGCTAATTTCATTCTTATAAATTTGGAACTATTGATGTAGGATGAAAAATATCTTACCTCTTTTGATATATTGAAGCGTTGATTAACATTTTGGTTATGAAGAAAGGAGTGGGCAGAAATGCACATAATACACATACAATTTGAGCAAATTTTGTAAAACAGCACATGAAGTGTGAAATCTAATTTTAACAAATGAGATGACTGATGAAATAGTTCAATGCACTAACATATGGATTGAGAAAAAGAAACATTTATATACAAGAGAAATAAACTATATAGCAACAAACCCTGATGAAATAGCAGCTATTATAGGAATCTTATGTCATGAAAATGTCACACTTTTTGTCCAAGGACAGCTTGTAGTTTTTTGCATTAAAATGTCTCTTTTTCAATTTAGATATTTGTTGAGTGCTTTAATGAGGCTGGATGACATAAATACAAGAAGACTCGTTGTCGTGTGTCACTTCTTAACCACTTGACAGATAGCCACCAGTTAGAGCTATCTTTATAGATTTAGAGGCCTACAAATGAAAAAGAGGTTTTTAACATCCTACAAAAAATTAGTTGTAAGAATAGTGTTGGAGTGGATTAAATACCTTACAACATTTTAAAAGTTTATAATGACACACAACTTACTATGACTTATTTACTAGTTTATAATGACTACGTCACCACTTGCTATGATTATCAATAAATCCTTTGAGCAGGGCAAGTTCCCAAGTAGAATTAAAATGTCTAACGTAACAATTATAAAAAAAAATAATAATAAAATACATAAAAATAATGAATAGGATTTTTTTCAAACTACTGACAAGTAGCAGTTCAAATTGTCTTTTCTAAAGTCTTTGAAATTATCTTTGTAAGAAGACTAATATCCTATTTAGATGATAAAAAGCTATTGAATAGCCACCAATATAGATTTTGAAAAATAAGTCTACAAGTGATGCAGTATTTGGCCTACTGGTCAACTTATATGATAATCTTGATGTAGTAGGTGAGCAAATGTGCATATTCTACGATACGACTAAAGCATTCAACTTACTATCACACTCAAAGCTATTATAAAAGTTAAAATGTATGGGTATAAGTGGCAAACCTCTGAACTGAATAGTTACTTATTTAAAGGATCAGAGTCAGGTTGTAAATATTTGCCATTCAAGTCAAGATGGACTAAAGGCATTTTTTTATTTGCACAAAAACATTTTGGGTACAATATGGAACAGGTGCATGGTCAAAATCTTAAGCTAGTGTACAGTTTTAATTATTGAAAACCTTGCTAATTAACATAGTACTAATCAAAAAACTAAATAATAAAGAACATGATTTAAAACATAGTTCAAACATTTTTTTCAGTGAATAAAAGGCCTTGGATAGCAGAACGGATTTTAGTTCTTTTTTTAATTGGTTAAGCTCCATTTCTTTATAATAAGTTGATAATCAATTATAAATTTTTATCCCAAAATCCAGAGGACTTTAAAAGTAATGTCTCATTTCTTGAAGAATAGTTATGAGAAAACTGTAATTTATTTGATAAACTGCTTTTCATTGTGTGCATGTAAATTAATGTTTCAAAAGTATACAGACCTGTTAAAGTAAATATATTTAAATCCCAGAAAATCCCAGGTTTGCAAGAGCTTGTAGTATGAGTTATTCTTTGTTGTAATCTAAAGATGGATCCCACTCCAGAGGCTTGTCCCCAAAGTAAGATGCCATATCTTAAAATGTACTCCACATATGTACAGTAGACCATCTTACAGGTTTCAATTGATACACTCTCTCTCAAATGTAAAAAAACAAAAGCTAATAATCTCAACTTGTTCCAAATATAATTCAGGTGCTCTTTCCATTTCAAATTTTCATCAAACGTTACACCCAAACATTTATGTGACTCAGTTAATCACTCAATTTGCCTCTTATGTAAAATCAGCTTTAATATGGCCATTTTATTACAATAATGAAACATTTTCAATATTTTAAATAAATATATTTACCAGAACAAATGACAGGATTTAATTATAAATGATTCTCTAATATCATAAGTAACTCACTGAGAGCACCCCTGTATTTGAGCGCGGAATCTCGGCATGTAGTGCGAAGAGTCAAGGCATCCAGAATGGTATCTGGCGTGACCAGCTTGAGGGGACGAACCACTCCCAACAACTCACTGACAGTCATTAACTGTAGCCTCACAGTGGATAGAACTGACTCTAACTCCGCCCCTGAGGTCAGTCCTGAAAATGCATCAATCAAGTCTGTAGTAAAATTACAATTATCTCTCAGAATATACATAATTTTTCACACTTTTAAGGATTTACTTATTTGCACTGTTTATTTGATGTGGGTCCTCCCACTGACTACGCCACAGACTGATGGCCCTACTTTGTCGCACAAAAAATGTTCCAGCCGCAGTTGAATTAGAACTGACGATCCTCTGCTTTGTAGTTGGCCATAGTACAATGCCTTAGACCGCTCCTCCATTTCAGTTCAACACTGATGGTGACTCGGTATTTTTACATTGATAGATCATGAAATACCTTCTACATCAAAACATTGAAGGGTTAAGCTTACAATTATTCGATATTAGACAATGTCACAGTCCTAAAGCTAGAGGATATGATTTATTCATAGGTGGCATTGAAATACTAAGATAAATAATTGAAATATTTCCTTAAATGTTGAAATATGTTCTTAAAGCACTGTTTTAAAGGAGTTTAATAATTAATTAAACCTGATTAGGACAAAAGAAAAGAGATAGAAGACGGGCAGCACTGTGTTTAGAACTGTATACCAGTTACTTGAGGACAAGTGTTGTGGAGATGATTGTGTACGATAGTTTCTATCTCAGTCCTCTTAATACTGACACAGCCTCTGTTCAATGGCTTCGTCTACCAAAGACTTTGACCACATGTAGCATAGACTTGGTTGTAAGTAGCATTTATGAACTTGGTTGTAACGGCATGTTAATGAAGCATGCACTTATATTGGCATGCATACACTATATATATTTATTTATTTAGTTCTGCATTCTGCATGTTGTTTAGTATTAATAACTTGCTAGCGTTTTTGTACTATTTATTGATTTATGTATTCTGTTTCTATTTATTTATTTGTTTTTTGCCGTATAGTATCGCGAGCAAATTTATAGGCTCATTATTTAGATAATCTTTTTAACTTGAATGAATAGGACTATTTTTGAGCACTTAGTTTACTATCAAAATGTGCAAGGATTAAGATCCAAAACCAATACATTTTTTAATAGCATACTAGCATGTGATTATAAAATTATAGCTTTAACTGAAACAAATTTGCAGCAAACTAAATTCTCCTGAACTTTTCCAGATTGCTATAGTTTTTTTAGATGTGATAGAAATTTAGAAGTGACAGGGAGGCAGGGAGGGGGAGGGGTTTTGTTAGCAGTTTCAAATTATTTATTTTGTACTAGAGTAGATAGTTTTAATGACACAATCCCGGGATGTGAGTGTGCTTGCATAAAAATTTCAAACCATAGGGGGAATATATTTTAGGTTTGTGTAGTTTATTTTAGGCCCAGGTCACCTCTGGGAATATATCAAGCATTTTTTGATCAGTTCATGCATTTAAAACTGTCAGTTAAGACTCATATTCTTATTTTAGGTGATTTTAATTTATCAATTTTTGGCAAAGACTATAACTTAAATGATGGCGACAGCCTGTGTAGAGAATTATCAGTATTTTTGAACTTACACAATTTAAATTTAATAAACGATATTCGTAACTTTCAAAATAAGACATTAGATTTAATAATTTTAATATAAAAGAAATAGTAGTATTGAGAAGCGAGGAAAGGTTAGTTGGGGACGATCCTTATCATCCAGCACTGAAGGTAAGTGTTGTTATCGCTGCTCCATTGTCTTGCAGGTCAAGGTCAACTCAGTCAGCTGGCTATTGTTATCGCAGAGCCAACTTCCTCCAAATATATGAAGAATCATCCAAGATTGACTGGGCTAATTTATACACGCTTTTAAATGTTGAACAAGCTATTGATTACTTTTACAACCAAATGTACAAAATTCTTGATCAGTCTTGCCCTTTAAAAAGAAATAAACAATCAAAGTACCCTTTCTGGATTATACCCTCAATAATATTTAATCTAAAACTTGAAGAAAAATTGAGAAGACGGTGGAAAAAACCAACACTGTGCAAACTTATAATTTATTTAAAACCAACGAATCTTAGTAAAAAATTAAATAAATGTAGCTTATAGAAATCATACAGATAATGTTTTGCAACGGAAAATATGTTGCATCTGGACAGCAGTAAATTTTGGAATTTTATTAAAAGTAGAAAGACAGATAAAAATAAAGTTTTTGTAATGGAATATAATGGAGTTAAGCAAGACAGCGGAGTAGTGGTGGTAAATGCATTTGCGGATTACTTCGGCTCAGTATATGAACGGTATACGAGTGGGCCTAGTGTGGAGTGCGCGGTGGAGGGCCGTGCCTCGCCGGGGTGTCTTGTCTCATACTTCCTCGCCTTCGCTGTCAGGATGTACAGGAGGCCATTAAAAGGTTAAAGTCAAAATGAACCACTGGACCTGATTTACTCAAACAGTATTTATTTAAAGGATGCTCTGAACTATTAAACAAACTCTCAACATTTTTATTTAATTTAAGTTTATTAACAAACATATTTCCTGAAAAATGGAAAATCACTAAAGTAACGCCTATTTTTAAGAGTGGCAAGAAGGATCAAATAATGAACTATTGGCCAGTGGTGGTTTTATCGGTGCCGTCTAAGATATTCGAAATGATCGTTCATAAACATTTATTTAATCACTTTCAAAAATATGTTTCTGATTGTCAGCATGGCTTTATTCCCGGCAGATCAGTCAATATAAATTTATTGAATTTCACTAGTTATGTTTCCTCGGGGTTGGAGTCTGGAACCAGAACGGATGCCTTATTTTTGACCTGGCCAAGGCGTTTGACAAAGTAGACCATACAATTTTATTACATAAACTACATTTTTACGGAATTTCAAATAAGTTTTTAAATTTCTTCAAATCATATATTATAAATAGAAAACAATTTGTATTTTATAACGGAGTCTAATCAAGTACATTTAATGTTCAGTCAGGAGTGCCTCGGGGCTCGAATTTAGGGCCTTGCTTTTTTATTATTTTGATAAATGATTTAAGTGACTGTATTTTATCTGCCAAAGCACTATTATTTGCAGACGATTTGAAGCTGTTTAAATACATTGAGAGCCCTGAGGATACTGTTAGTTTGCAACAAAACTTAAACAATGTTTTAGAGTGGAGTATAAATAATAAAATGACTTTTAATGTTTCGAAATGCCAATTAATTACTTTTACAAGATCTCGGGAGTATCCAAAAATTGATTATTTCTTAAATGGATTTTCAATAATCAGAGTATATAAAATTAAGGATTTAGGAGTTCATATAACTAGCACGCTATCTTTTAATCCTCATGTCGAAGCATGTATAGCATCTAGCAGTAAAATGATGGGCCTTATTTTTAGACAAAGGTTAATTTTAGGAACATTGAAACCTTAATTAAGCTGTACTACTCCTTGGTCAGGTCGAGGCTAGAGAGTGGAGCAGTGGTCTGGAGTCCGTTTCATATAACTTACTGTAATGCGCTTGAAAGAATTCAAGAGCGATTGTTACGATTTTTGTTTTACAAATGGTTTAATATTTACACGTATGCCATTCTGTATCACAAATTACTTGTGATGTTTGGGTTCCGAACTTTAGCACTGAGGAGAACACTCATGGGCCCAGTATTCCTGTATAGACTGGCGCGAGGCGGGGTTGATGATGCCGCTAGGTTGGCTGGTCTGCATCTTACATTCCAGAGTAGAAACATAATTCTCTTCAATCTCCCGTGCAGCCGTAAAACCTCACATGCCTCCTCCCCCCTGTTACACTACATGAGAACTTACAATTTACTTATATCTAACAGAAATAATGTCGATATATTTTTTGATTCCTTGAAAGTTTATAAAGTAAAATGCTTAGCTGGTTTAAAACGCTAAGTTTTTAATTATTATCAGATACTATAGCATACTATATATTGATCTTATTATTTATTTCCTTGTTTGTTAATGTTACGATTATACATAGTTTATTTATTGTTATTCATATTACTTATATGCTGTATGCAGGTTAACATTATTATTATTTATTATTGCTATTATTATTAGTTATTTAAATTTATGCATAAAGTGAGCAAAGGAAACTCCACAATGGACTTTTAAAGTAGTTTGTACTGCTTTGTGCTTTGGTGTAATTGGTATAATAACTGTCCTAAAGCATGTAAATAAAATAAAATAAAAATAAAAAATGGTTGAACAGCAGAGAAACATTTTAGGGTGTTCGTGAAGGTTGGTTGCCAAGTCTGTTATTGCGTGTGGGAGAACTGAGTACCAGACTTTTGTCGGCTAGCCAAATATCAGATTCAATTATAAGTTGGTCACTAGCCCTAGCTATTGGGCTTTCGACAAATAATAGTTTTTTCAATCAATAGATCATATAATCGTTTTAGTAATTAAGACTATAACTTATTCGCATAAAGAATATAATTAATAAAAAAATAGATGCCCATTTAACATTTACCTTCAGACTTTAATATATAAAAAGTACGGCTCCAAGTAAATGGATGTATTAGCACCAGAAAAAGACTAAATAATCAAATATGTTTTAGACAGATGTATATAAATTTAAAATTGGTAGTGATTTATTCTGATTTATTGTTAATTATATTGTGAATTTTCATTTTTTAATTTGAATAATGCGCTTCAATTAACAACAAATCAATGTTTTCTTGAATTCTCATATAAATATTTTACAAAATAACTTTTTACAAAACAATTACAGCTTAATTCCTTGTATTTTAATGATTTTCAATCGTTGGCCATATGTTTATTTTGTAAACAACTTTCAGGTTACTGTGATGAATGCACCAATGAATCAGCTGTCAGTATTAGTGATTCAAGAATTTCTGAAGACTGTCAAATGGGACCTGTCCTAACACATGGTCTTTAGTTTTTGGACGCATTTCATTAAATTAACTTCTATTTGTGCTGCTTCACTGTATGCTACAGATCAAATTGGACATATAGTCTACTTGAACTGTATGATTTGTGACAGGATATATGCTCTAATATCTTTGTTATTCCCATTGACTATTTCAGTTTAACATAAATCAGTCACTTCTATACATATTTTCTCAGATTCTTATGTGGTCTATTGAATATAAAAATCACTTCCTTTTAGGTGATAATAAAATATAGCTCGATTCTACATTTTCCAGTGATAACCGCGTCAATGTGCTATGTAAATTATTTACAAAGTAACCAGACGTTTCACCAATACTGTGATGTGGCATCCTCAGTGGTATCTTGGTTACAACAAACACAAAAAAATACAGATCAGCTAAACACAAATAAAAAGAAGGCATAAAAAATGAAAAACAAAAAAACAGTTTGTTATGATCAAACCAGAGGTCATCCAGTGCAATTCTATGCTTATTGTTTACTGAGTGACAGTGTCATTGTCTATTTACTAATAATATAATTTCTTCACTGTAGAAGGTCAATTACAACACATAACATTTTAATTTCTTTGGAATTATAAGTTTTTAAAGTTCCGGTTATTATAAATGCCATGTTCTATGGCCGATTATTTTAAATAAGCCAGTGATATATATGGCTTTGATGGTGTATTATTTTCAACAATATATATATATATATATATATATATATATATATATATAGATCACTAGATAAGTTCCAGGCAGTAAACATTTGTTCTTATTTGGACAACATTTGAACAAATGTGGATATATGCCCAAGTTTGAAAAAAAAAACTTCTCAATACAGTTAGTGAATCTTTATGAACTTGAAGGGCGGCTGATAATGAGTAAAGAAGTAATTTAACGGAAGCGTAGACTAAGTTAAAACTAAAGATGGGCCAATTCCGATTCTCGATTCCTAGAATCACTCAATTCCAGCAGTATCGCGATTCTCGATTCTGATTATTATCTGATGATATCCCTCAATTTTGATTCTTAATTCTTCAAATTACAAATACTAAAATGTTGAAAGATCAAAGTTTAGTATCATATGCAGAACGTAATTATTAGGTCGGATTCTATGAATTCCATTGATTTATGAATTAAAAATGGAACCGCATCTCTGATACTGGTATTCGCGTAATGCAGTATTTCGTAGCGAAAGAAAATAATATTGCCAATAGGGATGGGCAGTTCACGAACGATTGAGTCAAATGAACTAGTCCGCTTAGTGAACGAGTGAACTAGTTCTTTTATTAAGATTTGAATGGGTTCAATTCAAAGTCAGCAACGAACTGGAAATGTAGCTATGATACACGATGACCAAGTCTTCAGTCAGTTAATAACCTAACCTAAAACTTCGAGAATGGAACAGAAGTCCTAGTCATTTTCCTTAGGACACATGAAATAAATGGGATTGCGCGAGCAACACTATACTGGACGAACGAACAAACCGCGAGGAAATAACGAACTTCTAGTAGTTTTTTCGTTTCATCTAGTTTGATCACTCTACTTATCGTTGTCATTTTGAACTAGTTCATTAATCTAGTTTCTCACAGTGAACAAGTCAGTCGTGAATTAGTCTTGCGAATGAACTGCCAATTGACCGATATCGGCGACATGATTGTCAGTTGTGTCACTTTCAGTCAGCTATTGAAGGAGTCGAATTAGTCGAAATCTTAAGTATGTGGGGAAAGTGACATAAAGGTAAAACACACTATTGATTAAGAAACAGCAGATTTTTAACAATTTTAAATTTCCTTCAAAGACGATAACTAGTTTCAGTTTTATTTAACTTTTTTGACTTGATATAGAAATATACAAATAGTTTTCAATATCGTATAACAAACAATTGCAGTTAACCTCGTTTATAGAATCCCACTAGCAGTGATTGGCTAGTTTGATTTGTTGTCTGCTTTTTCTTCAGGATTTTACTTTTTCTTTTCTCATTCCCTTCGGTATTCATGAAAGTAATTAACACAAGTAGTGATGGGTCGGTTCTATTTTTTTTCGGTTCCGGCTCGGTTCTTTTCTAAAATTAGTTCTCAGTTCCTGGTTCTGAGTACTCTGAGTGTGTCTCAGAAAACTGTCCAATTTGTTTATGCCAGTGAATCAACAAATCATGTGGATTCAGTCATTAAAAAAACAATTCATAATATGTTGGGCATCTAATATCTATAAAGCTGCATGTGTAATTCACTCATTCACTGACTGACTCAGTATGCAAATTCTAACCCACTTCCAGATGAGCTAGAAAGTTGAAATTTGGCACACTTGTAGCTTTTACCAAGCAACCAACAGGAAAATTAAAAAAATTAAATATTTTAAATTTTTAACCCACCAAAAAAATCAAAATGGCGGACGGGAATTTTGAATTGTGTGAAGAGTTTTACTTGTGTCTTCATTGTGGGCAAACTGTTGGTTGAAGAGCAACTCTGACAGCATACTGCAGATTTGTAATTAAATTTCCTACAATTTTGTGAAAAAGTAATTTTTTTGTATTTTTTATATTAATTAAGCAAAAAATCATCAAATTTCACTTTTCGTTCAAAAAATTATATTTTTGTTAAGTTTGTCGTATTTTATTACGATAATTTAAGAACCTAAAACTGTACACACTGTTTCAATTTACTACTTTTACCAAAACTGCTTTGAAATTTGATTTTTCACTTTTCATAACCTAGAAAAAATTCAAAATGGCTGATGTGAAACTGCTGATCTTTTTGCAGAGTTGAGATTTTTTTTATACTGACACTGTAATATTTAATTTAGATAGAATCTAACAAGATATTCAGACTAAAAATTAAACTATGTACAAAAAGTGTCATTTACATTTTTATGGTACAAACTATAGAATCCTCGACAAAACATGTAATTTTGTTGAAATAGTTCTTCCCATTTTCAATATGATTTTAAAAAAGCCATAAAATTAAAACCCTACATAATGTTTACCTTCATTTTTCTGTTAGCAAAATTGATATAAAATGTTATTTGGCAATTTCATAACCTAGACAAAATTCAAAATGGCTGACGAGACAGTGCTTACCTGTTTGTACAGCTGAGGTTTTTGTTTTACTGAAGCTGTAATATTTAGTTAAGATAACATGAAATGATATTTATATTGTCAATACAATTAATTTTGTACAAAAAGTTTAATATACGTTTTCTAGTATATTCTACCGTTTCCTTACAAAAAGTCGGAAAAGTTAAAATTTGTCAAAAACACATGATTTTATAGAATAGTTCCTCCCATGTAAGTATGAATAAAATAAGTTGGAAAGTATAAATCTTACAGACTATTTAACTGTTCTTATATTTGATATTTCACCTTTCAAAACAAGAACTTTAAAATATTTGTATGAAAATGCTGTCTTTCGTGTACTGTTGAGGTATTTGTTTTCCTGTAGTTGCAATATTTCGTTCAGAACACAACAAATGACGTTGTTCAATTCACAATAAGGTTTTCTACTACAAGAATGGTTATATACTTATATACTTTATATGCTAAATTTTCATCACAAAACGTTGGTAAAGTTTCATTTTTTGTCAAAAACGTGTGACTTTTAGGAACATACCTTCCCATTTATATAACAAGCTGAAAACTAAAACGTTGCACACTATTTAAGTTGACTTCTATGTTAACAAAACTGCTTTAAAATTAGATTTTTTTTTCATCTTTCAAAATGGCGGATATTCAAATGCTGAAATAAGTGGTAAACTTGTGTAGCCCCGTGATTAACTTAGGTAACCCCCTGATCATCTTAAAGTAGCCTCCCGTGATCATCTTAAGAACCCTCCGTTATCAACTTGGGCAGCCCCCCTTGATTAACTTGGGTAACCACCCTTGATATTCTTGGGTAGCCCCACGTGATCAACTTAGTTAGCACACCGTGATAATAAATGTAGCCCCCGCGATCATCTTCTGTAGCAACCCTTTAACAAATTAAGTAGCCCACTGTGATATATGTATGTAGCCTCCTATGATCATTTTAGGTAGCCTAGGGATCATCTTGGGTATCTCCCCGTTAAAATCTTGGGTAACCACTTGTTAACACTTGGGTAGTCTCAGTGATCAATCTTTGTACTTCTCTGTGATCAACTTGGATAGTATACTGTCGTTAACTTAGGTAGCCCCTGTAATGAGGTTTCGTATTCCCCTATGATTATCTTGATGAGCCCCATGATTAACTTGTGTAGCCTCCACGATTAACTTTTGAAGCTTCCCATGATTAACTTGAGTAGCATCTGTGGTCAGATTAAGTAGCCAGCTGTGATCATTTTCGGTATCTACTGATACTTAAATCTTTCTGATCGATTTGGGTAACCACCTTTTATCATATTGAGTACCCTCTTGATCAACGTATGTAGCCCTCGTGATCCACTTGGGTAACCACCCATCATCAACTTATGTAGCCCCCTATTATCAACATAAGAAGCCACCTGTTATCAACTTAAGTATCCCCCATAATTAACTTAAGACAGCCAACTGTGATCGACTTAGGTATTCAACCATAATAAACTTGGGCAGCTCGTGATCAAGTTCGAAGCCCCCTGTGATGAAATTGAGTAATCAATCGTGATCTCTTTGGGTAACCCCCATGGTCATCTTGGGTAGCCCTCGTGATCAACGTAGGTAGCCCTTGTGATCAACTTGGCTATTTCCACGTAATGAACTTGAGTAGCCCCCTCGTTATCAACTTATTAGCCTCCGCAATTAACTGAGGTAGCCACAGCTTCCCTATCAGCTTGAGAAGTTACAGTTCTAATTTGGCATCCCGAGATCATTATTTCATAAATAGACACTGACTTGTTTTGGCAGTCGTTAATTATTTTGCCTAGCCGCCCGTGATCATTTATGAAACCCCTCGTGGGTGGGTGCATTTTTTGGTAACGTGATCGACAGGAGTGGTCATTTGACTACACTGGTCGCCCGTGATTATTTTAAAGAAATAATTTAGCTAAGCTGTCAACGGGGGATTTTCAGGTTTTCAAACGTTTTCTTAGGTTTCATCAACTTTGGTAGCATCCCTTAGTCAACTTAGGTAACCACCCTGATAATCTTAAATAGCCTCTCATGATCATCTTAAGCAATCTCCGTGATCAACTTGGGTGATCATCTTAGGTAGCCCCACATAACCAACTTAATTAAACCCCCTGATTAATTTTTTGTAGCCAACCATTATATACTTAGATAGCCTCCTATCTTAGGTAACCTCTGTGATCACTTTGGGTTGAAGATTAACTTGAGTAGCAGCCGTGATTGTCTTAGGAAGTATCTCTGATTAATTTGTGTAGCAATCTCCCGCACTAGCCAACCGTGTAGCTATTGATGCTTCAACCCCAAGGGGGTTTGGGGGTGAAGCCCTAATGAGCGAAGCGAGTTTACCCAATATGAAGCATAAGACACCCTAAAAATCGATAAATGACATATTTCCAAAATTAAAAATTGGTAACATTTTATTTATTCTCAGGGTATAATTCTTTACATGTTTTCGATAAAGAACATATTTATTTTAAGTTTCAAAAACCTATAACATGTTTCTAAATGGAATAATGTAATGCTCAAATTTTTATGCAACACTGAAGAATTTGATTGAAGTTTCCATTAGGAAATTACAAAACTTATAAGCCTAGAGAAAATTAAAAAATAACCTGCCATTTTAGGTCTAGTTTAGTAAAACTTATTAAAACACAAATTACAAAGCAGTTGATTGAAATCATCACAGCTTAATTTAAGAGATTGATGTAATTGTAGTACATCAAAGATAAATAACAACAAATAATAGTAGAAATTACCGTATACATATTTTTTTTTTTTTTTTAATTTAACAAATAATACACTATGTTTTAGTTATTAAATATTAACTAAGCCAGTGCAATTTAAAACATTAAACTGTAGACTTTGTACATAAAAAGTTAAATAAAATTTAACTATTTTAAAACAAAAATGTTGAAGACTTATGCTTATTCTTCAGTCCAAATCCCTAGGCTTTTTTAATTTTTATAAATATATTTTTATTACACACAATAAAACAAGAAGCATAGTTATCTTCAGAATATGAGATGAGTTGTAAGCAGAATGGAATGTTGTCACCAGGTGTTTTTATCATGCAGGAAGTGATAAAAAAGGGCCAGGGGGAAAGGATGAATTGAGTCTGGACTAATGAACAGAGCATTAATGATTTTGAGTGGGAATTCCTATTCAATATTGTTATGTTTCTTTTCACGTCCTGATAAGGAAGTGGCCTGTCTATGTGCATATATTTTCTGAAAAAGATATTTTGTTTATCTTGCAGCCTAATATTGTCGTTTGATTGTTCTGTTTATCAGCACTTTTCACAGCTGAAACATTCCTGATATGAACGTTATCTCCCTATTTACTTTTTCTGGAACTGGAACCAACATTTTCCCATCGGTTCCGGTTCTTTTGTCAAGAACCAAGAACTGACTTTAGGGACCGACCCATCCCTAAACATAAGCTAAGGTTATGTTACGGTTACATTCAGCACAATGGGAAGTTGGTTTTTACTTTGTGATTGGTCAAATTACATGTTATTTTGAAATAAAGCCCTTGTTTATGTACAATTGTGGATATTTAATAATATTTTACCTTGTTAATTATTTCATTCATGGTGTAGTGTGCCTACTACTAAATAATCGTAATCGAACTATGAACCGAGAATCAAATCGAGAAATTTTAGAATCGAGTGGTAATCGGAATCGAGACAATTATGGAATTGGCACATCCCTATTTAAAACCTTGAAAATGGTAAATGGTAATTTTTGAAGAAGGCAACAAAAGAGTATCATAAAACTAAACCCTGTTTGGTAATAAAACTGGTTATATGTCCAAAAAAGAGTATTTACATTAAATACTAGTACATTAAATCCAGAATTAAGAGCAAAGACCATAATTAAAATAATGATAAAAAACGATGAATTACCATTGGCTTTTGCCCAGTCCACAACAGCACGGAAGATGTCCACTTCGGGAGCATAGAATGAATCTCTCTCCAGCAACTCTTTTAGTCCACCCTAAAAATAACTTTTGTAAGTATATATTGTAAAATTATTTTCATTACCAATACAGTCATGACTGAAAAAACTACGAATCAGATAACATTTTTAACATTTTACATGATTTTAACATGATATCAAAATTTAAACACGAATTTAGTAAAAATATCTAACAAATAAAGCATCAATAAGCCTCTCAGATTCAGAGAGCTTTAGAAGCTAACAGATGCATCATAACAATCTGTAGAATGTGCTCTTTCATCCTCATGAGAACACCCATTGGGCAGTGTGGTGCTTTCAGTTAAAATGGTACAGCCGATTATATACACTCTAGCCGCCAGGAATGATGTGGTGGGAGGAAACATGCTGACATATTCAGAAATCTGGATAGGATAGTCACATCGAAAATATCTTCCCATCATCTGGTATGTTGTTGTCAACATATCAGAATCCAACTATAGCATTAAATAGAAGAGGAAACTTTCTCATTTATATCATTTATTGCAGAACACAGTGATATTGAAGGGTGGAATTACTGTCGGATTCAAAAAGTAATGTACTCGAGTTTGAACCTCTGCTATAAAATAAATACTCATGCAATTTCGTTGTGTTGTACACCAAAATTAGCTTATTTAATCCTACCTAATTTCATATAACTTACCTATTTTTCGAAAGACTAAGAATTTTGTATAGCAGGTAGAAAAAAAACATGACATTTTAGTAATTTTGGAGTAAAGGTCCACTTTAAAAACTTCTAAAACGAAAATTCCTAAAGATAAGTCAGTGAAACTTTAACCAGATGTGAAGAAGGTTGTTTTTTGTAGTTTGTCGAAATTCTAGAATTTTTACTCGTTTACAAGATTTTCTGTTGTAATTGTTGTAAACCCTTGCAATCTTAAAAATGGCTGATCATACAAACTTTCAAAACAGTTCAAAAGTACAGGATTGAAAAATAAATTAAGATTAGAAAACGGTAAATGCGATAAAAAAATCTTGCGATTTTATATCATATGATAATTCAACAAACATTGATGTGCGGTAACACGTGTGACCGGACGCAGTGTTGCCACATCATTTGAAGTGGAAGCACTTGACATAACAATTCACTGTCAAGATTTTACAGTTGAAGCTGCCATGGCTAAAATTAGCACAAAAAAAGAATCCTTCCACATCCTTGGTGTCTACCAACCACCAGGAGGCAAAATCAAGGAAGCAATGGAGGCCGTGTCAAACATACTAAACTTACTACGAGGTGAAGCGAAACCATTAGTCCTAATGGGTGATATTAACTTGGAAAGACTTGATCTCACAAATCCTGCAAACAACTTGCTTGAAGCAGAACTGTCGACCTTCGGAATTAGAACACTCTCACTTCCTGCCACACGCATAACAAGTACAACCAGAACATCCATTGATTGTATCTGTACAAATCTGCTGAAGAAAAAGTGAGCTTTACCATTTCCCAAGGCGGAATGTCAGATCATACTGAACAGTTGTGCAAAATTAAAACTGCAGCTAAAAATTCAAAAACCCAAACCAGTTAATTCAAAAGAATTTTTAGCATAGAAAACCTTGACAGTCTAAAAAATGAACTTGATAAACAAACCTTGGAAGAGGTATATAAAGCTCAAAATGCCGAACAAGCATATAACGCATTTCATAGAATTATGACAAATGCGCTAAATTATGCTTGCCCAAAAAAACTAGTAGGGATAAAACCAAAGAGAAAGCAAAACATTCATACGAGGTAAAAATATGAAAAGAAGAATTTCTGGAATATGTATGAACTCAGAGGAACCGTAAGAGACAAGGACAAAATGGTTGATAAAAAGAAGGCATATGACCTAAAACTGAGAGATCTAAAACGTAACGCAACCACTGATCACATTAGAAAGTCGGATAATAAACCAAAAGCACTATGGAACATCATCAATTCTGAGAAAAATGGAAACCACTTCTCAAACACAGCATTACGGTTGGAAATAGAAGGGAAAATGGAAGAAAACCCAGCTCTGATTTCTGAACACTTGAACAACTTCTTTTGCAATATCGCAAATATAACACTAGAAGAAAATAATAAAAAAAAAAAAAAAAACAGTTTCAAAATGCAAAACATCCTGTGGAAATGTCCTTCACCCCTGATAAATGTAACCTCTCACTTAATCTAACACCAACTGATGATAAAGAAATACTAGAAATTATAAGATCACTGAAGCCAAAACTCTCATGTGGTATTGATGAAGTTCCCCACCGTTGGTTAGTATAACCAATAAATCCTTCAGCAATGGACAGTTTCCTTCATTGTTAAAAGTGGCAAAAATCTATCCTAAACACGAAAAGAAAATTATCGCCCCATATCGCACTTATCCAGTTTTTCAAAAATAATTGAGAAGACTGCGTTAAAAAGAATGCTAGCACACCTGGAAAGTCAAAATATATTAACAACAAATGATCAGCATGATTCATATTTCTACAAGGGAGATCTACTATCACTGCAATAACAAGTCTTGTGGAGCATATAACAGATGAATTAGAAGAACGAAAGTATGTCTCGGCTGTTCTCCTCGACTACAGCAAGGCGTTTGATTGCTTGGGACACGATCTAATAATAAAGAAATTGTCATCACTGGGATTTCAAGGCACATAAAAAAAAAATGGATAGCTAGTTACCTTAAAGAGCGCAGCTAAATTGTTAAAGTCCAAGTCTCTGAAAATGGGAAAAAAAACCCATATAGATCCAAACCCCTGCCAGTGACCAGTGGAGTGCCACAAGGGTCAGTCTTAGGTCCTTTCCTGTTTGTGCTATTCACAACCTTCCAAGTTACATTGGCAACAACAACTTAGAGACGATCATGTACACAGATGACATGACACTCATCCTGGCTAGTGACAATGTACAAGACCTGCATTCACATATTTTATCTTCAAACGACAAAGCTATAAAATACTGCCTACAGAACAACTAAGCCATAAATCCATCAAAAACTACTCATATAAATTTTAGTAGAAGACACGATCCCCTTCCAGAAATCCCACATGCTCATTTAGAGAATCAAGCAAAATTACTAGTTATAACCATTGACACTTGGACAGCACACATACATAATTTGTGTAAATTATTAAGTTCGGGGATTTTTGTTATAAAAAGAATCATGTGGATTGCAGGGCTTGAAGCGGGAAGAACAGCTTATGCGCTAGTAGAGTCTCACCTGAGATATGGACTTACTGTGTGGGGCGGAACATTCTTACATTCTTACATATGAGACGCCGACACAACGTTGTGCGTATTTTAAGGCGAATATGAATGGTTTTATGAGTGTACGATGAGTGTGGATGAGTGTAGTCTGGTTACTAACTGAGTTCAACTATTCCTCAGAAAGGGCAATTTATTAATAGCCCAACAGCCAGGGCAACTAAGGGACCTACAGCTTTACGTGGAATCCGAACCACGTAGTGCTGGTCTGATTTTCAGCTAATTGACAAGCCTGATACTCAGTTATCTCCCCCACACAACATCCGCACAATGATTACCACCCAACATGGACACCCCAGACTTCTCTAGTAGTGTCCACGCCGATAGCAACCACCAAGCGGACGCCATGTCGGTATTAAGAGGACCGTGCATCCAACCTATCGCCTACAATCTCCCAAACACTTTGTCCCCATGTAGCTGGGTTACAGCACTGCGCCACCAGTGCCGACATCTGAATATAATCTTTAAAAAATGTTGACCATTCTAAAAAAGGCTATTAGAACGCTTGCAAGTTTAAATCCACTAGACAGCTGCAGAGAAGCATTTAAGTCCCTAAAAATTCTAACAATCATTGGTCTATACATCCTCTCCGTAGTCAAATATATAGATAAAACTGCAAACGAAAGGGGGGAGGATATTCACACATACAACACCAGAAGAGCCATAGACTTTATACTTCCACAACACCACACTACCCAATACAGTAAAAAACCTTCATACGCAGGATGCAAGATATGCAACTCTCTGCCGAAGCATCTGAAAAACCTCAGTGGGAAGAAGCTCAAGAAAGGGCTACATGACTGGCTAGAAGAACGAACCCTATACACAGTAGGAGAATACTATCAACTAACAGAAACTTTTTTGTAAAGCAAGCATAACTTTTTAACAACGCCATTATACTTCTTAAAGAATGTATAAATAAAGAAATTCTGATTTCTGATGGAGCTGGACTTCCACCCCGTATTAGGGGACTTATTAGCTATGAATTACAGGTAGACATGTTATAGCTAAAGGCTGATGAATCACTCACAGTTACTAGAAATGTGATTAGAACATGCTGCTAATCACCAATATAATGGGTGGCTCTCATTTTCACGTTACATTCAGCTTGTTGCATGTGAAATTTAACAATCCTTTTAGAGCTACAACATTTTTAAACCTGTCATTGGAGGTCCAAAGGCCTCATGACAAAAGGTAATGAAAAATGGTTTGAATTTAGATAGAAAACATGATTGATTAAATATTCAATACTTTCACAGTAATAAACCTTTCTAGCACTGTTTAGATACTTCCAGGCGAACGATTCGGCAACGTCGCAATGCTCAGTTGAAACTAGTTTTGAAGTGTTGGGCAGCGGGATTTGCTTATACATGACGGGACGTCAATATCTGTTGAATTAACATGTATATAAAATTACAATTTTTTTTTATCGCACTTCCCGTTTTATAATCTTACTTTATTTTTCAATCCTGTACTTTTGAACCGTTTCAGAAGTTTGTATGATCAGCCATTTTTAAGATTGCAAGGGTTTACAAAAATTACAACAATTTTTGGTGTACAACAAAACGAAATCGAATGAGTATTTTGTAGCAAAGGTTCAAACTCGAGTACATTGCATTTTGAGTCCAACAGTAATTGCCTTTAATATGAGACGCCGACACAACGTTGTTGGTATTTAAGGCGAATAAAACGTCTCAATAAACACATTTACAAGCCCAGGGTTGCATTTCAAGTTAAAGAGAAAAGGTTGCTTGACCTAGCCAATATTATACACATACTTGAGCTTCTTAAACCACTTGACAATCTAATCCTGCAGATGACTTTATTGCATTTGCATAGATTTCTGCCGAACTGTTTGGGCTCTGCTTCAACAACAGATGTTACTCTCCCTTTTACATCCCATGCGGACAGTATACTCTGATTCAGCGTCTTCAGTGCATATGGTTTTCAAGTTAGGAAGGGAAGTCGGATCTGTGATTACTGATAATGTCTATGATATTTTGGGTAATCCAAAATTAAAATTATTTTGCATTTCAGTTTTTTAGTGTTAAAAAATATGGTTTTGAAGTGGACAAATCTACTGCAATCTCAGCCATGAACCAAACAATGACTTCACCATTTAGAAATTATTTCCTTTACAAATACGCTCATATAATACAAATAAGTTGGGCAAGCCCTCTACTTTGGCAGCTTAACTTAAAAAACTATGTTAGTAATTTCAGAACATTGCTATTCAAAGGAAACAATTGTATTTCTTCAAAGATATAATTTAGGTTGTTCTTTCCAATGCGAAAAATACAGGACTAAACTACAGTAGAGTCTCGATTATTCGCCACTTGGTTATCTGCCATTCCGTGTTATCAGCCGCACCATTGGCATTTTATTTAATTAATATAATTTAACAAAAATAGTCAGAGGACATTTTGTGGTCATCAGCGAGTGTACGTGCTCTATTACTGATATTTCACCGCCTGTACCGCTCCGCCCAAACCGGTTAGTCACCTTCCCCGCCCCCACCTACCACTTCCCGCGCCATGCCCGTATATCTCTCTACATATTTTTGTCAGTTGCTGGATCGCTCCCACGTTGAAAGGTACCGCTACTCGTGTGTTCGGTAAAGTTATTTATATATTTAAAGTTATTTTTTGTGATAAGTGTTTGTAGTGTTGTTTGGTGAAGTGGATTATGGAGAGGAACAAAAGAAAAAAGATTGTGTTATCAATGCAAGACAAGCTCAACGCTTTAAAAAGGCTGGACAAAGGAGAGACGTTGCAGAAGGTAGCCGATGACTATGGCGTTGGTCGTCGCACTGTTGAGGATTGGAAAAAAAGACATCAGAATTAGAACAATGGTGTGCCTCACGAGTGACTGAAATTTACTTAAAAGACAGAAAAACGATGAAGAAAAGTGACTATGAAAAAACTAGTGAGGCCTTATTCATTTGGTTTACCCAATTTAGGGATAAAGGAGTGCCTATTTCAGGACCTATATTAAAAGAAAAGGCATTGCATTTCCAAAAGGAATTTAATGAAGGCGACACAGAATTCACAGCAAGCATTGGTTGGTTAGACCGCTGGAAAAACGATATGGAATACGGCAGTTAAATATTTGTGGTGAAAAATTGTCATCCAACTTTGAAGAAATGGAAAGGTTCAAGAAAGAATTTCAAACACTTATTGAAGCTGAGCAGTTAACAGGAGACCAAATATTTAACTGTGACGAAACGGGCCTTAATTATAAAATGTTACCAAGTAAGAGCCTTGCAGCTCGGACCGAAGCAGCAGCTCCGGATTACAAACGCAGCAAAGAGAGAGTAACAATTTTGGCCTGTAGTAATGCTACAGCAAACCATAAAATGGAACTGACAATGATTGGAAAGGCGAAAAATCCAAGGGCTTTCAAGGGAATTGCGAAACACACACTGCCAGTAAAATATTTTAACCAAAAAAGTGCTTGGATGAGCAGGGATATTTTTAAAGAATGGGTTTTAAAAGAGTTTGTACCATCTACAGAAAAGTTTTTGAAAGAGAATAACCTACCCAGAAAAGCAGTTCTACTTATAGATAATGCACCAAGTCATCCCGATGTAGATGATCTAAAAGACCAGGATATAAAGGCCATGTTCCTACCCCCCAACGTAACTGCAATTTGCCAACCCATGGATCAAGGTGTTTTGGAAACACTGAAGAGGAACTATAGAAAACGGCTTCTCTCCACCCTGATACAAGAAATAGAAGATGGCCAGGACATGATTCCAAAGCTGAAACGTATAAATCTAAAAGATGTGGCTTATTGGATTGCAAGTGCCTGGGACAATGTCGGAGCAGATACTATTGCCAGATCATGGAAAAAGCTGTTGGGCGAGGATGAAGATGCCGGAACCATGCATGATGAAATTCATGAAGATATTTTACCCACATTGCAACCAATTCCTGGGTGTGAAGATGCAACTTCGGTTGAAGTAGGAGAGTGGCTTACAGCAGATGAAGGTTACGAAATAACTGATGCAGAAATCGTCACACTTGTCAATAGCGGTGACGATCAAGATGTCGAAGAACCAGAGACTGTTGAGCCCCAAAAAATTGCACATAAAGAAGGGGTGAAAATCTTTGAAGCGGCCATTAAATACGTCGAGCAGCAAGAAGAAGCCAGGGCTGTTGACATTATGATGCTCTAGAGATGGCGAGACTTAGCGGCGAAAAAGCGGGAAACATCAGGAAGGCAGACCAAACTCACCAGCTTTTTCCACTCACCATAAACTCAACCAGTTTAAATTTATGTGTTTAAAATAGTTTTTTCCGTTTTAAAGTGAGTAATGAATTATGTATTACATTTAATCGTGTAAGTAAATAAAAATATACTGTAAACTGTTTACTGTGTACGTAATTTAGGTTTTATTCAACATTCCCCATTATCCGCCCTTTCGCCGGCTCGTTATGGCGGATAATCGAGACTCTACTGTACTTCCAATTTTAACCCAGGCGGGAAGATCGTCCGTGAACTACTTTGCAAAAATGCCGGGAGGATGATCCTCCATCCGCCACTTTTCGACGGCCCTATATTAAATCTAAGATATCAAATATGAATATAATAGTGTTTTTCTAATTCATAGTCTTTGCACAAAGGAATACAAAAACAATTTATTATTTTAGGTTTGTTTGTATTTGCTCTATGACAAATAATGACATAGTATTTTTGGCTGTTCACAGTTCACAGTTGAAACGAAACAGCTGTTTTGTATTATTCATATTAGTGTAATATTTTTATTTTTGTGTATGGGGAAACAAAATTTGAGTATGTAACAGAGAAAAAAAGTGTAGAATTAGAAATAATCCTGTTTCCACAGTAAAAATATTTTCAGTTTTTTTAGGCTCACAACTAAAAAAAGAAGATAAATAAATAAAAAAATAATTTGAAAACCTAAAATGTTACAAAGTAGGAATTTTTTATCAAATTTCTTACTATATTCTGCTAAGTAATTTTACACTGCACATTTTGGTATAGATAAGATTATGCTATCTCTTCAGTTATGGAATTTCAGCTAAATGCCTAAAAAAAATCGCCTTTTCAAACTGCAGCAGTTTTATAAGACCAATGAAAAATGTTATGCAGCATTTTGGGACTATGAATTTTTTCCTCCGGGTTAAAAGGGTTAATGATTATAGCTAAATTGAGTTAAATTTTAAGGATAACAATGTTAACCCTAAATCTGTGCTTATACAAAACTTAATGGTAACCCCCTGATTTATACACCCCCCTTTTGAAGCATGATAGCCAAAGTGTGCTAAATGTATTGTTAAATAAGAGAACATATTAGGTTTTTCAAAAAAATAACTATTGCATTTTAGGATTTTTGATTTTATGAAAGAGCAAAACATTTGTATTGGTATCATTTCATATTTTATGTAAATTGTTGCAATGACATTAAAATAAATAAAAAATAAGTAAGTGTAGTAAACAACATTTCTTATAAAGAATAAATAAATCTGTTGGCCAAAAACATTTTGCTATATTTTAGGTTTAACCCTTTGCAGTCGGATATGCCACAAAAGTGGCAACATATGGTTTCTGTACCCACTCGGACTGATTATAGAAGCTTTGTCTTCTCTGGTCGGGTATGCCACTATCGTGGCCGGTGCCATTGTCGTAGTCAGATCGGAGTAGTTTGTGATTGGTTTGTCCGTGAGCTCGGATCGGCCCCTTTCGTGGCATCTAGTGATTTCCCTATGCGGTAGGTTGAGCCACTTTCGTGGCAGATCAATATATTTATTTTTATGTTTTTTTTAACAGTTGTTTGGTTACTATGAAAACATAGGTATATTTCGTAACTAGTTTCAATCAGCTGGCAACATTGATCGCTTTTTAATATTTCGTCTATGCTTTTAAAATACGTCATTTCACAAGGTCAACATTCGCGCCATTTCACCTTGCTGCTTCTTGTTACTCTGCATATGTTTTATGTTTGTTTTGAGTGATTATTTTAAATATTTGTGAAGTGTGTGTGTATATAAATATTATTGTAGTGATTGTATATATTTGTAAATATCACACACAGAAAGACTTTAAAAATTAAGGGGTTTTGTTTTATGTTATTAAAACAGCAACAATACAGATTTTCAATACAATTCTTCATTTTATTATTGTACCAGTGTAAATAATATAAAATAATAAAATTTTAAAGTTGCCGTTTGAACATTATTTTTCCTAAAAAATAACATTAAAACAGTATGTATTTTTCAATGTATTATTTGTTGCATTATCAATGTATTTTTTCATAATACAGTATTTTATTATAATAGAAATACAAATTTAAGTAAACAATTAGCATATTACATATATTAAGATGTTATAAAAGTTTTAAAATTGCCGTTTGAACATTTTTTCCCCTAAAAAATAACATTTAAAAAGTATGTATTTTTCGATGCATTATTTGTTACATTTTCAGTGTTATTTTTCATGAACAATGTAATTGAACTAATACAAATAAAGTAAAATATTGAACCATTATGTATTAGAGATGTTAAATAAATTTTTATAATGTTTTTATATCCATATTTGGTTTTTTAATTAATTAAAAACTTTGGGTGACTCTAAATGTAATAGATACGCAATAAAAGCTTCCGACCTGGCAATGCACAGCGGGGGTTTGTATGCCGAGCTGACGGCGAAGCGGCCATTGCCACGAAAGTGGCCACTCCGACCTCGCGGGACAAAGTGGTAAGTTTGATGATCGAGTTGCCACGGAACCATGCCGAGCCACAATAGTGGCATATCCGACTGGAGAGTACAAACCTTAAAACACTGTTCCGACTGCAAAGGGTTAGGTGATAAAAAGAAAGTATCACTGTGGAAAAAATGAACAAAAAATCAAAAACCACAGTAAAAATAAAGAGTGTTTGTAGCTTTTAACAAATTTTCATTACGGATAGTTTATAAGAACAACCATTTTACTACAAGAAAAGGTGAATAGTTATATTTAAATAGGTAAAAATTAAACAAATTTATACAATAATGAGTTAGCTCATGCAAAATGTGTAATCGGCATGACAAAAACTGAACATATTCTAATCAAAAAATAAAATATTTAGGAATTTTTATTATACTATATCCAGATAAAGCATGTTTTTTGGGGTAATTAATTATTAAATTTGTAAGGATTGAGTGACAAATAAACTTTTTAACACTATTTAATAACACAGAAAACACTAAACAAATAACACACCACAATCTACCATAAAGTAATGGCGAGAGAGTAAACAAGACTTGGATTTTCGGTCTTCACTAAGACCGTAAGTTGCAAAGTGCCTACGGCCAGCCTAAAGCATAAAATTTCCCTCTAATAGTACCAACCTATTCAGTATGTCTTGCTCATCACATCTATTTTATTTTAACCCTTTGCACTCGAAAGGCCACTGGCAGTGGCCAATCCCCACTCATAGACAACTCGTAATAGTTGCCATTCGAACTGTCCTCCCATGTCGCACGCCCAATGTGTGTGGCCACGCCACCATCTTGCTCTATGCGTCGTCAGCCATGTCGTCTGCCAGGTGTCACTGGGTCGGACTTGTTTTGTTGACACTCTGCTGATATGGCAAGATGGACATTTAATACACCAGGTAATTTATGTAACTTCGTTTTAATGATAACTTTAAAACTACGTTGTACCACAATAACAGTTTAAGAGAAATGAAAGAATATTTGTGAGTTTGTTTCAAGTAAGTCTCGGATATTATGTAATCATAAGTCATCATTTCCTTCCATATTCACTAAATATTAAAATGATAACGTAACTGGAACACTATTATAAAAAAAATTAATAAATTTTGAAAATGTATGGCCACACTGTTGCGTTAAAACTCTTATTTTGGGGAGTAATTTGACCCACTTACACACCCATACACGTACAGTGGTATTGACCCACCCATCCACGTACAGTGGTATTGACCCACCCATCCACGTACAGTGGTATTGACCCACCCATCCACGTACAGTGGTATTGACCCACCCACCCACCCATACACGTACAGGGGTATTGACCAACCCATACACGTACAGTGGTATTGACCCACCCACCCACCCATACACGTACAGTGGTATTGACCGACCCATACACGTACAGTGGTATTGACCCACCCACCAACCCGTACACGTACAGTAGGTGGGTAAAATTATCATTTATCAAAACATTGCAAAACTAGGCAGGTGGGGTGGGCGAGTGGGTGGTTGGTAGGTGGGTGGGTAGGTAAAAATTATTTTTTTTTTCCCACGGGGCTATTGGGGGAAAAATACTTGACGACTGATCACCTAGCAACACAAACACCATGTAGCGGCGTGCAAGCATTGAGGCAGAGAGGTTAGATATATCGAACATAACAGCTGGCAAAAATAGTGGGAAACTGACTGACGCTTAGTTCTCAACAGGTTACACAACCTTACAGAGGAATAATATTGAAAAAGATATACTAAACACAGAACTGTATCATGGCCACTGACAGTGGCCATGCACGTATTCACCGATTTTCACACTGGCCACTCACAGTGACCTGGGAGGACATTTACAACAACAAAAATAACAAGCTGTCACAGAAATGGCTGTGGCCACCCACAGTGGCCATACGACCCTAGATGACATTTCTTAAAGAGCCCTCTCGAGTGCAAAGGTTTAATACAAATAACGGTGCATTATCTTCCTTATCTTACAAATTTCCGTGTATGAAATTATGTTGGGCATTCCTCCTTGCAGTGGTTTACTAAAATATTTATAATAAAAAGAGAAAATGGAAACACGAAATTCTAACTTATTTTATTGCAAAGAACATTTCATTCTGAATTTAATAATAAGCACTTCATCTATTTATGTCTTTTATATTGTCTGCTATAATTCATCAAACTTTGGCTACTTTCCAATTTTCTTACACTGCTGGGACACCATTTTTGACCAGACTTTGTCTAGACGGTTTAATCACTATTTTGCAATATGAATTTTAAAAAAATCTGAAACCTAAAGAAAACAATCTTCTGCATTGATTGCCTGATTTGTATTATTAATATCACGCTATCTTGATTATAAACACATGTTTTGACCAAAAACCTGTCAGCGCCCCTCAACCATGTCGTTCTAAATTTTCTGTACACCTGAGAGTTATCAAAATGCAAATACCTAGTTTAGCAATCATGTAATAGTTTCGCCTTACTATCACAAAGTAAGAGTGTTTCTACTTAACATAATTCTGTACAAGTTCAAGCTATGACTTGAAGATTAGATTTATTTATAGGTTACTTGAATATGTTACCCATAAACATATGGTGGTGATAGGTATATGCAAATTATGTGTCAATTCAAGTTCACTTACAAACATACGCCCATCACCTCATTATTTTGGCTTGATATGATAGTAACTTCCAATGATCAACAATAAATTAGTGAGACGTTTCATTATTTTTTGTATTTTTCAGTAGATTTAGTTTATAATGTTTAATTTATATTTCAATGTAGATAAAGATTAATTTTATTTGTATCATTTCAGAATATAATTTAAAATACATTTTCAGACAATTAGAACAAAAATATGTGAACTAAGAACATAATTCTCATAGAAATAATACAGGTTTAGTTTACTAGTTACTAAACCAGTATTATTTCTATAATATAACAGTTCTGGAGGCTAAGAAAACAAAATGAATAATTCTCATGTTCATAAATTTACAGACTCACAAAAACCAAAATGAATAAATTATTCTGGAACTCTACCTAATGGCAATAGGTTGATAATCATATTGTAAGAATTTTCCTTGCTTAAGTCTTTGATTTTTAAAACATTTGATTTCATTGTTGTATTTATTTGGTTGTGAATAAAAACTTTTATGTAATGCTATGATTCACAAGTAATCACTCACAGAGGATAACTGAGTGAATGTCTCGTGTGTGATGATCTGCGGTGCGTGGTTGTCCATGAAGGTGGCGCAGACACGGGTTAAGTAATGTAACTGGTAAAGGCGAGCTGCATCAAAGATGGCGCAGACATTATTGAGGCTTAGAGCCTGCCGAAGGAAGTCAGATATAGCTGTCTCCAAGTCTACGAAGCCATACTGATGGGCCAATCCCAAAATATCCAATATAACATCTTCCTGTGAGAATAAAAATATTTGTAATAATTTTATTCTTAACATTTTTAATTACATGAGAAAGCCAATAGATATACAGTAGACTGTGGTTATAAGCTTTATATTTAAGGTTATAATTTGAGGGGATGGCATATGAACTGCATTATAAGATAACTGTGGTACAAACAATCTAGATCAGTGGTTCCCATCCTTTTATGAGGTATCGTCCCTAGGTGGAACTCCTCACTCACTCCTGTCGCCCCCCTTCTCTTAGTACGGTATACCCTTATTTAAATGTAAAAAACGTCTTGTTGTAAAAATAATAGATTGAATTATTCTGTTAAATGATTTATTACTGTATAGTGTATCTGTATACATACAACAAATAATTAACCAATGTAGATGTATCCAGAATTCCTCCTCTCATCAGTCTCATCTCATGAGTTTGAGCTCAATTTAAAATTTTGGGTATCTTGTAAACCTGTTGAAGAAACAAATTTTTGAGAGTTATTTCAGATTAAATGAAGAGTGTAAATTTAACGAAGACATTTTCTTAAGTGTACTTCTTGTGTACAAATACCTAAACCTGTCCTAAACTTAATTTGTAGATTCGAATGAGACTAAAAAAATTGCGTCATAGAATACCCTGAATCAATTTTACAAAATGTTTATAATTTCAATTTAATTTATTTACCTTTTTAATGGCTCCCTTGCGCTAGGTGGACTGCAGTCAAAGCCTGAATATCCGGCTGTATGTTGGTCAGGCGAAGGCGCAAGTCTCCTTTGGTGCAAACATCCAATTTGTTCCTTTGTTTTGTGAGGAGCTGGACGACAGAGCTGAATCCTTTTTCCACTAAATATGTGGATGGAAATGAGATTAGAAGGGATTCAACCATTTCCCACAGTTTTGGATAGGATTCAATGAGTTGTACCCAGGCTAACTCGTAACCATGCTGCTTAAAAATCATCTTTGCCTCACAGTCATATTTCAGGTCCAAAAACTCTGTCTGCAAAATATGTTCAAGGGTGTCCACCGCATCAAACGAAAATGGATCATAAACCCAATCTGGAATTTGAAGATTGGCAATGTCTTCAAATCTTGATTCCATGTCACATTTTAGCTTGTCAAGGTGGTCCGTGAAAGTGAAGATTTGGTCATCTTGAAGATGGAGGGATTCTGAGCATTTTTGTAGGGATGGAAACTGACACAGTTCACCACGACCTATATTACGTTTGAAAATGGCAAACTTGGCAATGAACGAACTGATAATGCCTTTTGCTTTGATAAGATTCATCTTATTTCCTTGCAGCTTCATGTTGACCTCATTTGAGTTTTTCGAAAATATCAGTCAAATATGCAATCTCGAATTTGCGAAGTCTCAACGCTTGACTCAATTCAGGGTCACAAGAATCGAGAAACTCAGTCACTGTTTCGAACAATTCAAAAAAATCGCCGCAAACAGTTTCCTTTTGAAAGCCACCTCACGGCGGTGTGCAAGAGCAACCGCTCAAATTCTTCATCATTTTCGTGGCACAGTTGTCGGAAGAGACGGTCATTCAGGGCACTGGCTTTTATCTTATTTACCCCATTAATTACTAGTTGAAGGGTTTCATGCAGTATACCACTTAATTTTTTTGCTGCTAAGTGTTGGCGATGGATGACGCAGTGTATGGTGATAACGCCTGGAACTTCTTTCTTCAGGTGGGCCAGAAACCCAGCATGGCGACCAGACATGGCAGGAGCTTCGTCTGTAGCGCAGGCACTTACGTTTGATAGGGAGATATCCTTTTCCTGTAGATATTAATGAAAAAATCTAGTTGGTATCGGCACAGCCGGGAATCGAACCCGGACCGTTTGCGTCGGAGTCAGATATTCTACCATCTGCACTACCGGGGCCCCAGTTTTATTTATACAGATCATATTTTTTGCCCATAATTTTCTTAAAAACGAGTGAATTTGTTTTTAAATCGCTACCGTGTTTCTGCGACACTTAAGATTCTACTCTACAGAGGAGTTAGTTTATTTTTTCTGCCTTTTCATACTGATTGCCCCCCTGTCGCCCACCACAAATTTATCGCCCCCCTTAGAACCCAAATCGCCCACCGAGGGGCGATCGCCCCCAGGTTGGGAACCACTGATCTAGATATCTTACATAGGTATCGCATTAAAGAGTACAATGAATAGTTACAGTTTCTTCCACTGTTAATAGTGTCTTTATTTAAATACGGTCTTAGTAATCACTGATCGTTTATTAATCATCTGAGACATTAGTAAATTATGGAAAATGAGAGCTGCAATGTGAACAAATAGAATATTTGACTATATTATTAGTCATCAATAATAATAATAACGTTATACAGTGCAGGAACTGCACTTTTCTTTTCACACACAAAATAATTCAAAATCATCCTGTAATTATATCTATATCCTGTCAAATTTATATTTTAATTTTAGCTATATTTTTCATCCGTTATTTGTGTGTCTGTTGTGTGAATGAGTCATCCACACTACATTGCCTTAGGGTCACTAGCCTTCTGTTATCCGAGGTCTTAGGACCGGACATTCAATCCCCAGGTGGATGCCCATTTCCACAGTTTATCAGCCAAACTGTCTCTCCTTATCGTAAACTTCACATATCTTGCTACTTTGACGAATTTATATGTATCTACTCTTTTTGGCGTAGTATTAATCTGTGAAACATGGTTGAAACCATACATTCCTAATGAAAGTGTTGAGCTGAATGGTTACAATTTCTTTTGAAACGATAGGCTTCATGTGCGTGGTGGTGGTGTTGGAGCTTTTGTTCGATCACATCTCAAAACTACTATTCTGTATTCCTCTGATACCTCCCTACCTAAATTCCCTCAGTATATGTTTCTTGATGTCTGTGTTAATGAAACACATGTCCTAGTACGACTACTAATCTTGGGTAGAATATGAACACGCTCTGCAAGACCATATGGCTCGTTATAGTCATTTCATTGTTATGGGTGATTCTAATACTGATCTAGTGGGACCTCCCACTGAAGACATGACTTTTTTACTAACAAGTTTCTCTAATTCTACTTTAATATACTACCACAGCAAACCACACACCCCACTGCCAATGCTGACACTTGGCTTGATATCATGACTGTTGGTGACTCAGACCTAGTCACACATTATCGACAGGTACCAGGCCAGCACCAGCTCTTTCCAAGCATGATCTTTATTCTACATTTAAAATCTTCGTCACCAAAAATTTAAAGCTAGTTAGATTCTTTAAAATGATTAGATTACTTCTATTCACACTCGTAAGTGAGTCTCTCTATTGTCTATCTGAGTAAATCACTCTACTGTATTTAATAAATCATTTACTGTAACAGCTTGTCGACTTTGGAATGGCCTTCCTGAAAACATCATAAACCTGGTTGAGTGTTCTCAATTCAGGGAGGAGGTTAGAGGTCTATTGTGACGGGATCTATAGGGGTGGTGGGCTGGTGTTGATGGGAGCTTGTGATGTGTGCAGCAATACTGTAGGAATGATGTATGTTGTTTTGTAATCCTGGATGTAATTTTTTTTTTTTTTTAATATCTTTTAAATGAAATAAAATATGACTTTATTGTTATTTCATAAGGCTAAGTTAGGACTACAAAGCCCTCTCTACCACTTAACCTCAAAATTAATATACTATATTTTACTTTAAATAGTATAAGTTAATATTTAACACTGTTAATTATTAATTATTCCAAATTGTTTATACTAAAATTATAATTTCTTGTTCTTATTCTTCAATAATATGTCTATAATTATTTTGCTTCTTAATTTTGTTTAAATTTTTTGTTAAATACTGAATAAATGCATTTTATTTTTTGGGGTTAAGTGGAAGAGAGGACTTTATAGTCCTAACTTTACCTCTAATTGACAAACTCTGGGTGATAAATGATAATGGGATACACTCGAGCACGTTATAACCAAGGAGGACTAATGTATATAACAAAATTATCAAACCAATTGGAAAAGATATAAAATAAGAGATTCTGTAACAACTCAAGAAAGATAACAAATTTTTTATGCAACTAAAATTGTCTTGCATAAAGTTATTAGTAGGGTAAGGGGTTTGGAGGACTGCCAAGTCTTTATAGTGAGAGGGATACATGATTCAGCCTGACAAGTAAGCTTTTTACTATGTTGAACAGAAACAAAATAATGAATTGTCAATACAATACTAAATAGCGATAACAACTGCCGACTGGTTGTTTTCGTTTTCATTGTACTATTCGTATGTCCATGGGTCAAGTTGAGTTGCCAAGAGATGGGCGTTATTTAACGAAACAGAATAAATAATATGGTTAGAGAAATGTAACTTGTTATAGATTTAACAGGTTACACAAATCCTGTTAAGGTTTTGTGTAACCTGTTTTAACGAAAGGTTTTAACGAACTTTATATAACTGTAACGTAGTGGTAATGGTAATGGAGAGTAAATATGGCACGCTGAGAAGTAAACGGAACTGTAACTGAACTATGAATTAAACTTAAGACTCTTGCATGTTACAGTTAAATTATTGATAACAGAACAAACTTTGAACGGTAACGTCAAGCAAAGCCACAACGCCCGTAACTCATTATCGTAACCTAACATAAGGCATAATTTCAACTTCATAACCTTTGGTAACTTGGAAAGTTATCTAGACCAGCCACAATGAGGCTTAGAGCCGTTAAGTAACGTTGAGTCATAACATAATAACTGTCTGGAACGTCAATGCGTCTAGAGTAACAGGTTATAAAAATAACACATTATTATAACACGTTACCAGAACATGATAGAATTACGTAACAGGTTATTGAAAAAGTAACTGTAATTCCCATCTCTAATGTAAACGTCAACTAAATGGATAACAAATCGAATCCACGGCTAGCAGTACATTTTATATTGGGACTTGAGTCGGCATGTGGCGAGAACTCAAAGTATCACTCACGCATACGCAAAACTTAGGGAAGGGAGGTTGACGCAAGAGAGTTGAGTCGTGCCCAGGAAGTGTGCCGGAGAACAAGCCAGTGTCTCAATCAGCATTGCAGTCATTACCAGGATGAGCTAATTTAATTAATTAGCGATCCTTAAAGATGTTTCAGTTAGGCTAAACTATCAGAAATGGGGGAGTGGAATCACTATTTAGTTATCAGTTTTACTTAACATTTAATGTAGTACAGGATAATTTAAGGGCACGAGGGGATCGCAGCCAGTCGGTTGGACTATTTACACTAATTCTTAATATATTTAACCTTTTTTAATTAATTAACTTAGAGTCAACAAAGCTGGCTGTGATTTGTAGGGGTGTCGACTGATAGCACTCATGCAGCCAAACTTGTTGAAGTTAAAACCCACACGCTTCTAAGTTGTGCGAGAAACGGTGGAAAATTAATCTTCCAAATTACCTCACGGCCTCTATTTAACGATACCATTAGTTCAATAGCACACCAGCTGCCCGTTTTCCCCACAGGTGATTTACTGGTAGTAGCTACATTAATTGTTATTTTATTAGTCACGGTGCCGGAACGAAACTGTTCCTGGCATTCTACCTCAAATTATTGTTGCTTTTCAATTTCAATAGTTTACGTTCCATGAGTAGTTTCTTTTACAGATTGAACACAATTTAATTAAATTTGTCCGAAATTGTAAGTCTTAGTCCATGTAGTTTTAGTCCTGAACTTTTAAAGGATGGATCTGAAATAAAAGCAACTGTTAATTTCATATGTTGGTAAAATTTATGTAAAGAAGTTTTGAAACGGTTCAATAACTGATTCTTTGTGATCAGTTATCACGTTTTGTATAAATAACTAGGGACGGCTATTTGGAACAGCTTATTTGGATGTGCCTTCTTTATAAATAACGAGAACACTTTTCGCCGTAATCGCCATGGCCATACAATCGATACTGGTGTGTGTGAATCACAAATCTGAATACATTGCGAAAACATCTCCGATTATGATTTGCGAATACAATATTATGATCATATTTTAAATACAGTTGCCTACATAAAATACTTATCTTAATAATCTATTATTTAAATGGGAATTGTTTCTTGATTATAGTGTTTTACACTCGAAGATATGGCAAAACTTATCTTTATTTTTTTTAAATCTCGAGTCATGTTCGAGATTTTAAAAACTCCAATATCGAGTTACTCGCACAACCCTACTAAATAATACCAATGATTTATAGTAGGTCAATGCAATTTTTTTTAGTTATAAGGGCTCAAAGTTAACTTTTATAAAAATGTTTAGACATAAATTTTATTAAAGTAGAAAAAATATTTTTTACTTTAAATTACATGTAGAATGTTATAAAAAATAAAACAAAACATAAATCATAGTTCTAAGTTATAAAATAACTAAATTATGATTTTTGTATGATACCTTCACAAAATTGGCAAAATAGGCTTGGAGTTTTTCGCCAATACTTTTCTAACATGGACTGGAGTTTTTGGCATCGACCAAACAATTTTGTCCGCAGTGCAAAGGGTTAGGTAATCAATTGTACATCTAGCACTTAGGAGCCAGATTCTAGTTTTCTATATATTTCTATACAGTAGAACTCCAATTATCAGAATCAATTGGGACCAGACCCTATTCGAATAATTAAATATTCAGATAGTCAAATTTTTGTCTAAAACCGGTCCATTTTATTTCACTACATGTAATTAAATCCATTTATGTTGAAATGGGATTAAAAACAATATTTGAAATGAGAGAGGGCATTTATTAAATTGAGAGAGTGGGGATGAGTCACTACATGTACATTGTCTTTACCACTACACGTGTGTGGGTGGGCGGGTGAGTCTTTTACCATTGCACATTTGTGGGTGGGCAGGTAGGTCCTTATCACTGCACTTGTATGGGATCCTCCTACTGAGTATGAAAACCAGAAGTTGAATAGGTGCACCCGTACACATCCTACTGAGTATGAAGACCTGAAGTTGAATAGGTGCACCAGTACACAACCTACTGAGTATGAAAACCAGAAGTTGAATAATAGGTGCACCCGTACACATCCTACTGAGTATGAAGACCTGAAGTTGAATAGGTGTACTAGTACACAACCTACTGAGTATGAAGATCAGAAGAACACGGCGTGACACGTGTTCGTAACAGCTCTGTGAACATTGTTGTTTTTTTGTCGGGTTAAACTAGTCTGGTTTACACCAAATTTGGTACAGATCATTACTTAATATCCAGATTACTGTTGTGAAAGTTTCATAGTGTTTTGTGAAGTAGTTTCCTGAAAAATAGCACATTTTACTTCTGTAGGAGCCAGTTAGTAGTTGCCATAGTTCGTTATCTGATACCAGGAGCGATGTCACCGCCAACAGGGTCCAGGTTTACCACACGAGCAGCTGCAAAGTCTGACAGCGATTCGGCTGAACCTCCAACTCTACTGTCACTGGACGACAAACTTTGGACGACAAACTTAATTCCATTCTTGGTTTACTTGAGAAGAACTCCTTAGATATTAAAAACATAAAAAAGGAACAAAAAGATCTAGGTAACTCTTATTAAACTATTCATTCTGAAATTAGTGATATTAAAAATATGTTATCCGAACAAGATAGTAAGATAAAAGGTTATATAGACGAACTTAATAAAGTTAAAGATGAAAACATTAATTTAACTAGGAACATTCACTGTAGTGGAAAACCGATTGAATGATTCTAAGCAGTAATCGCACAGAAACAATTTGATCATTTATGGCATCCCTGAGGAAAGTAATGAAAACATTTATCCGCAGTTTCCCGATTGGACTGATAATCGTATCAATGCTGTTCACCGGATGGGTCAAGGAAACGCTGAAAATCCTAGGCCTATTATAATCAAATTTGCCCGCCGTATTGATAGGAATGAGTTTTACAGCAAGAGAAAGGTGAGGACAGACTTCAAGGTCACAGACTTGGGATACAGTAGTGAAAACCGCATCTTCGTCAATGAGTCCCTGATAGCCGCCAACAGAGAGCTGCTAAGGATCACTTGGGAGGCTGCGAAGAAGAAAACTACAGTCAAGTGTGGACGTCAATTGTAACATCTTTGTGCGGAAGGAGAAGGGGAAGTCGCCAGCAATCAAGGTGTCTTCATCTCGAGAATTAGACACTTTTTAAACAACATGAATTGGTTTCCTACTCAATTTAGTCTGGTAAGCTTCGATATATTTTTAAGCATGAATAGTATTTATTACATTATTTATTATTTTAATAGGTTGTCATTAAGATTTAATGACATTTCATTTGTAAGCATGCATATAGTATTTATTATATAATTTATTGTTTTATATTGAAGCTCCATTTAAATAGATATGATGTTCTCTGTAAAAGCATGCATGGTATTTATTACATAATTTAGGCCTATCGATGATTATGTGTTTGCCATAATTTATTTTAATTTAATATTTATTTTCAAATGAAGTACACATTGTACACAAATTATAAATCTAATGACTATTTTTTTCATTTCTAAGCTGTCTATTACTGTTTATACTGTTTATTTGCTTTAAAAATGAAATAAATAAATAGTTAATTGTAGTTAATTGTAACAAAATTAAAATGTTTCATGAATAATATTTATTATCAAAATGTAAGGGGCTTGAGAACAAAAATCAATTTATTTTTAGTAATATATCAGCAGATAATTATAAAATATTAGCATTGAATGAAACTTTTCTGAATTCAAGTCTAAATACATCGGAGTTATTTCCGGAAACATATAATGTATTTCGAAATGATCGAACGCTGGAAGCATCAGGGTTGTCGATTGGTGGTGGGGTATTGTTAGTGGTGGCAAGTGACATCGTTTGCACCTGAGGAGAAAACTAGATATAAACATGGGAGGAATTGAATGTGTGTGGGTAAAAATACCAAACCGTAAAGGTGGGCCATTATATATATGCGTTGTTTACATTCGTACAAGGTCACACTTTGCCACATATCAGACATTCTTTGACAGCTTACACCAAATACATTTAACTAATAATTGTAATATTATCATATTAGGTGATTTCAATTTACAAATATACAGAATATTTTTATGATCTATCAATGGGTGATAATTTATGCAAATCATTGCTTATTTTTTTGAATGAACAGAACTTAATGTTAAAAAATAATATTTGTCACAATCAAGATAAAACCTTAGATCTAGTTATTACAAATATTGATAGTACTAATGTCACACACTGTCAAGACCCATTAGTCGGGGAAGATCCTTATCATCCGGCAAAGGAGGTGGGGTTTGATATCGCTACTCATTTATCTTGTAGGTCAGGGACAAGTGCGGATGGTGGCTATAGTTTTCATAAAACAGACTTCCTGCAACTTTATCACCATATAGCAAAAATTAATTGGGATGAATTATACTCAGTTACAGACGTAAATAAGGCACTTGATATTTTTTATGATAAAATATACATATTTCTTAACAAAACTTGCTTAAAAAAGAATTCAAAACCATGCAAGTATCCCTTTTGGTTTACAAAAACAATAATATCAAATATAAAATTGAAAGAAAAGTTTAAAAAATTAAGAGGTATAATAAACAAGAAGACATTGAAAGTTTTAAACACGTTAGATCACTGGTGAAAAAAGATATTAAAGGTTCATACTCTAATTACATACATGACATTGAGGACAAAATTCAATCTAACTCTAATAAGTTCTGGCAAGATGTAAAAAGTAAAAACACAGTTAAGAATAATATGTTAATAATGGAGTACAATGGGATGCAATTAAACAGTGGTAGTGATATTGCTAGTGCCTTTGAGAATACTTTAGTTCATTTTATAGTAATTATACTGAGGAACCTCTTGAAAGTAAGGTGTTAGTAGAACCCTCGTTGCCGGGCGTGTCTTGCCTGTCCCTGACCCGGGTCACACGGGGGGATGGCGTGTCTTGCAATAAAAAAGCTCAAATCAACATGTACCACTGGGCCAGATCTTTTGCCACAATACCTATTTAAAGGATGCACAGATTTTGTAATTGAACCCCTCACTTTTATGTTTAATTAACGTTTAAAAACTGGTATTTTTCCTGAAAAATGGAAAGTCACAAAGGTTACACCTATTTTCAAATCTGGTAAAGAATCTCAAGTCGTTGATTAAGACCTGTTGCTATTTTATTAGTACCAGCTAAGATTTATGAGTCAATTATACACAAATTTTTATTTCATCACTTCAGTAAATACCTTTCACCCAGTCAACACGGTTTCATTCCAGGTAGATCAGTTAACACAAATTTGTTGCATTTTACTAACTATATATCATCTGGTTTGGAATCAATGACCCAGACAGACGCCATATTTCTCGGCCTGGCTAAGGCTTTTGATTGGGTGGATCATCTGATTTTGTTAAAAAATTACATTATTATGGTTTGTCTGATAGTCTAATTCACTTGTTTACACCTTATTTGGTTAATAGGAAACAGTTTATATTTTACAAAGGGCAAAAGTCGTCAACTTTTATAGTGCAATCAAGTGCACCTCAGGGCTCAAATTTGGGACCCTGTTTATTTACAATTATGATAAATGATTTGTGTGAGAATGTACATTTTGTAAAAGCTTTACTTTTTGCGGATGACTTAAAACTGTTTCAACAAATATCCAATCAGAATGATGCTATTGGACTGCAGGCAGATCTTGATAATGTATATAAATGGAGTGAAATCAACAATATGAACTTTAACACGTTGACTGCCAACGTAGATAATTTATTGTGTCATTCTGAGGCCGCCGTAGTAAAACTGTATGTCCGCCTGACGCCATGAGGGCCACCGGTAGCCCCCGCATCTTTTATAAATCAAACACGAATTGTAGCGCCATTTTTAGTACTACGTAATTTTTAATGATATATTCTGAAAGCTCATAAAATGTGATAGAAAACGGTCCTCTGGTTTTCAAATAAAGCAACCCAAAATAAGTTTTTATATATTTTAACTAGTTTTTACGACATTTAGACAGATTAGTTTCTGTCACAAAAAGAACCAATGTTACTTACTAATATAAACATCACAACAAAATAGCTGAAACATAATATCATATGGCATATGTAAAGTTTTGCCCCCACGCCATGAGGGCCACCGGTCTACCTCATCAATAACTTCACAAAATGGCGGCAAAAGACCGGATGTCGGCTATTTCTGTACTCGGGGGGGTCATTTTTGGTTGCATGGAACACACAACTCGGAACAACGAATATTGAACTATTGAACTTTACCGTAGAAACAGCTGTGGCGCCAGGCTGAAATCTAGTGAGAGCCACCGGTGGTCCTCATGGCGTGAGCTAAAATTGTTGTGTGGGCCACCGGTGGCCCTCATGGCAGTCAACGTGTTAATGTATTAAAATGTAATGTTATGACTTTTACTAGATCTAAGATTTGCACTAAAAATGATTATTATCTAAATGGTGTTGCTCTGTCAAGAGTGGATTTAGTGAGAGATCTGGGTGTTTATTTGGATAGCACATTATCGTTTTCAGTACATATATGTAAATGCATTACTGGTGCAAACCGAATGATGGGGTTAATTATTAGCAAAAAAAATTTCAAAAGTTTAAGAACGTCAATGTTACTTTACAGAGCCTTGGTCAGGTCGAGACTTGATGTGCGGCTCCTATGTGGAATCCATTTTACACAACTTATGAAGATGAGGTCGAGCGAATCCAAAAATCGATTTTTACGATATCTTTTTTATAAGTCTTTTAATGTATACACATATTTAATTCCATACAGCGAGCTGCAGGATATGTTTGGGTTTGAGAGATTAAGCCAAATGAGACTGGTGATGGGTCAAGTTTTCCTGTGGGGCCTGGTCAGGGGGCGGGTGGATGATTCGGCCGGCTTGGAGAGTGTCTGCTTCAGAGTCCCAAACTTTGGTACCAGGAACAAACAGCTATTCCTACTGTCAAATGTTCGCACTGTTGCTCATGCATCCTTGCCTCTTTTCTGGATGATGAGGGATTATAATTCGATGATTTCAGTGGGGATCGAAATAGACATATTTTTGGATAGAGTTAAAGCTTTTAAATAAAAATGTCTAACGATTTTCAAGTCCCATTAATTATATAATTTATTTTCCGCAAAAATGTTTGTTATTTACCTTCTATTTTTTCATATATTAAATGTATAATGTGCTTTTAAAAGTCTAGATCATTATTGTATATATATATCTTTTTTTCTCATTGTATTATTTATTATATTTATATCGTTGTTTGTTTTAATTTATTGTTAGAATTTATATTTGTTGCCTGGTGATAAGACTATATAGACAGAGGTTTAGTTGGGTGATTATGCTGTAAACCTCCCACAAGAAAGAATAATGTATGAACTGCCTCAATGTAATTGGGTCTATTAAGTGTATTGGAGCATGAAAATAAAATAAATAAATAATTAATTAAAGTATAATACACACTACAGTACCGGTATACTATAGTGTGTATTCACGTACCGTCCTGTAAACAAATGTTATTGCTTGCCAAAAATCTTTAGTTAAATAAGCTTTGTAAGTTTGACTGTCTACATCTGTTTTTAGGCAGCCAGGTCATGCATACGCTAGACAAAGGGAAGGACAATAGCATGTATAGACAGTAAAGTATCCCTATCTTATTATGTTTTCTGGCAGTATTTGAATTTGTTCTTTTAAGACAGTGTTACAGTGTATAGTATTTATTGAGGCATATTATGTGTTATTTATTGTGATACACGCATATATGATTTATATTCCTAAAGATTAAAAATACTACTTTTTGTTGTGAATGCTTTTAGTTTTTTTTTTTTTTCTTTTTCCAGAACTAAAAACTGAAGATTGTATGATTTCTTTTAAGACATTCTGACAGCAATTCGGATAATCGGCACTTCGGATAGCTGGAGTTTGGATAATTGGAGTTCTACTGTATTTCCATACATAACAGAGCCTCGTTATCCAACATAGAGTCATCTGACATCATGTTTTAACCAGCATATTTGTCCCGAAAGTGATAGCCTACTGTCATAAAATTTATCTGAAAATAATAATATGGATTATTGTACCATAATGACAAAAAATGTATATACCTGGTAGGGTTTTCCCCATGCACTACGCTATTTTGTAGCTTACTGTACATAACTTTATGTTGAAGTGGTGTACTGTACCTTGTGAACAGACTACATCATAGCTCAACTACCACTAGTGCATGTCACTCACCTTGAAGATGGCCTCTAAACGTCCGTCGGTACATAGTGAACAGAATTTGACACGGTCCTGAAGACCACAATAGTTTTAGTGATTTAGATGACCATGGAAGCTTCTCCAGGAAAAAAAAAATAATACATCACTTTTATCATGTGTTAAGTGAATTTTATATTTAGCGTGCACTTATTCAGTAGTTTCATGACTGGTCACATGTATTACGTGTAGTTCGCAGAATTAAATTTGTTATAATTATGTTACTTTCCTGTGTACAAGGCTTATTTATCTCATTACCGTATTTGCTGGGTTAAATTTAACAACAAAATTGTTATTTGTGACTGTATAGTACTTTATAGTTTAAGTTGTCTTTGTTGTGTTTATATAATACTGAACTTTTATTGAACTTAGGATTAGTGAAATTACTTCCAAACGTAAAAAAGTTGTAGTCTATAGAAAAAAAACTTAATGCCATGTTTTTATTATTAGTTATTAACTTATTATTACTTTAGTTATCCAACAAGTTTACTTATCAGATGTCATCATTGCCTGTATAGGTCAGATAAGTGAGGCTCTTCTTTATAAATCATGTATTGTAATATTATTGTATTTAACTTTTATTAAGCCGTAAGCGCATATATTGACTTTGCTCTAAACGCTGTAAGCGCATAGACGTGTAATAGTTACAAGAATAATATTTTCTAAATAATGTTTCTAATTTAATCCAGTAATGCGTTTGGATTATGAGTGGTGGCTCATGGGAGACACATTGTGCCACTTGTGACCTTTTGTTGGCCTGTCAATCACTACAAGACTGGTTTTTGTCTAGCAGTGTACATTTTTGCTGCGCCGCCCAATGCCACAAGCGCATATATGCGCAGCTACTCTTGAACTGAGCGGATGTCATTGTCCGCCGCATCAAATCTTTGAAACTGTGTATTTAGTTGTTTTTATCATTACTTTAGTTTAATATATGCTAGTTATTTATTAGTTTTAAGTGTCAATATCAATAATCCGAACGATTCTGATTTTGATGATTTTGTGCAAGGTGTACTAAATACATCGTATTCAAGTGCTATATGTATTTATTTATTTTTTTATTATATGTGTTATGTACATGCCCTTAATGCCTTTATCAATTTATGTACATGTAAATTTACTCAATTATAACATTTTTTATTAACAGTAATAATATTTTGTATTTATTTATATAAGTGATCTATGCCTGAGGCTTACTTTCAAGTAAAAGTTTGCTTATTTACATATTCATATATAAGAAAAAAAGGTAAAATAAGTTAATAAAAGTTTCAAAATGTTATCATACCTTTTTATTTTCCTGTACAGAACAAGACAAAAAATTAACAAGAAAAAAATTAACAAAAAAAATACATAAATTTGATTTTTTTACAATAAATGAGCACTTGATGGAAAATAGGCATTCGGTAAATGGTGCTTTAAGGGTTAAATATATAATAAATATGAGTACCTTGAGGGAAGCCAATGTCATGTGTCCAGTGTATATATACTTTAATAGGCCTTTAAAAGCATCAACATTTGTGCCTTTTATTTCAATTTCAGACTGTTTAGATTCCCTCATTCCTCCAAATAAAAGAGCTCTGAAAAATTTAAGCAATATCATTAAGCATACAGCACAAAGGTTAATTCTGAATTGTAGGCTAGTAGAAACTAAAATAAGGAGTAAAATGAATACTGTATTTGAAAGATCAGTCTAACAATTATGTTTTCCAGTCAGTGGTAAGGAGAGGGTATAACAGAGGACTACACACCTATATAACAAACTGGAAGAATACTATGTTTTATAGGCTTAAATCTTATAAAAAGTGATAATTTCTAAGTACATCTCAGATAACAAACTAATATGCAAATTAATTAATTACATAAAAGCTTAAATCTTTCAGAACTAGAAGGTTAAGCTGCTCTGTAACCGTACCCCAAAAATGTGGGGACCATTTTATTGCCAAATATCAAATCTGTATAGAGGGGAGGTGGAGCAACTCAATATAACTAATTTATCACATGATTATTTTTTGGCTGTTATTTATTTTTTGTTCTAGAGTGCAGAAAGCAAAAAATAAAAACAGAAGATAATATACTTTTGTAGAACTTTACTTACTTACAAGTAAAGCAGATTGAAGACAAGAGAAATTATATTTCTAATATAACTGAAAACAGGAAAACCAACAATGGAGAGAATTATATAAAGCATAAGAATACATGATAAAGAGGATGGGCAAGATGATTAAGGTTGAAAGATAAATGCAAGTGTGGAGAAGAGGGCTTAGACTTGTAAAAATTGAAGAGAGTAGAATACTGCAAAGACAAAAGATAGAGAAGCCTAGTGTACACCTAGACCCTGCAATAAACTCAGGGAACTGAAAAGGATAGTTATTTTGTAAATGAATTAAGAAATATTCATTATATAGCTTAACAAAAGAATATTACATTGTGAAATAAGTTATTTTGATATTGCAGATTAATGGTACCAAAAGCAATCTCACGAGTAGTCAAAACACATAATCATAATTTTACAATAAAAAGCAAAGCAAACACGTCGGACAAAGAAATGTTTGCAACATGAATGGCTGTCACCAAATAGAAAAAGTGATCTAACATAGTGATAATATTTAAAGAAACTTAAAAGACATAACTTACCTAAAATAATCACTACGAGCTGCCAAAATCACTTTATGTGCATGTATCTTTTGATCGTCTATTTTCAAAACAATATCACTGTAGTCTTCATTGAGATAAAGAGCTCCAAAGTGTTCAGACAGGTAAAGAACATGTTCAATATCCCCGCTCGAGGGCCCCATTGCCCCTCGGTGATGGTTGCTGCTCATAGCAGACTTCTATAAAAATAAATTTGAGAAACTTCAAATATGAGCACAACATTACAAAAATATGCACAGAAACCAGCTTCCATTTTCCTCATAAAACTGTACTACAGAAGGATAGTACCCTCAACAATAAAAAATGGATGGACACCACAATGATAAACTACATTCATTTGAAAATGACACGTAATCCATTAGATAGTATATGGCACAAGTAACTTAATAATTTGTAGATTTTATTAAAGTCACAACCTATTTTTCTACATTTTGCTAATAATGTGATTTTCAAACAATCAAATACCGCAATAGATTTTCATATTTTATTTATTTATTTTCCATTATAGAAATATACATTTTCCATTTTTTTTTTTTTTTGTCTCGATAAGTAAAAACTTAACATCGAGGACCAAAAATTATAAACAAAAACAATAGAGAAAGAATTAAATAAATATGATAGATAAATACATAAGTACTTTACTCTTTTACTCTATAAACTGTGTGTATCCGTTTGAACAAGAAAATACAGTAGAGAAATTATAGTGTATTTTCATTATAAGTTATCTAGCTCAGAATTAATTTATTTATGTGTGATTGACTTCTTTTTTCTTTATTCTAGAGAACATTTACATTTTATACAAAAATAATAAAATTTATGACCTTTAGGATTTTAACTAAATTGACCCAAGCTTAAAATTACAGCTGATACAGTAAACAAGTATTTGTAATGAGTAGACAAAATTTTCCTTTTAGAATACATGAAAATTTACATGTGTGCCTTGAATAAGTATGGACATATCTTATTGAGAACAAAAAAACTCAGCCAATACCAGGTCAAAAGGTAATCAGTAGTTTATTTATTATTAAAACACCGATCGTCAAGATTTGGGCGAATATTGATTTTGAATGAGTATGATGAGTGTATATTGAAGTAATTGTTACAAACTAAAACTGACTATTCCTTAAAAATTGTCATTAATTAATAGTCCAATGACAAATGAACAGCTAATGTTTATCAGATGAACCCTCTCAATATTTGTAATAGATCTGATTGGGATTGAACTTAGAATCTTTGGATTATGAAGCAGGGCTTTAACCAAAACAGTTGCTGCTAGATAGGTGGTTGGGTTGCACTTAAGATGCCGGCAAAACAAATACAGTAAAACCCCAATTATCAGAACCCTGATTATCAGGAACCTGGGTTATCCGAAACATGATCTCATGAGAAAAGGAATAATCAACATTAATCATAAAAACACTTTAGTACAGTAAAACAATTGTCAATGTATCTGTCAATTATTGTGTTCTAAAACAACTACAAAAATGGTTTTATGCAGTAAGCATGGTAGTGTTAAAAACTATACATAAGTTGTGCACTTTTACAGTAGTGTGGGTCTATTGATTTAGGATGTCAGCAAAACGAAAAAGAGTGATTGTAACCACTGGAACAAAATAAAATACTTTTTAAAATGCTTAAAAAAACTAAACTATACTTACATATGAGACGCCGACACAATCTTGTTGGTATTTTAAGGCGAATATGAATGTTTATATGAGTGTAGGATGAGTGTGGATGAGTGTAGACTGGTTACTAACTGAGTTCAACTGTTCCACAGAAAAGGTAATTTATTAATAGTCCAACAGCCAGGGCAACTAAGGGATCTACAGCTTTATGTGGATTCCGAAGCACGTAGTGCTGGTCTGATTTTCAGCTAATTGACAAGTCTGATACTCAGTTATCTCCCCCACACAACATCCGTACAATGATTACCACCTAACATGGGCACCCCAGACTTCTCTAGTAGTGTGCACACTGATAGCAACCATTGAGCGGACGCCATGTCAGTATTAAGAGGGCCGAGCATCCAATTTATCGCCTACAATCTCCCAAACACTTTGTCCCCAAGTAGCTGGGTTACAGCACTGCGCCACCAGTGCATTACAGTAATGTAATGCTCTACATAGTTTAAAATAATACTTATATACTCTAGGCACACATTTACTGTTCACAGTTACTAAAATAATGAAATATCTGATTATCAGAAATTTCCATTATCGGAAACGGGTCCAGCCCCAATTGTTTCTGATTGGGGTTCTACTGTACTAATAAATATTGATTTGTCATTTTTAAAACAACTGATTTATAATCTCCACTATCTAGTTTAATTTTTCTAGGATCTAGACATTTTTAAAAGGATGACTTGTTTTTTATGTATAAATTTGAAAGCTATTTATGTAATAATTATTTCTTTAGATAAAACTGAACTGTTGTAAGCAATTTATTATGGTGTGTTACAATAGTGTTTTTAATGATAAAAATACATTTACAAAAGATATACTGTATATATAAATAAATAAGAGATATTTTAGTATACAACAAAATAATTGATTGTCTAACCTTTTTCATTAGCAACGTAGAAATAAAAATATTTATTCAAGTTAAATTGTTGTAAAAAAGGTGTTGATATGCTTAATGAAATATAGTTGAACCATGCTTAGAATATTATATTTATGAATATTAAACAAGTTTAAAGGGGGTTTCTCTAGAACATACTATAGTAGGCCTCAATACCGATTTAATAAATATTTACTTCAAAGATATACAACAAAACATTTGCTAATATGATAACGATAAAAAACAAATTTTCTTTTTACTTTACAAAAACATATTTCACACTAAATAATTGACTTCCCATCAATAAAACTAAAAGATAAAAACAAAGTGCCATTGTCACTAAACTTTGCTAATTTAAGAATTGCTAAACACAATATATAAGACTACCTAAATAACTACTACACGATGAAAAATAAACGTTGAAATGTTAATTATTGTTTCTGACTTTAGTAGTAAAATAACTGCAGCTAACGATCATGCATTGAAAAATGCACTTCGGCAAGATGTCCACTTAATTGAATAATTAGAATCGGACTGAACATTTTATAATTAGGCCTATTTCTTTTATTTATTTATTTGCCAACAGCAAGCAGCCAATACATACATATATATTACAAGATGGTATCATGATAGAAACATTACACTACCTATAATAGACCTAATAAAAAGAATAGAATACAACAATGCAAACAAGAACAAAGAGAAAAATTCAACAACCAATAAAAGGATAACAATATTACTGACCGGAGATCAAACTTACAAGAGGCATTTAGTTAATGAAAAGCTAATACTTAGTAATAATATTGTAATGATCAAATTAAATTTAAAGCTACAAAAACAACAGAAAATTAATTAAACTACAATAACAACAGATAAAGAAATTAGAACATGACAACAACTAAAAACTAAAATGATACGTGACCAACTCTATGACTTTCATTTAAAAGAATAAATATATACAATGCAAAACATTAACAAAAGAAAAGCTCAACAAAAAATAAGAAGATAACAATATTACTAAAGGTAAGTCAAAACATACAAGCTTTAATTAACACAAAGGCTAATACTTGATGATAGATATGGTAGTGATCAAACTTAACCACCAAAAACAAAAGTAATTAAATTACACTAAAATAACAATAGATAACACATTTGTAGACATACAACTGAAAACTAAAATGATACATAACAAACGCCTTGCCTTAATAATAAAAAACAACATAACAATCATAAATGTAACTCTCATTATCTGAATTAAGTAATGAATCTATATATTTCAAGTTAGAACGGTGGATGTGTACATCTTTGAACAAGCACGAGGCTATCGCAGAAGATATCATACTCAGATGCAACGCGGTTTCCGAGCCTGAAAAATCTAGCCAATGGACTGTAGTAGTTGAAGTTAGTACCATGATGCCTCCGACTCAGAATATCATGGTTTCTGGTTCTTGTTGGGACTCTAAAGTCCAGTTTGGCCAGAAGATCAGTACATTGCACTTGGCCGTGAATAATCTTCACAAGAAAGCACACGTCAGCGATGTCACGACGGAGAGCAAGAGGTGGGAGGTTTAGTTGTGAAGATAAAATATCTACAGGTATCTCCAGATAGTCATAGAGCAGCAGTACTCCAACCAGATGAACGAAGCGGCGCTGTATAGCTTCTAATCTCTCTCTGGCGCCAAATGTGTAAGGAGACAACACTTGAGATGCATATTCTACGAACTGCCTTACAAGTGAGCAATAAAGGGAGCGAAGAGCTGCAGGGTGGCTGATACCCCTAGAGAACCTTGACAGGAAACCAAGCATCTTGTTCGCCTGACTGCAAATATCATCAATGTGTCCAGAAAAACATATAAGTCATAATTGAATCGTACGCTTCAGTCTTTAACACTTTGGTGTCTAGGGATTTTGGTACCAGAAATTGAGTACTTATAAACAGTCGGAGTTTTAGTCCTATGATACGTAACAACAGAGCACTTGTTGGGGTTTACGGACATGTTGTTGTTGACACACCAATCTCTGCAATAGAGGATTGGTCTTTCTGCAATAAAGACTGTCCTGGTTCCCCTGCGAGTCCACTGGTGAGGAAACAACAGAGAAGATCTTCAGATCAACGGCAAACAGCAAGGCGTTGGTGCCAACCCTCTCCAAAAGCGTTTATAAAGGCATTGAAGAGGCAGGGGCCCAACAATGAGCCCTGTGGGACACCCGAAGACGGCGAGAAGTTGGATGAAGTTACCCATTTTAACTGTGAGAGAACGACCACTCAAATAATCAGTTATCCAGGATAGTAGAGGATCAGCAACTGCATAGCCCCTCAATTTTGTGATTAGGATAGAGTGGTTGTCTTTGTCGAAGGATTTAGCCATATCAATATAGATTGCATCGACCTGTTCATTGCTGCGGAATGCAAACAAGACATACTCCTGGAACAATAGGAGATTAGAAGTCTTAGCGTCGACTTGCCACTTACAAATCCATGCTAAGACGGGTGAATAACATTAGATAGATGTGGATTCAGCCAGTCCAGAATGATGCTTTCAAATATTTTCCCAATAAAAGGGAGAATAGTAATTGGGCGATAGTTCCTAACATTGGATTTATCACCATCCTTATGCAAGGGAACGATGTAACCATTCTTTAAAACCTTAGGGAAGACACCTCTTACAAGTGATTCGTTAAAGAGAATTGTTAAGGGTTCTGCGATAAGATAACGGCAGTAATGGAGAGCAGAAAGCGGAATATTGTCAATACCAGTCCCCTTAGCAGTATTCAGACCCTCAAGTTTACGAAGAACGTCTTCCTTGTTAACTTTTATGCTGCTAAGGCTATCAAAAATAGGATAATCGAAGTGAAGTGCACTTTGAGATACCGGATTATATAGAGATTTGAAGTAAGAGGAAAAAAGTTGGCATTTGCTTAAAGTGTTGCTAGCTTCACTGCCATCAAGATGTAAACAAGGTGGTATATCAGGTGCTATTCACTGAGCTTTTACTAGTCCCCAAAATGCACGTGGATTTGAAGAGATGTTTGACTCAACATTGGACAAATAGCACTTGTAACATTCACTGGCCATGGATTTGCACACATTTCTAAGATTTGCAAATTCATAGTAATGTGCTAGGTTTAGGCTGATTTTATAACGTTTATGCGCTAATATTACTGAATAACGAGCCGCTTGAGATCGTTAGAAAACCATCTAGGAAAATTAGGGATTCCAAATTTCTTCATTTGGCTAGCAATGAGATTAACATTCTCCAAGATATTGCTCAAAATAACAAACTTCTCGTATATCGAGAGCGAACTACCTATGAAGCTCATATCTGTTTGTTGCAAGGATGCAAAAACCTTAGGGAGATCACACTTCCATAGATTGTGACTCGCGTAGGTACTGGAATTCAACACAGATTCCTGCACTATAACAGTAGATGATAGAGGAGGGTGATGCACATCGGGAAAAACTAACCAGTCGGATTCCTCAGAAACTTGAATCTCCCCATCAGAGCAAAAGATCAAGTCAAGTGATACACCTCTATGGTTTCTAATGTGATTGATTTAGTGAAGAGTGCATAATTGATTTGATAATTGATATAGTGATTGATTTAGTGATTTCTAATGTAGAGACGACATGTCTCTAAGGCAATCACCGGCTAGGCAGGCAGCGCCCGTTGCTGGTGAACTCAACTCGAAATCTGGTAGATTGAAGTCACCAAATATGAAGGTGGTCTTGGGATTAGCCAATTCAATTACTGTACTTCATTAACAGTATCACAGAAGACACTATATACAGAAGGAGGGCTTGATAGTGGAATATAGACACATGACAACAGCAGGCTGATATAAGAACTCTCGGTAACATGAACAAATACAGATTCAACATTGGATCTACTATGAAGTCGCTTATGTATAATATTATTACGAATAGCAAGAAAGGAACCCCCACCAGATCGCTTATGGCTCGTCTCAGAGGACCTGTCGCATCTATGGACAGTATAACCAGTATCACTCACAATTTCAGAGTTAAAAACATGCGGAAAGAGGTTAGTTTCACACCGTAGGATATCTTGAAGGGAAGCAGATAGGTTATTTTTTAATTCAGTGAGCATAGAGCGGAGACCATTTACATTCTGACAGTAATATTAAAGGAACTTAGCTGCTTGCCGTTATAGTTTATGCGTTTTTTGGTACAATCTTTGGTACACCATTCACAAACTTGGTAGTTAAGTTGACCTCTCCAGCTTCCTGTCTGGCTTTCAGGATGGAGCGCAGCTGCTCCAAGTATCTTCTTCCACGAGGAGTTTGGTCATGGGAGAAGATGTTATCAGGAACATTGTCCCTTTTGAAGCTTCAAAGTATACTTAGGGCAGCGCCATTTGATGGCATGCAAACTAGGAGAGGGCGGGTCTTTCCTTGAGTCATCCGACCCAATCTAAGATAACGGACATCAGATATTTGAACATGTATATTCAGGTGACATAAGAGTTCTTTAACTAGGTCAGAATCATGTTTTTTGGCTGCAGAGGCAAGGTTGGACTCAAAAAGGTTGTGGATGATAATATATTTTGAGCGACAATTCCGATCATTACACTCTGAGATAAAATCCTCTACAGGAAGATAGCTAGTTGTGCCCTTGTTGTTCATGATTGCAGCAATTTCGGATTCAACTTGAGCCAGGCCGGGCTCCAATTCATCTATTTTACATGTTATAAGGTCGATATTTTTTTGTATTTTATCGAGACCATCAGTAAGTTCTGTTTTAGTGGCAAGAGTAGACAGCATGGACAAAATGGAATCCAATTTTGGCGCAACTCCACTTGATGTTGTTGTCAGAGCTTAAACGTTGATATTCGGCCTTAGGCATTTTTAGGCCGACTAACGCTCGCAGCTGGCATCGCAATTAATAGCCTCCTCTGCGCCGAGAACTGCCTTTACGCAAATAGGACTTGCGGGTGACATTGTTTATGCAATATATGAATAAAAATAAGCTGTAAAAGCCTAATACCACAAAGTACAAATAAAATGTGCACCAAAGATAACAACAACTCACACACCACTAGCTACTCAATCCACCAGCGGTAAGCAAGTCACTGCCTGAGCACTAATAAAATGACATATGAATAAAAAAAAAGCTGCAATAGCCTTCTCTCACAAGGTACAAATAAGATGCAACAAGATCAATTGTTACCTATGATTTGGCAAAATCTTATCTTAAAATGGTACCTAACAGTTTACTGTAAATTATACCATCACTACATTGTTAAAAAAACGTGTGGAGGCATTCTTAAGCAGTATAAAATTACTGTCTTGTCAAATTATGTAATTATTAGCAGTGTGCCACCATTGGAGTTAAAGGCAGACTTTCATAAGTGGCCTAGAGTTTTATTAAGTGATAATATTCAGTATTTATCTGTTTAGCTAAAAAAGATTTTAGTAGGGCTACCAACATTTATATTATATCTGATACAAATTATTAAAAAATTTGGGGAAACACTTGTTAAAATTTTTACTTGATTTCTATAGGACTATTTCATATTGCAGAAATACACGACCAGGAAGTCTACTATGTTGCTTATGCGGAAAGCTGAATAGACCATAAACCACATAGTCCAGGAACGCTAGAGGATCTGGGGAGACGAGAGCACTATCTCTTTAAGAGTTAATACCCAGGCACGATGGAGGATCCTAAGATCAAAATGAAGACCTTAAACCTGGTTAGGGGTACAAGGATCAGACGCCAATGCTAGACATAAAAAATCATTTAATTATTTTTTATTTTTTTTATTTTTATTTAGCTTTAAAAAACCCTCATTCAAGAGATATAAAAGTTGTCAAGTGTACTATTTACAAAATACAGTAATTGCATAAAATTACATTCTGATCCACTTAAGGTACTAAAGTATAAAATATCAGTTTTGTATAAGAATGTGCGAGCCCTATCCCTATCAAAAAACTCATCGATACTGTAATAACATTCTTTGACAAGCCAAGCTTGTATTTTTTTCTTGAAATGTTTTGATTCTAACTGACATTTCATTTCTAATGGTAATTTGTCAAAGAATTTTCGGCCAATGTAGGATGGTTTAGTTTCAGTGAGTTTTAGGTGGTGATATTCTGACAATTAGTGTACGTGTGTTGTTTTTTTAATTTCAATGTTTTTACAGTAAAGGATGCACTCAAGTCTGTATAATGATGCAACAGTCAAGATATTGTTATTTACAAATCTCCTTTTACATTACTCAGAAGGTTTAAGAATTTCAATGTACCGCAACGCTCTTTTTTTCAAAAAAAATATTCTTTGAGGTTTATACTTGATGACGATCCCCATAAAAAGACCCTCATAAAGAGCTCAATAGCTGACATGAAGCAAGGAACATAAAGAGCCCCTACTGTTCCCCAACATTAACTAAACTGAGGGGAGACTTTCGTAAGTGCCCAACGGTTTTACAAAACGATATTAAGTATTAATCTAGTTAAACACGTTGAACCAAAATTGTCTGAACCAAAATTTAGATATGCAAATAAACTCTTTAAACTATGGGGAAACACTTTTAGCAGCAGTTACTTCATTTCTGTAGGACTATTTTATCTCAGGAAGATGGTGATAAAGCAACTAACAACAGTTTAAATTAATTTCTCTTAAGAGCTACTTGTGCTGACTGGCCATCCCAGAGGCCAACCACCCAAATTTCTATTTCTTGTAAAGGATATGGTTAAGCCATTTTAGGTTAGGTTACTGATAAGCAAATGGGCTATCAACATACTGAATAGTAATTCACTGAAATTGATAAATATTGATATATATATATATATATGCTTAATTATAGAACATTTATAACATTCTCCCCAGACATAAATTGAGTATACACTTTTACCTTGTTTTTACTTTCTTGGAAAAAATGTTGTGGTAAGAGTTTAATATTGAAATATTATCAACTCGTTAGTAATATACCTAGGCCTCCATAAACTACATGCCAGCACCTGTATTATCATGATTCAAGTATGGAGGTTCCCTAAGTTTGAAAGTTGTCAGTGTAAATAAAAATCATTCCCAGAATGTCTTAGAGATCTATTAGGAGTAGGCCTACATAAAAGCACAATATGCACTATTGAATCTCACACAATTTATCAAATCGAATAGATGGTCAAGCTGATTTACCACTAGATTAAAGTCTTCTTACCTGTGTATCTTAATAATATTGAACAATTTTAAAATTGTTAATTTAAATTTCTTCTGCTCTATCCCTTCTTTTCTCTATGTTCAGTCAGTTCAGTGCTGTGTTTTAGAGATGGGTAACTCCGGAGTGAACGACAACAAAGGAACTACTCCGGTTAAGGAGTTACAGCTCCAACTCCGAGTGCTAGTGCGGAACTAGTTCATTTCGGAACTAGAATAAATGAGTATTATATGTCATAAATATACGCATATAAAATATACAATACTTTACTTTCTGCTGGAAAATTAATAAGACATCCATACTTTTTCTTTGTAAAATAATTAAATAAAATACATAGTTCAAATTGTTAGCTGGATATAACCTAAAAATCATATGTTAGTTTCTATCTTTTTGGAACTATCAACAGAGAGGAGTGAGAACGAGATGCGCGCGCAACCACTGTCAGAGCGGCTGCATTGTCGACGTAGTTCCCCACTCCATGGAACTAACATAGTTCCGGAGTTGTTGGAACGATCAAAACAAAGGAGTGAAGTACGTGATGCGCGCGCATCCACTCGGAGCGACTCACTTGAGCTTCGCTCCACGTTGAACTGGAACGACGTTCGGAGTTGGAACTACTCCGTGGAACTAGTTCCGAGTCATTATAACTCCGGAGTGAACCAACTCCGTCTGATGAACTACATTTCCCATCCCTACTGTGTTTGACACCGATGGATGAAGTCAGCTGGAGCTGGTTTTTGTAACCCCCCAAAAAATTACTCCTGATGCTATTCTAGTACAAAACCAAAGCAGTTGAAACAACAAAAATATAAAAGTATATATAAAACATTCTTTATTGTTACTTTTATGTTCAGAATATAGTAATGTGCAATCACTTAATTAACTCTAATAAACTGTGGAGTTATGTTTTCAAACGACTAAGAATAAAGAATTAATTCCCAGTTCTATCAATATATTATGAGGATTTTTGTTTTAGTAATGACATTTTTTACTAATAATGACAACGGTCCAAACCCATGAAGCTAAATTTAGTTGGATTTTCCAGGATTTGAATCCGCGACCCCCCCCCCCCCAAATGAAGTAAAGTGTGCTATTAAGAATAAGCATTGGGCTAGCAAGAAGCCCGTGTTTATAGAAAATAAATTAATTGAATATAGCACTCAAATATGGTATTTGCATTACAGAACTAAAGAGACTACAATAAAAAGTGACTCTCATGGAATTCCAAACCGAAACATTATAGCGTATCTATAAGTACAAAGGCATTGTATGCACCCCTTACACTCAACGATAAAAGACCATACGAACATTTAGAAAGGAGTAAGAAAAATTATAATAAATGTGCTTGATTCAAAATTTAAAAATAATGAAATACAGTTAATATTTGATAAATATTTGTAAACAAAACTTGAAAAGCTATCAGACACCATGAAAAAAGAATACGATTTTACGCACATATCTTCAGGATTGATAAAAGCAGACTCATAAATCAAATGTTTGAATTGCCTTCAACATGAAAACAAAAAAAAGTTCAAGTATATCCACTTAAATTTATATGAATTAAATATCCTAGAAGAACTAATGAGAACCGAAAAAAATCAGGAATATATTAAAATAACAAAATTAAAGTTTTCAGAAACCATAAACGTCTAGGACCAACAAAGTTGTCCGAAGAACGAAAAAGAGCACTTAGGACAGAATGATAGAATATTGGAGGAAAGAGAAAAAGGCCAACACTCCGATGATTAATAGAAGTTTAAGCGAACTAATATTCCCCAACGACCCTGCCTCCCCATACATGCCTACTACCAAAACGAAAATAGACTTAGGTCCAAACTTTAAGATTTACGCCTCTCCTTAGCATAATGCCTTTATGACTTAACAGTTCTCACGGAATCGAACTTTCGACACTATAAACAACGAAATTAAGTTTTCGCAGGACTATACTGTAATGTATTAACTTATGTTGGCAGTATGTTTTGAACTTGTATGACGTACTGAATAAACGATTGCTCCCATTGGTCGCCCAAGCCACGCCTTCGGCCCACTCTATCCTTCCCGACACACACACACACACACACACACACACACACACACACACACACACACACACACACACACACACACACACACACACACACACACACACACACACACACACACACACACACACACACACACACACACACACACACACACACACACACACACACACACACACACACACACACACACACACACACACACACACACACACACACACACACACACACACACACACACACACACACACACACACACACACACACACACACACACACACACACACACACACACACACACACACACACACACACACACACACACACACACACACACACACACACACACACACACACACACACACACACACACACACACACACACACACACACACACACACACACACACACACACACACACACACACACACACACACACACACACACACACACACACACACACACACACACACACACACACACACACACACACACACACACACACACACACACACACACACACACACACACACACACACACACACACACACACACACACACACACACACACACACGCACGCACACACACACACGCACACACGCACACGCACACACGCGCACACGCACACGCGCACACGCGCACACACACACACACACACACACACACACACACACACACACACACACACACACACACACACACACACACACACACACACACACACGCACGCACGCACGCACGCACACGCCACGCGTTCTGTTCCATCATCATGTATCCAGTTTAATCCTTTTACCTCGTGGTCAGCCAATTCGGCAGATTGAACTATACAATGCGTTTTATTCCAAACTAACATTCACCATTATGTTGGCGATGATGATTATTCAGAAATTATAAATCTTCACTATTCAGCTCCAAATCGAGTGCAGGGAGCGATCTTATCACTGTTTAATCTGTTTTTCACCCGTCTGAATAGTGCATGTGTATCTCTTTAAAAGTAATCTCTGTTTCACTGTCTCAAATTTGGCCTCAAGGCTATTGTAGTCGGAGTATATATTCCTCCTGGTTCATCGCTCAAAACCTATCTGGACTTTGCCAGCTTGAATGAGGAAATCCAAGCTACTGCTGCCTTCTCACCCATTCTCATCATTGGTGATTTCAACTCTCCTTGTAAACACTGGGACAATACTCTTGATATGCCTTGGAACACGTCTTTAGGTGTGCCTCTCAACCTTGCCACAATATAAGGATTGACGTAGGCAAAAATATTCTTAATCAGAGAGGATCCTCCTTGTCTATTTTTATCTTCACGCCAGCGTCTAATTCTTAGTTCTTCGCAACCACGACCCACTGATCCCTGAAAATGTGCATCACCCTCCATTAAGTTTTGATTTCCTCCTACCTGTCCAGGTTCGCTCTAATCCACGTACAACGTAAACCCTATGAAGTTTATATGATGAACTTACTACCTGTAACCTCGACCTCTGTGTTGATAACAAGGATGTTAATAAAGATTCAAAATTTTAAAAAAATCCACTTTATCCATGGATTTCAGCTTAAAACTTAAAAATTTGGGGTATCAGGGGCCCAAAAACTGACATTTATGGAAATATAAAAATGTTCAAACTGAACTTATCTACTCAAGTGCAATATCAAATTAAAGATATTTTTCTTCTGAATCCAAATATACCATCAGATTTTGAAAAGGGCAAATAATAAGAGGTGTATGCAAAAAAACTGAAAACAAAAAACTAGTGATACTAAAATAAAACATCCAAGTAGGGTATCAAACTGTAGGTATTTGTATCCCAAATAACATCATATCATTGCATTTCGGAAGAGACAACGTTTAAGGGACTCTGTCCCCTCTCCTAAAACATATGCTCAAGAACCCAACATTGGGTAATATTAAACTAATACTCGGGCGAGGTATCAAATTAAAGGTATTCTTCTCTTAAATACTAATTTAACATCAGATTTTAGAAAGCCCTATGTTTAGGGACTCCACTGCTCCAAAAACCAAAATTCGTGGTCAAACTGATTAACAGTCCTGGTGATCAGTAAGCCGACCCATGCCAATCCATACTTCCTCACAAGACTACATACTGAGATCCATAAATAGCAGAGTGCCTTGGTGAGGCCGCAGGAACTCTCCCGGACGAGGCCGTAACCCGAGTTTCACAAAGGAGCCTGAAGTAGTTTCTTGGCGAGGCCATAGGCCGAGTTCCACAAAGAGCCTAAAAATAGAGAATTCCCAGGCGAGGCCGAAGGCCGAGCTTACCTCCAGAGCGTAGCGAGTGATGACGGGGGTTGGCATGCAAAGCGTGCATGGGTGTCCCCTAGTAAACAAATAAGGCTCCACAATGCTCCAAATGCTCTTGTGGAAATTTAAGAGGGTTTGGTACATTTCTAAACAACATGTGAACAATGTAATACAAAAAAGTACTATTAACTGTTTTGAAATTTTTCAGAATTACTATCGGATTCAAAAAGCAACGTACTCGAGTTTGAACCACTGCTACAAAATAAATCTTCATCCGATTTCGTTGTGTTGTACATTAAAATTTAGCTTGTTTAATTCTAAGTAATTTCATATAACTTAAATATTTTTTTAAAGACTTTAAGAATTTTTTATAGCAGGTAGAATAAAAAACACGAAATTTTAGCACTTTTGGAGTAAAGTTCAACTTTAAAAATTTCTAAAACAAAAAGTACTAAAGATAAATCAGTGAAAATTTAACTACATGTGAAAAATGTTGTCTTTGGTAGTCTGTTTAATAGAATGTTTACTCTTGTACAAAATTGTCTGTTGTAATTGTTGTAAACTCATACAATATGAAAAATGGCTGATCGTACAAACTTCCGAAACGGTTTAAAAATACCGGATTGAAAAATAAAATAAGATTATAAAACGGTAATTGCGATTAAAAAACTCACCGGACTCAATAAAAACTCGCATTCAGCTTAAAAACCTGAATCATCTACTACATGAGGACCCGAATGCTATCGGCCAGATTTTTTCCGACTTCAAAAAAATATTCATTGAATAAATGCGTAGTTTCCAACGGACTACCCTCAATGATGTTATTGAATTTTATTTTATTTTTTGCTTTTGCTAAACCAGAAATTTCTCGAATGGTTTTCAAAAACAGTTTTGGATTATCAAATTGGGTTTTATAATGATTGGTCTTAGCTGATTTGATGATTAATATTTGCTCTTAGATCAAGATATAATATTGCATTCTGTATTCAGGTTTAAATTGATTTTTAAACCAATTTACTAATTTTATCTCTTTGTCTAATTAGTTTTATTATGTCCAAAGTAATTCAGGGGTTCAGTTTTTTCAGTCTGGTTGCATTTAATTTAGGTTTGGTAGCTTTTTATGTTGGTAATTTAATCTTATTGGAAAATAATTCACAAGCTGTATCAAGATCACGGCACTCCACGACGTCACCCCATACTTCCTACCTTATTCCTTTCCTTTCCCCCTTTCCTTCATAATTCCCCCAAATTCCTACTCAAGAGAGCACAATCTAAATAGGTTTTTGATTTTGATGGTTTGTTGCGTATTTGTTCCAATTTCTTTAGGATAATTAATGTTCAGTCCAATCATATAATGATCGGTAATATCGGTTTCAAGAATAAAAGTAGCGATCGCACTGTCATCTACGTGGCTGGTAAAAATATGGTCAATACATATACTTGTTTCTTGGGTCACACGAGTCGGTTTATAAATATAACAGGTCAGACCCGCCCCCGCTTTGTAGAGCTATAGTAATGTTCCAGTGATTTATTAAATGTTTCGTAATCCGTGGCAGAGCTTTTATACACTGCCAGAACGTTATAAGACCTTGAACCAACCACGAAGTCTAACTGAAATGCGTTTGACTGGCCAAGTTGAATTTGTGTGCAGGAAACGCTGAGATCAGTTTTGGCATAAACGACGAGTCCATCGTTTCTGTTTATATGTTGCTTGGTAAATAAATAGTCCAACCTTCTAATTCAGAAAAATATTCAGATTCCCCATGCCCAGATGGCCTCCAACTCATATAATCATGTTTATAAGATGTCTGACATTGAGTCAATACCAGCTGATGATCAGTCTATCACTGGCCACCTTACTTCTTTTCATCTGTATTCTATCATGATGGAGATGATGTGATTGCCTCTACGGTAGCTTCACTGCAGTCTAACATATTATCCACCTTTACAATTCAGATTTCTGAGATTCGTCATGTTTTCGCTATGTTGTGGTTTTTCAGTCCCTTCTTCTATTTTGAGGCACTGTCGAAGCTACTTTCTTGAACGTACAATAACTACGCTCTTTCTTTAATAGGTACCATTGTGCTGGCATTTTTCCTAATGTACTCAGGAGAAGTTTCATTGTTCCCATTCATTACAAGGGCCAGCTAATGGCTAAAAACTATAGTCATCCCATAGCTATCCATTCAGATGTGGATAGGGTATTCGAAAAGGTTGTAGTCTGTAGACTTAATTTTGCTGTGTGCAGACACATCAGCACTCTCCAGCATGGGTTAGTGCAGGTGGTCCTTCTTCTTTCGAACCTACATCTTTGTTGCCTTTGGAGAGGGTACCCAGGTGGATGCACTGAACTAGATTTTTCCAAAGCTTTCAACCGCGTCAGACACAGGTACCTTATTCTTAAACTCAAGGCTTTTGGGTCTTAGGCATAATGCTCCACTCTGGTTTTCTAGCTATCTACATGCTAGACGACTTCAAGTACGCTACAAATCAGTGATTTCTAAAGAGTTTATAGCTACCTCACGTGTACCTCAGGAATCCCTGCTTTGCCTGCCCTGTTTAATATTTTCATCAATTATCTCAGTACAAGTCTCTGCTGCAGTGTTGTTATTCGAGTTCGCTAACGACTTTATACTGTAAAATAAAGTATCTTCGGCACCTTGTACAGATTGACTCTGTAATATATCGGTGCATGTTCAACAATGTGGATCTTAACATCAACAAATGTACCTGTATCACTTTTCAACACACTCTGGCACTCTTTAGACGGAATTATACCATTAATGGTACACATCTTAAGTGCACTTCTGAAATCAATGACCTGGGGATTTCTTTACTCAAACTCCATATTATCGACAAGTTAAATGTGACTGTGGCAAATCACTACGTAATCTTGGCATAATTCACACACTCTCCCCTTATATCACAGGTCCCTTATCCTGAAGGTCCTCTTCTGCTCCCTGGTGAGATTACATCTTGAGTATTGTGCTGTGATCTTGTCTCCACACCAGTTTTACTTTAAAGATGAGATTAGGAGAACTCAACGCTCTTTTCTCCACTTTGTGGGATCTCGTCTTGGGTTCAGATACTGTGAGGCAACTCTGGTGGAATTGTCAACCATCCTCTGACTGCCCTCTCTTGATGCCAGGCGTGTTGTGTTTGACATCCTCTTCCTATAATGACCTGTTACTCTTGATTTGGACTGACCTGATCTCATTGAGCGGATTTCCTTCAGGAATCCCACTGGCACGAGATCTAGGGACCTTTTTCCCAGAGTAGTTGCCTCTACCAATTAAGCCAGAAACAGATCGTAACTGCGGACTCAGAAACATGGCAATTCGATTTATGAGGATCTTGACTTTTTCCACTTTTCTAGTTCCTCCTTTACGAGACGTGTCCTTTGCTTGATGGATGTGTGAAATCACTACTTTAACTACTGTACTTTTACTGGTGTGCTCTAGTTCAGAAACTGCAATATTTCTTTCGTTACTGTTACAATCTTTGCTACATGGTATATTTTGTACCTTGATCCTTGTACCTTGTACCTTGATCCTTAGAAGGTGTATTGTTATTTCTATGATTTATTTGTTGTTAACTTAAATCCTATTATTCTATTGCTATTTAGTGCCCGTATTGGTATTTAGTACCCGGACTTGACAAGCCAGATAGTTAGTTCTCTTCCCTACTTTTATGTAACTATTACTGAGTATCACTAACTTTGTATGCTAACAATTTCATGGTGATGTGTCGCAGAACATGGTCTGTACAAGCAGCAATGGTGAAGCAGAGACAGAAGGACGCACTCTTCGCATGGATAGAGAATTGGGATATTGTCATAAGCACTGATAAAAGTAACGCCATATGTTTCAGGAAGAAACGGAGGATGCCTCAGGCTGAGCCAACACCGCTCAATCTTGACGGCAAACCCATAGTCTCGAAGTTTACTGTTAAGTATCTTAGCGTGACTCTTGATTCCAGTTTTAGGTTTAACAAGGATACTTCAAGGGAGTTTACTGAGGTAAAGCAGCTAGCGGTACGTCTGATGATCATCGCACCTTGACATATCAGACGCTGGAAGATCACTAAGCCACAAGTTGGACAAAGTATTGTTCGGGGCGAACCCAGGAAAAAGATTGAAGAACACAGCAATGTGACTCTCATCTTAAGCCAGCTGGAGCCAGGAAAAGCTTTCATTACAGGCATTCTTATTGGTGGAATGTAAAGCAACTAGAGCGAATCTGAGATTGCTATTGAATCGCTCTGCATGAGAAGGCTGTGGATAGTAAAGAGAGGTAGTTACATGCTGGATGCCATGCCAAAAACTAAAACGCCGGATCTCCTTAGAAGTAACCATTGCTTTCCTTGTTTTATTGTACGTTATGCATTTTTAAAATGTATTACAAGTTTTAATAATTTTTATCCTAATCGGAAGAAAAAAAGTACCGAAATATATTAACTAGTCTTCACAGTACTTCAAATTTACACCGTTATTACCCAAAACCCCGTTAGTGTATCGCATTTATATTTAAAAACACGGTTGATAGGAATGTTTTCTATTAGTTTAAATGAATACACTTTTCCATGGGGGTCACCAATTTGACTATTCTAAACAACGTAGTCTTTAAACTGGAATGTAATATTTATAAATAAGACGACAATAAGTAATCTTCCATACCACTGAAATGAGGTCGGACGGAGAGGTCCTGTGCCCCCTTAAGCCTAAGTTCTAAGAGGAATGTTTTAGTTTATTTTAAATGCTAAATTTCAATAAGATTCATTTAGCCTATTTCAAAAGTGTTTATTTTATTTGTATTTATCAATCAGCTGATGGTGTCTAATAAATAGAATAACTAACATTAAATTATAATTGAAACTTTAAAGGCCACTGAGGTGGAGCCCTGAGTTGAAAGTGATTATGCCAGAAGCTCCGTCTGCAACTCGGCCTGTGGCATTGTCAGGATACTTTTCTATAGGCCCTATTTTGGAACTCGGCCTGCAGCTTCGTGGGGAAGCTCGGCCTACGGTCTTGCCAAGACACTGTACAGTCCCATTTGTCGATCTCGGCCTGCGGCCTCGCGAGGGACCTCTGCTCTCGCCTACGGCCTCGCCGGGACACTTGGACTGTATATCACAATGAATTTTGTTTTTGGGGCGGGGGAGCTCATAAAAATAACCTTTTCTAAAAATCTGATGGTATGGTATGAAAAATACCTTCAACCTGATACCTCACTTGTGCGTGTTTCGAAAGTTTTAATTTGTTTTTTAACAGTTGATGATTAATTAAATAGATAAAATAACTCCAAAAGATTAACGTTGAAACTATAAAGGCCAGTGAGGTGGTGCTCTAGAGTCGGATGTCAATAAAACCACACCAGAAACATTCCCGGGAATGAACTTTACAGCTTCCCAAAGTTTCATGGCGGTCCGATGAGTGGTTTAGTTATGCACAAAGGACATACACACATTAGATCCGTTTCTATACAGCCTCATATCTATCTACATATAGTATAGACAGAGAGATAAGTATATAACAATATTTAAAATTGTATTCAAAGATTAAATTTCATTCGTATACAATGTGTTTCATCTCAAACTGGGATAATTTTAAAATGATGAATACTGCAATCAAGTTATAAAAAAATTATTAGCTAGCGATATTAAATATACAGTTTAGTTATCATGTTGTTAGGTCTTAAAAGATCATACACTTACGGCATGTAGGCAGTAAGGAGTTGAATAACTAATCAAGTCACGTAAAATATAAAAGGCCTAATAGCAAAATCGTAAAAGGGATAATAACATTTTACACAAGTTTAGTAAAGAATTTCTCTGAGTAAATGGTTAATCTCACTTTTATAAGGTGACAAATTAGTGGCGAGAGGCAAAGGGCTGATGAGGGCGAGTCGGCGCGCGCTCGACGCCGAGGGGTGGGAGTATAATGAGAAAAAGTCGACAATTATTACATATCGCGCGAGGCAGCAGTGGAGAAAAGACTGTGTTCCAAGTTCCCTAGATGGCGCGAACGTCTCACGATACATCCCTGAACCGTATGTCATGTTAATGTAGACAGACTTACCTTGTCGCCTCTGTGTTTACGTTGGGTTTTGGCCCTGGATCCCCCACCTGTCACATAAACAATAGAGCTTTACTTGCAGTATATGCCTTGCGCTCGTATTATAATTTTACATACTTTTATTTCTGAGCATACCTTATTTTCAACTGAGAATATAATAAAGTACACAATGCTGTGTTTTGTATTGTGTGAATGTTGTGGCCGGTGACTGTAGAGAAGTATTTAGTTCCTAAATTATTAGTTTTTTAGTGAAGGTACTAAGTTAATAATAGCCACTACGTAAAATTAGCCACTGCCTACAATGAGCAGTACAGATTTGTCTGATTAAATTTTAAGTTTTCTTAGTCATTAACGGCATTACAAACTAAACATGAGTTATTTTAATTTTATAGTCACATATTTTTAAATAAATTCATGATCCTTTTACAGTACAATTAGAGCAAGTAACATTTATTCTGAATACTGGGATATCACTCAATACACAACTACTACCATTGACAACAGAAACAAGAAGACTGGCTGTTTATGTGGGGCCCAAATGCCGGTTTCCTTTTCGGTAAAATTAGTTCATGGTCGGTTTCCACAGGTAGCACCAGCGGTCTCTGCTCCCCCCTCTCTCTCTCTCTCTCTCTCTCTCTCTCTCTCTCTCTCTCTCTCTCTCTCTCTCTCTCTCTCTCTCTCTCTCTCTCTCTCTCTCTCTCTCTCTCTCTCTCTCTCTCTCTCTCTCTCTCTCTCTCTCTCTCTCTCTCTCTCTCTCTCTCTCTCTCTCTCTCTCTCTCTCTCTCTCTCTCTCTCTCTCTCTCTCTCTCTCTCTCTCTCTCTCTCTCTCTCTCTCTCTCTCTCTCTCTCTCTCTCTCTCTCTCTCTCTCTCTCTCTCTCTCTCTCTCTCTCTCTCTCTCTCTCTCTCTCTCTCTCTCTCTCTCTCTCTCTCTCTCTCTCTCTCTCTCTCTCTCTCTCTCTCTCTCTCTCTCTCTCTCTCTCTCTCTCTCTCTCTCTCTCTCTCTCTCTCTCTCTCTCTCTCTCTCTCTCTCTCTCTCTCTCTCTCTCTCTCTCTCTCTCTCTCTCTCTCTCTCTCTCTCTCTCTCTCTCTCTCTCTCTCTCTCTCTCTCTCTCTCTCTCTCTCTCTCTCTCTCTCTCTCTCTCTCTCTCTCTCTCTCTCTCTCTCTCTCTCTCTCTCTCTCTCTCTCTCTCTCTCTCTCTCTCTCTCTCTCTCTCTCTCTCTCTCTCTCTCTCTCTCTCTCTCTCTCTCTCTCTCTCTCTCTCTCTCTCTCTCTCTCCAGCAAACGCTGAAGTGACAAATAACTTAACAAATGTTACGCCAAATGGTCATTCGGGCGTTAGTTTGAAACCAATCGCCGTTACAGAGCAGCACAGGCTTCCGTCTACAGCAAATACATTGGCTTGTACAGTTTGATTATGTACCCAGAGAAGAAATAAATACTTCTTTTTACTCTGTGTTATATGGTACTCAGTACCTCAATAGGCCTATAAACTGTATGAAATTAAAGGTGATATGATATATGCATTGGGGGGATTAAAACTTAATTTTAAATCATGTGGGATTGGTTTAACACAAATCAATCAATCAATCAAAATATTTATTCGCAGTAGAACATTTTTACATTTGTATTACAAAAATAGTACAATTTTAAAAATAAATACAATTGATTGATTGAAATAATAATGCGCCCTCAAACAAATGAACCGCCGTAGTTGAGATACGACGAGGCCAAATAGCTTGTGTTTTGACATTTAATTTGGCCATTGACATTTAATTATGTAGTTACATAAACAATATTAGCAAACTACCTGGCCAGTGTTGGCTAATCGAGACCTCCACCATTTCACGCACTTGCTCGAAAAACATAGCGTGTATTCGGTATAAACAACTGTTTGTTATTTTCAGAAAGTCGCTCCGAATTAGATTGTTAATGTTGTCAAAAATGTACAACGAAAGTTGTAGGTGGAAAGACACTTGCCAATGTCTGACACACTGCTACTATTTAAATAAAGCTTTTGATCTGAAAATTATGACAAATGTTTAAATATGTACTTTTTCATTTTTAAGTCGACGGCCAATGGAAAATTAGATATTTTTACTTTGAGGCGTTTTTACATTTAGAATTTAAGCGGTGAAACTGCATGAATTTCGAGAATGAATAGTAAGTTGGACATCACATATTTCACAAAGTTTGTATATACTTGCAATTTTACTGCATATAATACAATTTGTGCTCAATATTGTATTAAAGAAAACAAATTATCACGTATGAACAAAAATCACCAAAAAGAGACAAATTTTCAATGGCCATATGGAATTGTAGACAGAATCGACATTGGAAGAGACTATTTTTTTTGTTTAGGAAATAGAGAATGGATATGTGCAGTTTTAAAAATGTATTCCATTAAATTTCATGGATAGTTGCAAAAGTCGGGAATGTGTCAGACTTTTACTTTTGTTGATAAGTTTGAAAAACAATGTTAAATGCTCGTCTTAGTGGCAAGGTCGACTGTTCTTTATAGGAGGTTGACTGTTCTTTGTAGAAGGTTGTTGACTGTTCTTTATGGAAGGTTGACTGACTGTTCTTTATGGAAGGTTGACTGTTCTTTATGGAAGGTTGACTGTTCTGTATGGAAGAGCGACTGTTCTTTATGGAAGGTTGACTGTTCTTTATGGAAGGTTGACTGTTCTGTATGGAAGGTTGACTGTTCTTTATAGAAGGTTGTTGACTGTTCTTTATGGAAGGTTGACTGACTGTTCTTTATGGAAGGTTGACTGTTCTTTATGGAAGGTTGACTGTTCTGTATGGAAGACTGACTGTTCTTTACGGACAGGCGGTTATTTTTGGCTGTGTTGGGCTGTAGGAATACAAAGAATTTTGATAAAGCTATCGAAAAAGAGAGTAATCGTATTGTCTTTTATCAAATAGTTCTGCACAATGCCACTGGGTTAGGACATTTCTGCCTGTTGAAATAACTAATATTAATGAAACGCAGAAGTTGTTTTTTTTAACGTGGGAAAATAGTCCAATACTGTATTGTGAAGATTTAGATCAAAATCACGGCGAATAAGTATACTTGTATGGTAAGTGGTTATCTATCAGATCGAAGTCAATAATTCTCGAGATGTACTGAGCTGGAGTGTTGATGTTGGAGGGAATCCACACCACATGCCCTAAGTCCTTTGAATGGCGATCGTTTTGCGTACCACTCAGCCAGACTGGTACATTGTCTGTTAAATGTTAAGCCTATGTGTAATGGATTACGAGTTCAGATTTAGTTGAGAAAATTAAATTAAATTTAAAAAACCAAATTAAATAATTACCTTCGTCAATCAGCTCATAAGTTCGTAACAAATGTTTGTTACGAACTTATGAGCTGATTGACGAAGGTAATTATTTAATTTAGTCTTATAAGCAGCTCAGGGGCTAGAAAATATGGATTTAAAAAAAACACGTCCATGAATGTATTGGAAAGTGATAATCTTAGGATATGGTCGAAAATGAAGAAAGTTAGAATGATAATGTTACATTATAACAATCGTTAATATGACGAGAGTAATTTATACTCGAGTAAAGATGTCGTTATTGGGAATAGTCTAATTACTAACGAAAGATCTTTCAAATTCCGTAGTCATATGTCAGAAAAAGAAATGTGGCCCTAACATCGGTCGTATGTATGTTTTGCAAAACAAATATGTACGACAGTTCAAAATTGTAGGTGATGACAGCTTTTAATGTGATAATTCCATTTCCTAAACAAATCTAACTTACTTGCACTAAAAAGGCAACCGAATACTTTCTAAAACAACATCTGGGAAAGTAGAGGGGAGTGTTCAGATACGTAAATTGTCATACTCCTAATTTCAAAACAAGGGTTTCCCGGGTATGGACTTGTCTTATTGTCAGCCGATGAAACTTTGGCTGACCCAAGGGCACGAGTTAACTTTGCAGTCCTCTGAACTGCACAAGGGGCATACCCTACAATGCTCATATAGATATCCCTGAATCGGTTGAAAACTGGATAACGTCTTAAATCGATTCCGATATCGCAAAGTATCGTACGAAATGGGTGTTATTGTAGAACGTGATTGAGTGTTCTTTATAGAAGGTTGTTGAGGGGAGCTTCAATTGCAATAATTGATTAGCTTAGTATCGAATGACACAATATTTCTGTATATAGTTGGCTTGCTCTAAGGATGTGACCTCCATACTCCTTCCACCTTAAGTCTCCAAGACTTACTGGGTGTTGGTGTTATTGTTGTGGAGCCCGCGGCAGATCTTCGGTCACAGTGCGCGCGCCTTCTCCCTCACATTGATTTGTGCCCGTGCCGAAGTCCCTTACGGTCAGAGAAGAGAGGGAGAGGTAAAGGGATCTCCCCTACCTAATAAACATATCGTTCAAACACTCCCAAACTTGACTCAGTCGCTTACATTTTGCCGGCAATTTCTTTTTGAAAAACACTACTTAATTCTAACTAATCTCTGGCTTTTCCATTTTACCGTAATGATGATACTTTTAAACCAAACAGTTTCTATATCACAAGGAAATAAAGTGAATAATTAATTACATTTCGGCTTAACATTTTCGTGCATCTCTTTGAAATTCCACTGATGTTTATGCAGAGTTAAAACTAACAAAAACCCCCACTACAAACCCCTTACCTGTTATGATTAATACATTTTTTAATTCAGTTGAGGAAAACTAATTTTCTAATTGCAGTTTCTTTCTTATATTATTTACGGGTTTTATTTTATATATATGAATATATATATATATATATTCATATATATATATATATATATATATATATATATATATATATATACACACACACACACATATATATATATATTTTTTTTTTCAACTTAACACAGCTACTGTTATTATGTCAAAATTTCATCACTTTTATTTGTTAAATGACAAAAAAATGTGTAGTCTGGATATAATATTTTTAAAGTCAAAATATTGTAACTGTTTATTTAGTAATAGTGGTTAGGTGTAAATGAAAACTCTGTAAACCAAACATTACCATTTGTAAAAAAAGAACAAATACAATAAAGTCAATTATCATTGCTGTTAGTTCAGATTTCATCTAAGCCGTTGATTGCCTGCTCTAGCTTGAAGTCAGAGTACAGAAGAATGTCGTGGAAACTTTGACAAAGTAACGAAACGAGGCGCTGTACCGACGCAAACTTCTTTATTCCATTCTACGCTAAAGACTGCACAGGCATGGTGAGAAAAAAAACTAATCAGAATCTTGATATTACTAGTACAAGTGAACAGTTTAAATAGCGAATCCTTGAAAATGATCTTTTGACTCGTAGAATTTATATTAAGATATTTATATTGTTTTATTTACATCATGACACAGTACAGGTTATACTGCAAATCGTTAAAAGTACATGTAAATATATATCTAAAAATGAACATAGTTAATTCATTTTCAATTTTTGAAATAGCAGGAAAATCGAAGTATTTTTCAATATGCTCATATCATAGAATAGGGACATAGTCTTTTCGTGTATTTTTAAATAAAATCCATGAATTTGTGCATTTTTCAGTGTTCAAGTAAGCTTAATATTTATATTTTAACTTGCTGAACCCGGCGGACGTTGTCTCGCCTTTCATTGACATACCAAAATAAAGCAATAAAAAGAATTATAGAAAAAAAACATTATTTATTAAATGAGTGCAAGCGGGTGTTTTTTGGTGAGCCTACTCTCGAGCAAGCGACGTAGAGCTGTCCATGTGAAAAACATGGACTACATTAAACCACACAGTCATATGTTTTTTGTAAACAATTCAGATTCTCCATTTGAATAACATGGGATCTTTAGGAGCCCGTGGGGCGGGACCCTGTGGACGGATCTGCATCAAACTTTACAGAAACCATCTCGGGAGTATACAGGACAACATCCTAAAGTTTCATGGCGATCGGTTTGACGGTTTGGCAGCGCATAAACTTCAAACATGTATATATATATATATATATATATATATATATATATACACACACACATCCTCTTTTATAAATATAGATTTCATGTACAGAAGTGTATTTTTTCGGAGTGAATTCTTAAGTTCTTGAACTGTGGAATATTAGAACAGCACAATCAACAATTGTACAAGTGATATTTATACCAGCACTTTACAAAAAAATGTCTTTGTAAACTAACAACTTTAAAAAAATGAACACAATTTTCATTATTTGAAAGAAAGTATTGCTTTTTCCCAATTACGCATGGTTTTAAATAAATCAATGTTCAAAAGTATAGTTCATTTTCATGAATTGGTGTAAGGAAAATAGCGAAAAATACGGAAGTAAAAATAATTTATAAGTAGAAGAATTGTCATCGCTATAAAATAATATACTCTAATACATTTATAGTTATATTAAATCACAACCCACACAACTGTAGATGGTTCCCCCAGCAAAAGCCACATGCAAATTTACGCTAAATTGAGGCGGAGGACCATCCATCCCTTCCTTGGCTCCCCTACGGACATTCAATTCCTCCACCCTCGTGCTGCATAATGGGATGGTCTGACGGACTCTGTCTTACCACCCTTCCCACCACCAGCCCTCCTACACCCTCTTTTATCAATTAAGTATGATCCATCTAACTACGTTTTCCTATATTCGACGTAAATCTTTGAACTAGCAAGATGAAAAATAACTGTTCACAACTCTAAGGTGGAGAATGTTTCCTTCATATGGAAGATGTACATAGTCGATTAAGGAAATATGTACAATTGTTCTTCCTTAATTAAACGTCTTAAGTAAACATTAGACATCTTGTTACTGACGTTTTAAATTAAGTGTGCAAAAACAAAACAATCTAATAATATATCTAAGATTTTTATGCAATAGCAAAATTGTAAATAGAAAGCCTCGAGTTGTTGTTTTAAATGGAAAAAATGGACTATTCTATGTAGTGACAACGTCATCTATTACCATACTCAATAATATTAAAAGTTATAAAATCCATACTAAAAAAGATCCAACTATGATATTTTAGGACAATTGCAATGGATTGTTGGAGTGTTTGAAAAATTAAGCTATGAAACACTTCACTTATGCTTGGGTTTAAGTGAAGGCAAACAGCGAATTATTACTAAAATAATGACCGAAACATTAAATGAATGTTTCTAAAGATGTTTTTTAAATCAAAGCATATCAAGAATCAGTAAGGTTTGAAGGATACACCCAACGTCAGTATGTTGCAAGTTTCCTCCTCAGGGAAGAGACGTGAGCCGTAGATGTCTGTCTGACACCTATCCCAACGGGATTATGTTTTGACAGCAGATGTACCTTGTGTTCAAATTGCTTTTTGATATATATATATATATATATATATATATATATATATATATATATATACACACACACTTAAAAAGTTAAATATTCCATTTTATTAGATAACGGAATTGCAGAAACAAATGTTGACATTCTTCAAAGAAATTTCAAACTAAATGTTATTTATTCATAGGCAATGCACTTTAAACATTCAGTTTTGGCGTATTTCAGCATAACGATATTGTAATACATTGCATTTAGTAAATATATTTCAAAGTATTTTTATCATATTTCAAAGTAAAAACGCAATTATTCACGTACAAATTATTGCTTCATAATAAAATATAGTAATTCTGAAGAACTTGCTGCATAAATATAATTGTTCAGTCGCTACTTTACAATAAACAGTTCAATTCAAACATTTAACGTGGATTTAACGTGAAAGTTAATACGATGATATAAGTGTAGTGAATTAAATATATAGGCCTAATTGTTCACCATTTTTGTATTTTCTATGTAATTGAACAATCCATTTGTATTAAAAATTTCTTAATATAGTTTCCTACTACTTTTTTCACCTTGTGATTTTCTGAAATTAGATTCCCATACTCAGATATTCGAGTTTAAACTGCCTAAGGATTGAGAATCTTAACTGACTTCTTCTCATCTCTCTCGGACCACATTGGACTGCACACTAATCTGGACTCCAGACTATCCTAGGTATCAGATTATTCTTGATTCCAGTTTTTTCAGTGCAACAATCTCCAGATATCAGAGTCTCACAGCATCCTAGTTCTGAAATGTTTAGGCCTGTAATCTCCTGAATATTTCTAACCACATGCTGAACGAGGCTTCGGTTATTCTTGGCACCGAATTATCTCCAATGATAGACCATCAAGTTCCATGCCCTACATAATTTTGGATCGTTTGGGAAATCACTTTCCAAGTCATGATCCCAAATCATCTTCAGGTTCTAGATCGGTTACTATTGAGAATGGAACTCATATTCTCCTTTCCTCATTTTCTCCTTTCTACTTCACTACACAATCTGTATCAGCAGCCTTGGGCTCTACTTTGACATCTTAGAACTTATTTTATGCACTCCTACGTGCACCGAAGCTATTCGCAGAGTTTGAGGGTGAAACTGGCAACACACGGAATACGATATGTTTGTGCTTACTCAATGGAGGGAGGATATGTGAACTAGTCGGGCAATCAGGCCCTTTGTATTAGTAATGTGGCAAGGAAGAGCCTTTGACAAGACGCCCTCAAAACAAGGGAAGCAACAACAACCCTCCCGGCACTGAAGCTCGTCTTCATACTCTCTAGCTGTGTATCCACTCTATTCACGAGGTATCCATCAAAGTTGAACAGTCCTTGATGCTTAACACTACCTCAGTAATGCTAAAGTCTGACGTATATATCCTCACCGTATAACTGTAATAATCCTTGTCCAATATTTCCTAGTTTGTTCTTTCCTTCCGTACCATTTAGGAAATTTTCAATGTCTAAAGAACAGTGCCATAAATTGGCTGTTTTGTAACAGATTTGTTAGAAATAAAATCATAGATTGAACACATTAAGCTGATTTTCTAAATCAATTTGGGAGAGCTGGTGGCCGAGCCGTCTAAGGCGTCAGCACTTAGGAATAAAGTTGAAGGCAACGCTAGTTCGAATCCTGGCCTAGACTGTTAGTTTTTATCAGTAAAATCACAGGTAAAATTCTCCTTGCAATGTACTGGCTTCCACTTTACTCTGTCTGATAAGTTGCAGGGTAATGTAAGCTACCAAAAAATGGGAGATCAGCCTCCCTCTTATAAAAAATAAATAAATAAAATAAAGGTGAATGATAAACAATGTTGGGCTATTAATTATTTTTATGGATTGCTGTTTTTGAAAGAATAATTTACTTAATTTCTTCTGTAGGAAATACAACACAAATTGTAACCGCTATAGGTGATTGTAGTTAGATAAGGGAGGTGAATATTTTCTTGTCGTTAGTAATACATATTTGGCCCATGTGAATAATTACAAAACCACACTTATTTTACATATCATCTGATTCTTTTCTAAAACATGGACGCTATAGTTAAATAAATTTAACTAATATTTGAGTGCTTTTACATGGAGCTCCTAAGACTTTAAGTAACCGTTTGATGAGTTGCAAGGGGTATAAAGTGATCAGTGGAAAATCTGAAGGGGTTCTGCTTTGTCTCCCCCCACACGTAAGATCATTAAAGGTCAAATAAATCTACATTAAGTATTTGACCTTTATACAGTATAAATGAGAAGTATCTATAACTAGTTAATGAGGCAAAATATCAAGATGAACTAAACGTACTTGCTCAACAATTTGTGTGGAATGAATGAATTAAGACTAGATATAAAAAGTAACATTTCCTATATATTTACTTAAAAGTAGCCTACTGAAATTGAAACAGACTCAATTAAAAAGGGCAAACGATCAAATGAAATAGCTACCTTCCTTATGATCCAATTGTGAATGTTATCTATGTACAAGTAATACAAAATAACACCGTGTTTTGTTTTAAGTTTTGTATTTTGGTATTTGCATTTAGTTTTGGTATTTACAAGTTCAAAATTGTAAATATGTTGAAAGCTTAATGAGGGATCAATTCTAAAATACGAAAAACAATAATTAAATAATGAAAATATATCAAAACTATAAAAACGTTAGTAAAATAGCCTATATTTGAAATAACTATCGTTAAATAGCCTATACTTGAAATAACTATCGTTAAATAGCCTATACTTGAAATAACTATCGTTAAATACAGTTTTCGATAAAACAAAATAAAGTATTTTGGTTCGAAGTGGTCTAAAATTTGGAAAGTAAATATATTGAAGTAAAATTATTTATTTACTGATACAATATATTCACTCGATAAAAGCCCAAAATAGATTCTTCACACTTCATCAGTAATGTTTAACCTTCATCTAGGAAATAATTGGACAAGAAAACTATGGGTTTGTGTAATTATGTAATATAATCAAAGAAATATAACTGTGGTTATCTATAAAATGTAGATCTATAAAATGCGTAGGAAGTGGAGTTACAATAAGATAATCTTAATTATACAAATCCTACATGAGTTCGTGAGAAGAAATTCCTAATGTCATAATAACTGTTGATAATGAAATGAGACGGCGTGGTGGCTCAGTGGCTAAGGCTTCTGACTGCGGAGGGCAAGTCCCAAGGTTCGAATCCCCCTAAGCTAACGGTTGGTACTTTACTCGTTGAATAAAGTTCACGCATAGGCTTGTAGGCCCATGTGAACTGGCGAGTGAAGTTAAAAAAAGACCTAAGTTGCAATGATAGACTAATATCCTTCATTGTATACACATACAAAAGATATCTCATCCACGGTACCTAGAAAAGAAGACTGTACTGTAGGTATCACGCGCTCTTTTGACGTCACATGGGCGAAATGGCAAGACCAAACAACAAATAAAAACAAAAATACCCGTAGTTCCCGTAGTTACAGTTCCAGCTTATATGTGGTGAATAATTTGCCTACTATTTAGCTAAATGCTTCCATGTGATTGGTAGATTTAGTTATCAATACTTTATGGAATAATCAAACCAGCTGATTTCGCTCATGTGACGTCACAGTGTACTGCGCAGCCTCGTAGTGATATCTACCACGGTAACTAGAATAATACGGTAGGGTTCACGCGCATGGTGCGCAGTAAATCTTGGTGTCAATGACGTCACACAGACATATCAGCTGGTTCATCGGTTAAACTGAATGTAGTAATAATCAGTAACTGCTTTTCTTAAATCACTGTTTTCATTAACGACTAGGCTTTAACCAGTTAATAACTATTACTAAAACACTAAAAATACTTATAATAATACTATTTTATATTGTTATTACTGAAATTTGGCCAAATTAAATAAAAATAGAACATTTGCAGACAAAAGAACTGTTTTTATTTAAAAAAAAGCAATATAACTGTAATAATTCAAGACTAAATTATATTTATTATGCTCAATATAAACAGCTGTTTCAATACTTGACAGTTGTTATTTATTGATACATTTCGAAATAAAAACTAAACGACCATGTTTTAATTGGACAAGCCGATGGAGCCACCTTTTAATATTAACCAACCGTTAAACAAACATCAATATAATATACTCATTGAAAGTATTTGTATAACATTAATAATAGTTATTAACCGGTTAAAGCATAGTCGTTAATGAAAACAGTGATTTAAGAAAATCAGTTACTGATTATTACTACATTCAGTTTAACCGATGAACCAGCTGATATGTCTGTGTGACGTCATTGACACCAAGATTTACTGCGCATCATGCGCGTGAACCCTACCGTATTATTCTAGTTACCGTGATATCTACCGTCTTTTCCAGTTAACGTGATCTCATCTAATTGGAATATTTGTGTCAGTAATTTGGTTAGCTAGTGAGGTCTGCTCCCACAGCTGTTTTAAACTACATTGCATTTACATGGGACTACAGTAGTGCACCATAATGGACCACAAAACAGCTGATAATTTGAGACACAATATTTGACATTGGATGAGAAATCTATTTGTGTGTATAAAATCAATGCTATTGTTGATGAACGATTTACTCTGTATAAAAGATGTGACTTATAATAATGTAGTCGTTATGGTTAGCCTACAAGTGACTCCTAACAGTGGGCAGTGGGGAATACAACAGCTGTGTTAAAAGTGCAAACATTTATTGGTTACTGCCTTGAACTTCACGTTTTAAACATGGTTTAAGAGAATAGATACTCCTGGTTTTGATTTCTTTCTAATTTGTAAAATAATTACTATATATTCAATTTATTGGACGGAGAGCACGTTAAATCTCTCCTCCATAATGAACTACCTACTTGATAGGGGTTTTCTTAGTAAGCCAACCCATTATCTATAAATTACTGAAATAATTCGTGCGTTTCATCTAAATTGGATTTTGTTAATTGATAGGTTCATTGGAGGAGATTCTCTAATGCTCTTATCTTTTCCTTGGTCACACAATCAATTAACGTGGATTATATAATAGACCCCTGCAGTCAAATAATGAGTTAAATATTAAAAATCACACAGTTTGACTGAAAGAACTTAACATTTTTGTTTGAATCTGCGAAATCAGTAATTATAAGTCGCCTAGATCTCAATTAAGTCAATTGTAATGAAATTTAATTAAAACAATACATTTTTACAATAACGATGTATAGAACATTTAGGTTGAGATACATAGGTAAATACTTGTAAATATACTTTAATGAATTTTTTCTTAACATTTATAAACCATTTTAATCAGTTAAAATCATACAAAAATAAACATATTGTGTCAAAAATATATAAATTATTCCAATTAAATTTAAACAGTTTCTGACCTATCTATTTAGGACATACACAGTAATACAAAATAAATAAATATTAAGGTAAGAACAAGAATTTTAAATAAAGTTATACTCTAGGACCATAAATAATGTAATGTAAAAAAAGTCACAATAAAGTATTTAACATCAGCTTTATTATTATAACAGTAGATCTATCAACAGGCTATCAAAATTAATAAAATATAAAAATTAATTATAATATTGGTAAGAAATATAGCGATACTATCAACAATTTGGGTGATAGTAATTAATTTACAAAATTGTAATAATACACACAAAATTCTAATAAAAACTTAAAACAAATCTCATATAAGTTATTGATAATATAAAAAAAATGTTCTGTAATTAATTATGAAATAAATTTAAAACACTTTTTATGATATGACCAAAATGTAAAGATGGAATATATATTTAAAAGATCAACTATGGAGAATTTTATGAAAGAATAAACTTTTTCAGGCGAATTGTACCTTTAAAAAAATAAATAGTGGCATATCAAATTAGCGAAACTGAAATAAACCTCCCGGTTATCGTTTATTTTCTTTTTCCGAACAATTATTCACACATTGTCGTACCTGATTTAGTGTATTTCGTTTTTCCAAAATATTCAAATGCCCCACCTCTTATTTTTTATTTCGAATACCTTCTTACATTTACATCTGTAAGTAAATAACCAACCATTAAATATTAAATGAAATCCGACTTAAAAAATGCATATTTTACCTAATCAAAAGATAATAAAATAGGCTTACTGAAGTTTTAGAAAATATTACTAAAAAGTAAAAACTATTCCAATATACCTAGCAAATATAGTTGTTTACAGATTTATGTTGATAGTCGATTTCTTCTTTTAATTACTATCCATTGTTACAAACAGTAAAATATTCAAAATATATAAAAATGAAAAGAAAAAGTGTAATATTTAACGTTAATTATTGGTCCTAATCTTATACAAGCAATTCATTATTTTATGTCTTTCTTGAGAGCGGAGATTGAAATTCATGGGAGAATTTTGTTTAAATTATTGCAAAAGGAATTTTTTGTGATAAGAGGTTTTGTTGATGAGGTTATTGAGCCTCCACACTCTAATAATATAATCATTAACCCTAGAAAATATTAATTTTTAGTAAAAGTCTCATTAGAAATCTAAACATGTTAAAATTGGAGCTATATAATTTGATAGTAAAATTACATAATTATAACAACTGTTTGAGAAATAACAAAACAATAAATGACGTGTGTACTTTAATAAAGTTTAAGTGTGTTATTTCGAAGGAGTGGAATATTGCTAGTAAACTTACTGTGCTTGGAGGAACAGAAATGCAATTAGTTATAACAACGATCGCAGAGGTATGGGCGAATATACTAGGTAAGCGGTGAATGAGTGTGATGAGTGTACATAAATGAGTGTAGTCATTGTTACTCACTGAGGCGACTATTACCTAGAAAAAAACATTTTTATTAATAGCCAAACAGCTAGAGAAAACAGAACCTACAGTTTTACGTGGAATCCAAACCAGCTGGTATAAGAACATATCACCTTCTATCTCCATAGCTCTTTGTTCCCAAGTAGTTGATTTACAGCACTGCGCCACTATATTAGAATAGATTCAGCGAGAATTGAAAGTAAAGCTCCAAGTCACTGCTGGTGTGACGCAGGCGATAGGCGAATTCACAGGCGTTCATATGTTGCTGTCGTGGTGAACAGTCTTGTCTGGCTGAGCCTGAATGACTGACTGCTGATTGGGGATGCCAATGAATCAGTCTTGTTGTAAATAAAGAGTTTACGTGAACACACTCTTTTTTTACTGACTAGCACCCATGTGACAGTGACAGTCCAGGCGGGGCCTCACTCTCAACTCGCGCAGAAACGCGTATAGTACCGACGACACGAGATTCACATTTCACATTTTCAGAAAGTGAAGCAAAGAGAACTCAAATACTGAACCACTGACCTCATTTTACTCCTACAAAGTATATTATTGCAAATATTTAGTACACTCAATTTCCAGAATTATGTTGTGCTTAAACCACCGTACAGGGAAGTAGTTGTGGCAACCTCCGCTAGATGACAGCACCTCCACTCATCACCTGATGGCGCATTACATTTGCGTAAACTAGGTGTAAAAACGTCGTCAAGCCAAGGCCGTGATATTAGCGGGCTGGCATAAACATGCGGGGTTACGGCCTGTAAACCCAGCTTTACTGACAGATAACACGACTGTTGTGTGTGTGAGATGAGGCATATACTCAGCGAGGCTCGAGCACGTGCGTAAATTTTACCTAACATGTTGAACGAGGAAGTGTACATCCATTTTATCACGCAACTTGAAGCCTGTTTATTCTACCGCATGTAGAACGCATAAACATCTGAGTCTATAAAATCTCGAAAAATAAAGTAACGTATGAAAGCTTTGTTTTAGAAACATTTGGTTTATAGCTCTAAATATACTGTTATATTTATGAAACTAAGGCAATATAACAATGTTATCTTTTCTTTTCAACTCTTTATAATTCTGAATTCTATTCTGCTAGTAGGGCCTATTGTAGTAATTTCAATTGAACTAACGAAATCTACACAGTGTGGAAGAAAGTCCCGGAAGAGATTAATAATTATTAAACGATTAAAGATAACGCATTAAAGCCTGGTACATCATTACTGCATCTATAAATCTACTTTTTGAAGTAACTGCCATTTTTCTGTCTTATTAGGGGGATGGTACGCAAGGGGTCAGAAGAAAATATTAAAAGAGAGCACATCAAATTAAACGAGTTTAGTCATATAACGTAAACCCACAAATCCGCCCTCAAAAAGTTCGTTCTTTAATAAATTACAAGGTTTCAGACGGTAAAAATGATATTTTCCTAGCTCAAGTTGGGAAAGTTAAACTTTGTAAATGCCTACTGGACTTAAAAAATAGTTTTTTGAAGTAGTCGTTAACGCTTCACTTTCAACGGGGGATGGTCCACAAGGAGTTCAACAAAAATATTAAACGTAGCATAGGTCAAGATTTTCATCATTTTAAAGATGTTGTCTAGCACAGATGAACACCACAAGCAGCAATTAAAAAGGTAGATTCAGTACAAAATGGCAGATGTTCAAAGATTTTCTGGGCGTAGTAAGACATTGCACAATTCGACTGGCTACAATTCAAGTACACTAATAAGTCAAAGAAACAATTCTGTTGCATACATTATACCTGTCGTACAAATGTACATTATGAAGTTAGTCATGAAAAAGAGCAATTCGAGCATTTACTCAAAAAATATTTGGTAAGTAAGCATAACTTTTTCCATTAAAATCTTTGAAAATCTGCCTTTTTGTACTGAATCAAGCTTTTTAAGTGCTGTTTGGGTGTTCATCTGTGCTACACAACCCCTTTAAATTATGAAAATCTTGACCTATGCTACATTTAATACTTTTGTCGAACTCCTGATGGACCATCATCATCCATTGGAGGTGAAGAAGCCCAAACTACCCCAAAAAATTATTTCTTAAGTCCAGTGGGCATTTAAAAAGTTAAACTTTCCCAACTTAAGCTAGAAAATAATATTAAACCGTATAGAACAGGACCTTCATTGTGACTTGAAAACTTTAAATCAGCGTAATTTTTTAAAAAGCGAGCATTTTGAATTGGATTTGTGGGTTTTATGTTCTATTACTAAAGACCTTTTAATTTAATGTACTACTTGACCTACGCTTTGATTTAAGATGTTCTTCTGACTCCTTGCGGGCCATCCCCCCGATATGATAGAAAAAATGTAGTTAATCCAAAAAGTAGAATAATATATGAAGTAATGATGTACCACGTTTTATTGCATTAACTGTAATAGTTAAAACATTATTAATCTATTCCGGGATTTTTCTTCCACACTGTATATTCTATTCTTAAGATTATCATGCTAAAAGTGTTAGTTATGTCACATTTGTGCTATACTATGCGTATGACGGTGAAAGTGATGGTTTGAGTTGTGAAACGTTTAAAAATCGAAATATTCGATAAAAATCGATTTTGGACGTGCTCGTGGATGCCAGCCAACCAACTGCTGATCTAGTTGACCACCAAGACTCTCTCAACAACCCAATTTCTAGAATATCTACACTTCCGGATGAGTCGTCGTTGCCGTTTTGCCTCCCACATGACAGTTTTGCTGACGCTGTAAAGAGATCTCGCCATACCACAACAGTACCTAGTGATCAGCTTGAGATTCCTCATGATTACTCTTGTAATTCTTTTTTGGGGGACGGTCGATTCCGAGTTCCGTCTGCAAAAACGACAATGTCCACTCTCCCATCTCATTTATTCAACCCGTAAAATTTTTCAAAATTCTTCACCAAAATTACCAAATAGCTACAAATAAATTAAACGATCTCCAATTGCAATGTGATGAATTGAAACCAGATTTGTTTATAGCTTTAGAACATGGGTTTACATCAAACACAATAAGTTATTTTAAGATTCAAAATTATGAACTTACAAAATCTTTTATAAGATCCAATCACAAAGGAGGTGGTGTGGCTATATTCATTAAATCTCCAATTAAATTCAAATGTATCATTTCAGACTTAGGCTCAGAACTCGATCTGGAGTTGGCCGGTGTTGGTCTTGGTGGAGCACTGGGGGATTGTTGCTATCGTGGGCCTTTATAGGTCTCCAAGTGGAGACAATGGTGCCTTTTTCCGGGGTTTTGATCTTCTTCTCCACCGGCTATCTTCTTCTTTCAAACAATTTATAATTATAGGCGATTTCAACATAAATGTTTTGGAACATGCTGATCGAAAGACCAGCGTGTTTAGGGACTTATTGCAATCTTACGGATTGAAATGGTCTCTAAATTTGCCCACACGAGTTCGTGCGAGTTCGAGTATAGTGCGAGTTCGAGCACAGCCATTGATAATATAATCACTAACATAAAAAACGTCTCGGTGTCAGTACTAAAATTAGCTATATCCGACCATTACGCACAGGAGGCAGTAATCTCGGGATGCTGTCTGCAGGAAGAGCCACCCACTGTTTCATTAAAAAGGCTTCTTCGGCCACATAACGTTATGTTATTGAAAACACGACTTAACAAGGAAGACGGGAGTTTTATAGGCAAATTTTCTAGCACAGATGATGTGTACAATGCGTTCAACGAATGTTTGAACTTCCATATAAATACCTGTTGCCCATTAAGTAAACAAATTTTTTTAAATAAACGGAAGGAGAATACTTGGATAACGCGTGGTATCTTGGTTTCTAGGGATAAGCTCAAACTTTACTCAGTCTTAGCTAAAGACACGAATAACCCTTTATTTAAACAATTTTACAATAGATACAAAAAACATACAAAAAAGTTATAAGGGCTGCCAAATCCCTAGAAGTCAACCGAAAACTTGATGGTGCTAAAAACGTTTCCAAAGCTGCTTGGAAGATTATAAATAACACAAAAAACGTATCTTCAAAGAAACCAATTCAGTTAAATATTAATGGGCATGTCTATGATGACCCAAAATCAGTAGCAACGGAATTTAATAACTTTTTTTCAACTGTTGTCCAGATGAACCCTAATAGAAAATCATGTAACGTGGACACTACCCAAGAGAGGCGGGTTTTGCGGTCCATGATGCTGCCTCCTGTGTGTGAAGCGGAAGTGGCTCGGGTGATACAAAATCTTCCACCTAAATTATCCGAGGATATCAATTGTGTTTCAACGTGGTTATTGAAACAGTGTACTGAAAGTATTCTGTGCCCGTTGACGAAAATAATAAACTCTTCGTTCGAAACGGGGTTGTTTCCTTCCAAATTAAAAAATGCAAAGGTAGTTCCGGTGTTTAAAAAGGAAGACTCAACGGTCTTGAACAACTACCGCCCTATTTCAATTTTACCAGCTCCAAGCAAAATCTTTGAAAATGTATTTCTTTCCAGGCTGCTTGATTTTCTTGATAAAGAGAAGATTCTGAGCGAGGAACAATTTGGTTTTAGACATGGAAAGTCAACCATTGACGCTGTCACCAGACTGGTTGATTTGGTGTTGGACGGATTAGAAAACAGACAATAAACTGTTGGTGTTTTTTTAGACTTGTCCAAGGCCTTTGATTGTGTCAATCACAACCTTCTATTGGCAAAACTTGAAAGATATGGCATTCGTGGCCTTCCTTACTCGTGGCTCAAATCATACTTGGACGACAGAAGTCAATGTGTTCAAATTGGTGATTCATTTTCTAATAGTAAAAAAGTTCATTGTGGAGTTCCACAGGGGTCTATTCTAGCCCCGTTCTCTTCCTGGTTTACGTTAATGAGGTAGGGTCTTCTGTCTTGAGTGGAAATATCGTTCAATATGCGGACGATACAACACTGCTTCAAAGCTGAGTCCATTCCTGCACTTGAAATTGAAGCGTTCACTAATCTTAATGCCTGTGTTCAGCAATTTGAAATGGAATATTTATCTACAAACCATTCAAAAACAAAATACATTCATTTTTCTTTAAGAGATCAAGAGTCTTGCTTAAATCCACTGATAATGGTTGATGGCATTCGCCTTCGGTGTTTCCCTCTGAAATTTCATTCCCAGGAAATTGACAGTGTTTGTTTCATCAGAAACAAACACTGTCAATGTTTCTGATGAAACAAACACTGTCAATTTCCTGGGAATTCACCTAGATAGGGCGTCGACCTGGAGCTGCCACATTGACAGAGTTTGTGCAAAAATTGCCTCTGGTATTTTTGCTTTGAGAAACATTTCGAAATTTTGCACAGTTAAGGTACAGTTAATGGCCTATTTTGGTCTCATTTACCCTCACCTTACCTACGGTGTAAGACTGTGGGGTAGCTGTTCCTCAGACAAACTTCAAAAAGTCTTTCGGCTACAAAAAAGAGCAATCCGAATAATTTCCAAATTAAAAGTTAGAGTCATGCAAACAGTCCTTCAGGGAATTAGGTTTGCTAACGCTGCCTTGCATTTACATTTTGGAGACTGCACTCTATTGTAGATTCAAATGTAATTTAACAGGAGATAGCGACATCCATCAACACGAAACAAGAAGTAGTCACAGTTTTAGAGTGGCTCGGCACCGTACATCGGCCCTGGAACGCAAACCGTCTGTAGCAGGCGTCAAAATTTTAAACATTCTCTCAGATTATATTAAAATGGAACACAATTTCAACAAATTCAAGTCTCGATTAAAAGGCTACTTAGTGGCTCTCGCTTGTTATTCTGTGGGTGAATTCATAGCCGACTCCTAATTTGCGGATGGCTCGGGAGAGATCCTGTATGAATGTTATTGCTGTAGAAGAGTGTTTTTAGTGAATGAATGCGTTACTCTGTGAACGAATGAACTCCCCCACTAAACTTTGCTGAAATTGTTATTATAGTTATTTTATCACATCACTTAATGTATCATTAGTTTGTAGGATCATTATTATTAATAATATGACTTTTGCTATACAATATGTACATATTGTCAAAAAGCAATAAAAACTATTTCATTTCATATGCATTATCTATGTGCCCAAGTTGGAAAATTAATTTAAATTAATATAATTAATTCCCCAACACATCACACCTCCTAGGCTATACTTCTTTTTTACTACTAACATTTATTACCTAGGCTAGGTTCATATTTTTGTTAGTTTTCAAACAAACAAACAACTTTTTATAAATTTGAGACATTGATTTTTACTATACATTTTATATAAAATTTTTTTTATTTATGGCCCATTTAAAATTCTCAAAATAATTCCCTTTTTATTTTTATCTCTATTTATTTATTTTTTTAAGACGTAAAAGAGTCATAGCCCTAAAATATGGATTGTGGTCTTGTCGCCTTCGGTGTTTCCCTCTGAAAATTAAAAATAAAATATCTTATTACCCCTACTAAAAGTTAATTATCAGTATATCGATAAAAAGATACAGATACTCCTGGAGTTCCTTCTACTGGATACTTAGGCCTTGGAACTCCACAGCCAACCGACCATCTTTAACGAAAGTTACAAGATTACGCAATGGAGTAACTTTCGTTCAAGATGGTCGGTTGACTGTGGAGGTCCAAGGAGTAAGTATCCAGTAGAAGGAACTCCAGGAGTATTCTTACGTCTGGAGGTAGATAACACACTAATAAATATTTGTTTTACTAATAACCTCTTTATATTTTCATTTAGGGTTGTATCTTTTTATCGATGTACTAATAATTGACTTTTAGTAGGGGTAATAAGATATTTTATTTTTTATCTTATTATACACAACTTGAAACACTTCCTCTCCCACATAACTCAGTAATATCACGATGAAATAATATTTCTCCCCACAACTTATTATTCAATCCCCTCCAACTATATTACTCAGAGTGCTATAATAAAAGATTAGTTCCGTTTCTATTTCAATGCTTATTATTTAAATATTAGTTTTGTTTTGTTCTACTTCTTTTATTGTTAATTATTAATATTTTATCTTGTACACGGTACATGTAAAACATTCTAAATGAATAATAACGAATCGTTGATCAATATTTCCATCAATATTTCATGAACTTGGGGGATTATTTGTATTATAGTTGTAAATTAGTTGTATAGAATTACGCACATAAGTATACTCTTAGAAGCTCGTACCAAATTAAAACAGGTCGGTTGCAAATGATAGTTTGAAATTAAAAATTATTTAAAGACTTTGCCCACTCTTAATTTGATTCTAAGTGAAATTTTCACATTAAAAAGTTATGGAGGTACGAGTATATTGACCAAAGTCGTAATAAATAAAATATGTTTTGTATATCTAGTTAATAAATTATATACGTTCTGTGTTAACGTGTTCACAGATGAACTTTTGAAAATGATATTGAATATTTGAATATTCACCGAATATTGAATATTCACCGAATATTGAATATTATTGAAATATATATATATACTCACACACACACACACACACATTAAACATAATTTTATTTTAGAAATGTGTGAGTTAAGTGTTCGTAATAAATTCACCATCGAAACATCGAGGTGTCAACTGACCCAAAAGGGGGGTTGAAGTACACTAGGGGAGCATGAAGTACCCTTGAAGGGCTGCCGCCACTCTGGAGGTGACCACCATTAGGATATCAGATAGTCGGAACAAACGGGACATCTGCATGCCGCCATCTGATAAGGCAACGGCTTGGAGAGGATTATGGCTTAGTTCAGGGGGCAACGCCGTGAATACAGAACGTATCCTGTGGTAGCACATTGACGAGTCCAACTTGTAGGCTACACTTAATTAGTTAAAAACATGCAATACAATACTGAGTCACAATTTAATCTTACAACATACTAAAACTGCTTCAATATATTATATAATAAATAAAACTCCTTAGAATATCACGAACTGCTGAAAAATACAGTACTGGGGGTAGGGAAAGGGGAGCTCATGTGTGCATTTAATTCAGAATAAAGATGGAGCTTTAAAAGAGAAAACGAGTATGTCATGACCAAAAACATTTATAAGAACATCAAGATCCCTACACGAAAAATGTGTGCATGGAAAGATAACATAGCCCATGTCACAAAGAGTTTCGTTTTACATAGAGATACAACCATAAATAAATAGTCAAACGCATGTGCACTATGTATATCTATTTTAAGTTTCATTTCATGTAACATTTTAATTGAATTCATTCGTTAGCCACATACCTACTGTTTATACAAAAATGGCATTACGGATGAAAATCACACTTAGACGAAATTCGCTCAGTACTTTTAGAACCATATGTTAGGACGCCAAATGTTTTACTTAAATGCAAGTAAATAAACTAGGAAAGGACTAGAGGCCAGGTTATGGATCTGACTTCCTTCTGTGGGGAGTCAGATGAAACTTGCCAGGAACTTCCTTCTGTTGGGGGTGAACATACAGGTGAAACTTGCCAGGAACTTCCTTCTGTAGAGGGTGAACAGTCAGGTGAGACTTGTCAGGAACTTCCTTCTGTGGAGGGTGAACAGTCAGGTGAGACTTGCCAGGAAGTTCTCTCTGTGATGAGTGAAAACTCAGGTTAAACTTGCCAGAAAGTTCCTTCTGTGGAGGATGAACACTTAGGTGAAACTTGGCCTAAAAAGTAACCTCTTGGCAAGGTCTGCAGAAATTTAGCCCAGCAAGTTACCTGTGTAGACGATCAGCACTCAGCTGAAAATCAGGCCAATAAGTTCCCTCTGTGGAGGGTTGCCACTCGTATGAAACCTAACCACAGCAATTTACCTCTGTTAGGGACGAGTTGTGGCTTAGCCCAAGAAGTTCTTTCTCGGGAAGTTCAGCTAAACTTAGCATATCATATTCATATTCACAGCTAAACTTAACATATATTGAAACATGGTCCTGCAAGTTATCTCTACGGAAGACCAAAACTAAGCTGAAACATGGCTCAGCAAGTAACCTTTATGAAGGATCAGCATTAAGCTGAAACTTAGCTCAGGAAGTTACCTCTGTGGAGGAACAGCACTAAGCTGAAACTTGGCTCAGGAAGTTGCCTCAGTGGAGCATTAGCACTAAGCTGAAACTTGGCTCAGGAAGTTGCCTCAGTGGAGCATTAGCACTAAGCTGAAACTTGGCTATGAAAGTTGCCTCTGTGGAGGATCAGTTCTAAAATGAATCATGGCCGAGAAAGTTACCTCAATTGACGATCAGCACTAAGCTGAAATGTCTAGGTTCAAACTACGAAACAAACTCAAAACAACCTGTTTATCATTATCTGTTATTTATCAAAAAAAGTAAATTAATGGTGTTTTACATAATATGATAGTACACTATATAAACTAGAGCTGCTATCACAAATACATAAATATTTGGGGTCTTAATAAGATAAAATCAAATATTCGGATCGGTCTTAATAAGGAATAGGTCATATTTGGAAGGAAAGGCGACGGCGATCTGCTGCACAGCATATGCCATCACAAAGATTTTCCTGATGATGTTACCAAATTTGTGGCTCTGAATGAAGCACCATAGACAAAGTAATAACTGAACGTGCATCACTAAAAGTTGCGGACAGGCGTGACAAAGTAAGTGATTTCGTAAAACCAACTGTAACTATCCGAGATCATAAATGTACGTTATAACAGGTTACTGAAAATTACTACTCACGTTCTAAAACGAAAACATCTTATAAACAAAAATTTATAAACGCCATCCACCAAACGATAGCTTATGACTGAAACTGTTACTATTTAAATGGCCGTGTATAATATTAAAAGTTCGTATGATACTTTTTGATATTCAAGATCACACAATAAAAAAGTAAATGGCAATGGAATTACAATTTTAATAAGAAATTAGATCAAGACCTCTATGATAAGGAACGGATGTATAACAATAAAATATTACTTCCAAACATACAAAATATACTTCATATAATATTTTAAAGACTCTAAGATGACTAAAATGTCCAACTCTAATAAAACTTACGAACGAGTAGGCGGGGTAAGGGAGATAACGTCTCGTTCACTAAATATGCATAATCGTCTTATTCATATTTCGCCTTTAGATCCACTTAATGATAGGTGAGCCTTTTATAACGTGACGAAGTAACAGGCTTAGCCTTCCTTGCCAAAGCTCGAAGTACACTAGGCTATTAGCACTCACACTTGACGACAGGTGAGCCTTTTATAACGTGACGTAGTAACAGGCTTAGCTTTCCTTGCCAAGCTCAAGGTACAGTTGGCAAATAACGACATGTGAGCCTTTTATAATGTGACGTAGTAACAGGCTTAGCCTTCCTTGCCAAGCTCAAGGTACAGTTGGCAAATAACGAAATGTGAGCCTTTTATAATGTGACGTAGTAACAGGCTTAGCTTTCCTTGCGAAGCACAAAGTACACTAGGCTATTAACACTTACACTTGACGACAGGTGAGCCTTTTATAACGTGACGTAGTAACATGCTTAGTCTTCCTAACCAAGCACAAAGTACACTAGGCTATTAACACTTACACTTGACGACAGGTGAGCCTTTTATAACGTGACGTAGTAACATGCTTAGTCTTCCTTACCAAGCACAAAGTACACTAGGCTATTAACACTTACACTTGACGACAGGTGAGCCTTTTATAACGTGACGTAGTAACATGCTTAGTCTTCCTTACCAAGCTCAAATTACACTAGGCTATTAACACTTACACTTGACGACAGGTGAGCCTTTTATAACGTGACGTAGTAACATGCTTAGTCTTCCTTACCAAGCACAAAGTACACTAGGCTATTAACACTTACACTTGACGACAGGTGAGCCTTTTATAACGTGACGTAGTGACATGCTTAGTCTTCCTTACCAAGCTCAAATTACACTAGGCTATTAACACTTACACTTGACGATAGGTGAGCCTTTTATAACGTGACGTAGTAACATGCTTAGTCTTCCTTACCAAGCACAAAGTACACTAGGCTATTAACACTTACACTTGACGACAGGTGAGCCTTTTATAACGTGACGTAGTAACATGCTTAGTCTTCCTAACCAAGCACAAAGTACACTAGGCTATTAACACTTACACTTGACGATAGGTGAGCCTTTTATAACGTGACGTAGTAACATGCTTAGTCTTCCTTACCAAGCACAAATTACACTAGGCTATTAGCACTCACACTTTACGATAGGTGAGGCTTTTATAACCTCCTTCATCCTTAGGTAGAGCTAGATTTTCAATATGTACGTGTAAATAAAATTGGTTAATTTACGGCCTCTAAGAGTGGACTTTCAGATTTTCTATCTAGGAGAAGATACTGTATTCAATGGGAAAATATACAATTTAAATCTGAACACATGTATAGCTAGGTCATGACATGGCTAGAAATAAGATATTTCACTGATTCAGAGTCAATTACCGTACTTTGCACCCTCTAAAAGTAGACTTACAGATTTTTCTAGACTATGAAACTTTGTTATCTAGGAGAAAAAACTGTTTTCAATCGAAAATTAACAATTTAGTTATAAAGCATGCATAGCCAGATCATAGGTTATGAATAAACATGGCGAGAAACACAATATTTTATTGATTCAGAGTCAAATATAGTACTTTGTGCCCTCTAAAAGTAGAATTACAGATTTGTCTAGACTTTGATACTTTTTTTTATCTAAGAGAACAAACTGATTTTAATAGAAACATTTTAAATATATATTCGTACATATTTTGGCCCTAGGAGACTCACTAAGAAAGATTTTCCTCTCCGACCTCAGAACTCCATCTCACTTGCCTCCAAAATTCCAATGGTATTCTTATGGAGCAATATTAATTTATTGATTTATTTGATTAACAGCTGTTAAATAAAACCAAATTGAAAAAAATGTGGTAGGCTAATCTTTTAAAATTAAAATATATATTATACATAACACCAGCTGTTCTCAATTTGATATTAGATAAAATAAATGTTTTTATAAAACAAAGTATTTAGTTAATTATCTAGTGTTATTGACATTTTTGAAAGTTTTACTTATATTTTGTTTGCACGGCTTCAAACTAACAGCTTGCTGCACATTTCCATTATATACTCAAACTCAATATTATGACCGGTGAATCGAGTGGGTCAGAGTTCCGAAAGATAACTCCTTCGATCTATATCAGACAGTACAACAAACAACCCATTGAACAATGACTGTGACTATTGCATGAATTACATAGGGTTATTTACCTTTGTAGAACTCCGGCTCGTACTGTTCTAGGCAATTGATGGTTCTATGTGTTGTTTGTTCTGCTGTCTGCTAAACATCCACTGAGTTATTTCTCCGGAACTCTGGCACATACAGCTCTAGGTGTTGTTGTTGTACTATCTGCTACAGACCGAATGAGTTATCTCTTCAGGACTCTGGCACATACAGCTCTTGGTGTTGTTGTTTTACTACCGGCTACAGACCGAATGAGTTATCTCTCCGGGACTCTGGCACATACAGCTCTAGGTGTTGTTGTTGTACTATCTGCTACAGACCGAATGAGTTATCTCTTCAGGACTCTGGCACATACAGTTCTAGGTGTTGCTTGTTGTACTATATGATACAGGCCGAATGAGTTATCTCTCCAGGACTCTAGTACATACAGCTCTAGGTGTTGATTATTGTACTATCTGCTACAGATCGAATGAGTTATCTCTTCAGGACTCTGGCCCGTATGTTCCTAGGTGATGTTTGTTGTACTGTCTGATACAGTTTGGCCCGTAATAGGTATTGAGGTATGCAGGTAAACTAACAACTATAACATTATACAGTAAGACCATTTACAAACAAACCGAAGTACCTCAGCTTCTAGGATTAAAACGAATAGTGTTTGGGGCAGGTATTTGACAAGATGACGTATGAAGGGGAGTGTAGTAATATCTGTTACACCTAGACTAATGTTGGCAGTCACATTACTTCAGCTGTCTTATCAGTCAGACAGATGAACTGCACATGGTAGAACTCTGGGGAGAGGGGTTAATTCTTTTAGTTAAATAAATAATGTCTACATTTTACTGTGGTTAAGAATGTTTTGACAAAAATGGTTAGTTATTGAAATATAGTTAGTTAAATAATTGATTCAACGTATATGGCATGTACTGAGCCAACCTAATACATCATCTCCAAGCTAGGGGATTATCCCTCATGACACGGGCTGACTGAGTGCTTCTCTCTGTTTGTATTGAGGTCTCATCTCAGCCCCAAACACCATGTCATATTATTCTCTTTCAACATTGCTAATGATTTAGGATTCCAGATTTGTATTTAGTAATGTTCGTGATTTATAATATTTAACTGGAAGTAAACTTATATTTACTATTAGAACAGTCGGTTAGAATAAAGTCCACACAGTTTCAATGAATTAACTATTATGCGTGACTCCTAGACCTATTAATAAATATACAATTGGCCTATTTATACAATGTTCCCTATTTACCTGAACAATCGGTATAAACAAACTGGAAACGAGAATTACAAAAATTACCTCTGGTTCTTTTAAAATGATGTCAAATAGTATTTTTACATATTTCATCAGGTTTTATTGACTCACTCACTCCCTGGTGGACGTAATTCTATTTGATTCACATAGATTCAAGTGAAGACAAAATTAACAGTATCATTTATAAAAACAAAATCAAAATTGAAAAAACAAAAAATCAGTTTAGACAAAACTTGATATATTGTGAAAATGGTGTGTAAATCATTGTGTTATTTACTTATATTATAACAATTATTCTAGCCGAATTTTCTAAGAGTAAATATAAGTTTAATTTCAATTAAACATGAAATATCATGAAAAATAAAAATAAATATTATGGCTTTCAAAGCTAGCTACCAAAATAATAAGAAAATTGAAATCAGACCAATAAACTATGTCTAAATAAAATAAAATCTGCCGTAGAAAGTAATCGTTTCTTAGAGTTAAAATGCCGATCTCTCGTAACAGAGCTTCAGGTTTCATAACCAATCAACACCTAAGACAGAGATACCACTGACAATGGCACATCACAGCATGGGCGAAACGTCTGGTTATAATGTAGATAGCATCTTGATGCGGTTGTCACAGGAAAATATAGATTCTAGTTATGACACCGGGCTCTTAAGCCTAAGTTCTAAGAAGAATAGCTAATCCGCTGAAAAGAACGTAATTGGCCATCCTTAACTTTGTGATCCTTAGTTATAACTTCGACCCCGCAATCACATAACTGATCATTTGCCATTCCCCACTTATATTTCCAGTAGGCCTAGTTGCATCTTCCCACACGTGTGAAAGCGACTCATCATACTCAATTCCTTACTAGGAAAGTTCATTCCACCGATGACGGTCATAGATTCTAATACCATAGACTTTGTTCAACCGTCAAATATATACCAAGTTACTGTCCAATTGATCTTTGGTGAACATTCTTTTGAGATTAATTGGGAAACTAGTCGAAGAGGTGGTCTATCAAATTTAAATCGCCCTGCACTTACATAGTGTAGTAAGATACTTCCACTTTAAAGTGGAATATCTTACTACTGATTCGGAGGGGATAAATTATTTTTGAGCTCTCTGAGAAGTGCCTCTTTGCGTCTTATATCCAGAGGAGCTATGTTGCACATCACTGGAAGCCATGGTAGAGGGGTTGCAACGAGGAAAACGCTGATAGCCCTCATCAGCCTATTTAGCTGTATATCAACATCTATAACAACAGTTCATGTGTACTGTTAAGCCACACGGGAGCACAATATTCAACAGTGGAATAAACCAGTGGCAAAGCAGTAGTACGTAGAACTTGTGCGTTGGCTTGCTTTTTGGTAACTGTTGGTTCTTACTTCAGCTGCTGTTTTCTGTAGGTGTCTTTTAATACAGAGTAATCGATCTAAACTGACTCCCAAGTAATGTGTATGCTTATTGTGTTTCAGCCAAACACCATCGAAAAAGATGTTCAGTTTTTGATTAGCTAGTCTATTACTCAGGTGGAAACAGATTACTTAAGTATTTGGATTTTACTTTAGCTTCAAGGTTCTAAAGTAGTTATTGAGGGTGGCTATATCTAGTGTAAGTGATCTTTCTGTGATTGAAACACGAACACTAGTTTGTCCTCGTGTTGAGTTGTGGGAGCAATATCTTCTGCACGTATGACATTTCGGGATTGTGAAGCGGGAATTCCGGGAAGATGTCATCTATTCCGGCCGCTTTTCCAACTGGTAGAGCCGTGACCGGCTGATTAATTCTTGGAGAGTGAAGGACGTTGAAACTTCTAACGGTTCCTGTGTGCTTTTCTTGATATTATTCAGTTTCAATATAACCCTTTGGTCAGAAGGTAGGCAGGTTGACTAGGATAATCCGACAAAGTGTTTTGTTATGTCCATGGGTCTCTGGTGCAGCCCAGTGCTAATTGTAAGGGGCTTAAAGGTGGAGAATTTTCGCAGTTAGTACCAAGCCTGCCTTCTACTGAGGGTAAACATTGGTTTTTCTACTGTATTTAGCATTATTGAGAGAGTGCAGCAAGAAGTTGTTAAGCTCCTTGTATACTTAAATTCTATGCAGCTTGATCCTCTTATGTATTCTTTTCTGAAGCTCCTAGGGATACACACCTTTTCAAAGGAAACGAAAAATCTAGTGAAACGATCATAAATCTTTATTAAAGGTGGAATGAACCTGATGCCATCTTCAAGTCTTGATTTAAAGGCCTTCCAGTCAAAAGTTCCATCCAGGTCGGGCAAAAGATTGCACAACGGAAACCTGATTTCATATAGATATCATAAAGGCCTGTATTGTAAAGTGGGGGAAGGTACCAAGAACACTCCTCCCAAAATTAAAGGGTTGTTGAGTTCCAATGAATAACCCCCATTTCAACGATCTGAGAATAAAGTGCTTGTTTCTTTAGATTCAAATTTAAGAAATAAGTTGTTTGTTTCAGTCCAGCTAGTTAGGCTTCTACCATTTTCTATCGTCATCCAATGAGTAGGTAAAAATTTTAATAAAAAACATGCATGAAAAATTAATTAGTTTTATAAAAATGAATAATTAAATAAAACACTAAAATTGAAATATTAGAAATCGTATTATTACAGTATATTTTGCAATTGGTTAATAGAGAGCTTCTTCAACAAGTAATTGAATTCAGAGATTAAAAATGTATCTTAGCCTCTTGATGTTAACTAATTAACATCAATAAAAAAAGGTATTAACCTAAAACACATAATTTTTTTAAATATGGAGATTTAAATACGTGGAGATTTAAATAGAAAAATTTAAATACGTGGAGATATTTTCTAAGCCAAAACTCGCATGTTATTTATCAAAATTAACAATGGTTATTTCCCACCTCTGTTACGTTAGATAAGAAGGCTCATTGCAGTCTACTACTTATATTTTCTCACCAGAATGCGCCAAACTTAGTAACCTAATCAAAAGTAACAACTTTGCTCAGAGATCCGATTGCGATAGGGCACGCGGTGGAGGTAAAAACTGTTGGGGGGTTTAAAGTTAAAGTAAACAAGGGAAGTTTTGTAGGAGGCAGAGAGGCCTATTTTACACACTAGACGGCTTACGTTGAACACTGAACGTGTGCGATAGGCTGTCGATGGGAAGGAACAGGATTTGTATTCTATGTAGAAAGTAGGGGCAAAGTTAATCGATTAAAACACATTAATGTCCTTGTACAGATTGAAACAATGATGAAGGGGAGAAGTCCCTAGCAATATTTCTTTGCATTTACCATTGTGTTTTTTGGTTCTCTAAAGTAAAATCAGAAATAGCTGATATATTTTAAAATACTTATATAATTTAGGCCAAAATAAGTTTTAGCCAAGATTAAGGTTACATTGTTCTTAATATGCAAAATGGAATCTTATATTGATATAATTCTTATAAATTGGAATATTTTGTTTGTGAGCCTAAAACATGAACTTCGAAATGGAAATAATCTAGAATGGGGGTGAGATTATTCATAAATATAATGGCCAAATTTTAAATTTTCATAAAAGTTTAAAAAGCAATAATTTTGAGTCAAACTCAATTTTAATCTTACGAGAACTATAAAACCTTCAAGCATGGTCTCTATAAAATTGCATTTCTAAATTGACAAAATAATTTTTAATTGATCGTCTTTGGGGTTTCAAAATCGTAATCAGATCAAATGGAGTTCTATCAGTAAGTTATTTACTTACTAAATGAATAACTTAGTAAGTTATTTATGGGACCTTTTCCGTTAATTCCCTACCACTACTTTGGTTAGGTTTGTTTGGGTTATGTTAGGTTTAGTTATGTAATGTTAGGTTTGGTATAATCTTCTTTGTCTTGTTCTTGGTCTAATCTCAAATGTCCTAATGTTAATCTTATTTATGGTTATGGTAATGAATTAACGGAAAAGATCCTATTTATGTACTGTTGGTAATTTCTTATAAAAGAATAGTAGATTAAAGTCTCTTATTGCTAGTGAAAATATTTTACCCTCATCTCATTAGGTATTTCATAATATTATGAATATTTCAATTTATAGTGCTGCACTAGTACAAGAAATACTGTCTGAAATAAAAAAGAAAATGTACCATTTAAATAACTAAGAATATTAGTTTTAAATTTCAGTGATCAAATATGATATTATTCTAAGAAACCATCTTAAGTCTCCACTTTGGATGGTTTTTTCACTTTGCACTTACTCACAAAGGTAATATTAAATGATGTAGTACGTACCTTACTACCAGATAGTACATTATTATCCTTTTCCGCAAAATACTTTATACTATTTAATTCTGCATTTTTTAAGTTTAATAATGATGGAGTAGTTGATGGGGTAGACAAGGATTGTTGGACATATTCCGTCGTAGCGTGAGAACCCCCTACACGACGTTTCGACTTTTATTAGACCTTACGAGCAGGTGCGCAACTTGGAGAGGGGGGCTAGCGCGGAGGCGCTATCTACAAATTCGTCTCTGGGATCATAAACGATTTAAATTAGAAGGGTGCTTCAAACGTCATTTTATTTGATAAAGTATTTTCTTCCAAAAAATTCTTAGATAAAATCCTGTATCTGTTTTAGGAATTAGGAATCATCATTTTATAAATTTACAAGCTTAAACAGAATTATAGCTGGTCATGTTTAGAACAAATATACTAAATTTACATTATAAACTTTATTTTGTATAAAAAATATATAAGGTGTATTAAATATAAGTGAAGGATTTAAGTAATTTTATTCTATTTTTAATGTTATAATAGCAACAAAATAATTAAATTGGGCAATTTCCGTTCAAAATATAATCTCCTCTTGATTACTTAGTTTTCATTTCACATACATCCATAACACAACAAACCAAATGTATATTATAGTGAAGACTGATTTAATCTGAAATTAACGCTGTATTTACAAACATCTGTTTACCTGAGAACTAGTTTTTTACCTTATTTATATCTTTTCTAAACACTCTTCTTCAACTTCTTCATACTTTTGTTCGAAGTATGACACATTATTCCGAATGTTTTTGCATTTGCAGTTATCATAGCACTTGCATTAAGAGCGGAAGGAAGATCTGTTGGAAAACACAAACAGGTGTCTTAGAGAATGTTTTGCAACTGCACAGTTTTAGTAATGAGCTGGGCTTAATAAAGCAATCTCATTAAACAAGGACATACCTTGCAGCAACTGAAATCTTTAGAATACTCAAGTATAAAGGCTCGACTCCAGGACTAGGGAAGTTTCCCAGCAATAAATATACTTCTAATTTGTTCATGGAAGCTTCTGTTTGGAGACCGTTGATACAACAGTCAGAAAATATCAAAGAATTCGATATGGGTTTTGGTATACTTGTAGGCATATTTTTGTGCTCATATCTTGCCGCTTGTGTCCGATTCGGCTAAACTATGAAACTAAATAAAAAAAAAAACAAAAATCAACAATTTCAGCTAAATATAATGATTAAGTTCAAAAGTCTGTACTTAAAATTTTTATTTAAGTAATTATTTGTATTTAGATTAAGTTTTTATTAAATCAATAGTAGCCTACAAAAAAAAAAAAAAAAAAAAAAAAAAAAAAAAAAACATATTTCAGAGTTCACCAATCAGAGTTTGCTAAACATAAGTCAAACTGTACTACTGGCTACCCAATTTAGATTTAATATGACAGAACTAATGTCATATGAGTTAGCTCTCTCATTAGGGAACGACAGCTTAAAGAAGTGACAAATCAGAGCTATACTATTGAACAAAATTGCGAATGTAGTGAAAATGTTGAGAACATAAGATCCATCCCAAATGTTTATTTGCAGCAAACAATTACAGAGATCGAGTAGATGTTGTATATGAGACTACGATAGATGCGTCAATGAAAAATGTGGAGCCTGAAATGGGAATTGGAGGAAATTGTCTGATAATCGTCCACATTCAAGATGATAACTCATTACTTAATATGATGAAAATAAAAGAAAACTTGTTCAGTTTATGTCACAGTGTCTTTTACGTAAAATCCATATTCCTAATGATAAAATAGTATATATTGTATTTATTTGCATGTTTTCCTTATCCAACTTTATGTAATTGCAAAGACGATAATCAAACCATAAATCAGGTCTATAAAGCAATTATGTTGAAGCCGGCTCGAGGATACGAGAATGTATGTTTATGGCCAGCATTATATCGAAACAAGCAGAGTGGAAAAACACATAATAATAAATACGAAATACTATAAATAGTCGTGCAGACTCCTCTCTACATAGGCCTACAAAATAGGTATCACAAGGTACATTCAGTACATTATTGCTTGACATGACGTGTTATAAATTCGGTTAAGATGTCCAAAAGAACTTTCCTCACGGCCAAGATAAAATTTTATTATCTTACCTGGCAGTAAGCATTGATTCCAAAAGTCACAAAAGAAATGGACAGGAAAGGAGGCTGTAGAATGTTAACAAAATACCGTTCTCAATACTGTGCCATAAGCCACTTTAAGACAAACAAAAGCTGAAGATATTTTCAACTTCTTTTTTTAAACACAGCAAAATGATGCAAAGCTAGTATCCAGAACTTCGGCTAGGGTGAAAATATGTTTGCTGAACTGAGACATTATAAATAAAAATATGGGTGATATTCTATTTTTTCCAACTACTTGTATTTTTTCCACATAACTGCATTTCCAACAACTTGTAACAAACATTAAGAAGTGATATAGGGTACCACTGGTAGTTCTAGAAATTTGGTAGCTTGACTGTCACGAACTTGTGATCTCCCAGCTCCGGCAGATACCACAGCTGGCACCTTTCCTTTTACCCAGACAGACTGAGGCAGTATTGAGGACGTAATTAAGGCCTTCGGGGGCGTTGTGTTTGAGTTTCAGGGTAACACCGCTTCAGGAACTCCGCCTTGCTATTTACTTTGGACAATCTTTTGGGATAGAACTTTACTTAATTAATGAAGGTTTAGGTCTTCTCTTAAATCTCTTTTCGTTTTCTTTTTGTGGAATGATTGTTTAGGATACTTTAATTTATAGATTAACAACTCTTATCTATCATTTATGTTATATTCACTTCTTAATAAATAAAAAGTTACTTTTGTGGGAATTTAAAAGTCATAAATACTTAAATCATAGAAAACATTATCTGATTTTTCTAATAAAAAGTGAATTAATACTAAACCAAATAACAATAAGAATGACTTATATTTAATATTATTACAGATTGCCACTCTTTTCAAGAAACTGTTTGAAATTTAATCATCTGTTTGTTCGTTACTAAACAAAACCACTTTCATCTTAAGAATTTGAACACTAAATCGAATGCTGAATCAATTTTGAACAGCAAATGTTGTTAAAATGCATAATATATATGATCAAGAAACTATAACAAAGAAGGGTTTCCCCGAATTTTATGGGTTTACACAAATGTCTTTGTGTACATGAGTGACGTACTTCAATCTCACCCTTACTACTACCTGGAATCTAATTATTATGGAACAAACATTTTATATTTGGGCCGGACGGTAAGTGACCTGCGTGTTATATTTAGCACATATAGGGGTTTAAGCAGTTGAGGGGATCATTCAACCACTCAGCTGTCATTCATCAAGTGACTAACTTCCGCCTTCAAGTATTCAACTTCCGCATCAGTGTCGAGTTGGACAAATTATTCAACAAAATCGCTCTCTCTCTCTCTCTCTCTCTCTCTCTCTCTCTCTCTCTCTCTCTCTCTCTCTCTCTCTCTCTCTCTCTCTCTCTCTCTCTCTCTCTCTCTCTCTCTCTCTCTCTCTCTCTCTCTCTCTCTCTCTCTCTCTCTCTCTCTCTCTCTCTCTCTCTCTCTCTCTCTCTCTCTCTCTCTCTCTCTCTCTCTCTCTCTCTCTCTCTCTCTCTCTCTCTCTCTCTCTCTCTCTCTCTCTCTCTCTCTCTCTCTCTCTCTCTCTCTCTCTCTCTCTCTCTCTCTCTCTCTCTCTCTCTCTCTCTCTCTCTCTCTCTCTCTCTCTCTCTCTCTCTCTCTCTCTCTCTCTCTCTCTCTCTCTCTCTCTCTCTCTCTCTCTCTCTCTCTCTCTCTCTCTCTCTCTCTCTCTCTCTCTCTCTCTCTCTCTCTCTCTCTCTCTCTCTCTCTCTCTCTCTCTCTCTCTCTCTCTCTCTCTCTCTCTCTCTCTCTCTCTCTCTCTCTCTCTCTCTCTCTCTCTCTCTCTCTCTCTCTCTCTCTCTCTCTCTCTCTCTCTCTCTCTCTCTCTCTCTCTCTCTCTCTCTCTCTCTCTCTCTCTCTCTCTCTCTCTCTCTCTCTCTCTCTCTCTCTCTCTCTCTCTCTCTCTCTCTCTCTCTCTCTCTCTCTCTCTCTCTCTCTCTCTCTCTCTCTCTCTCTCTCTCTCTCTCTCTCTCTCTCTCTCTCTCTCTCTCTCTCTCTCTCTCTCTCTCTCTCTCTCTCTCTCTCTCTCTCTCTCTCTCTCTCTCTCTCTCTCTCTCTCTCTCTCTCTCTCTCTCTCTCTCTCTCTCTCTCTCTCTCTCTCTCTCTCTCTCTCTCTCTCTCTCTCTCTCTCTCTCTCTCTCTCTCTCTCTCTCTCTCTCTCTCTCTCTCTCTCTCTCTCTCTCTCTCTCTCTCTCTCTCTCTCTCTCTCTCTCTCTCTCTCTCTCTCTCTCTCTCTCTCTCTCTCTCTCTCTCTCTCCCCCCCTCTCTCTCTCTCTCTCTCTCTCTCTCTCTCTCTCTCTCTCTCTCTCCCTCCCTCCCTCCCTCCCTCCCTCCCTCTCTCTCTCTCTTCCCCCCCTCTCTCTCTCACTCTCTCTCTCTCTTCCCCCCCCCCTCTCTCTCTCTCTCCCTCCCTCCCTCCCTCTCTCTCTCTCTCATTCACTCTCGTACATAGAGTAGGCCACATTCTAAGCAATAATCTTTTTATAAGGTGATGTCAAATTGACGTATTCATAGAGTTCTCCTCGTAATATTAAACTGAAAACTTATTTTGGAACTTGTAACACTCCTGATTTGGATAATTAAGTTTGATTACTATTAAGGAGAAGCCTTGAAATATTTATAATTCTTTTAATCATTTTTCAGATTAGAATATTTATTTTTCGAATTTATAGTAATAGAAATTTGTCCCATGAAATAATTTTACTAATTTATTTATTTTTTAATTAACCAGTAAAGAAAAACTATGCTTGATTTTGTTTTTGGAATTGTACAGGCAATTTTAATATGCAGCTCACATTTACAGTATTTAAAATATTACATTGTTCAACAATACAGAAAAACCGTGCGGTACTGATTTTGTACAGCAAATAAATATTAAGTAATAATGGTTTACAGTTAAATTACAACTATTTAAAAACTCTGAGAAATATAAACACCTTTCAACCTGTTTTTGTATTATAATAAAACAATTACAAATAAAATAGTACTTAACCTAATGTTGTTAAAAATTAATTTGCTGCAATACACTAAGCCGAGTAAGAAATACAGCGTAATTCATTTTAAAATCAAGTTTTTTTTGGCTATAGGTTTCGAATTTATCAAAAGAGGATTTATGAACATTGATTTACACCATAAAGGTTAGATTTGAACATTATTGGCATTACGATGTTTAACGTCATACGATTTGGTTACGCCTTTGGGTAAACTAGTTGATGATGTTATATGATTTGTTGCTCCTTTATGCATATTAGTTGGCAACGTCATATGACTTTTATACCTTTGTGAACACTGTTTGATGGCGTCAGATCACTGGTTACACCTTTGGGCATACTAGTTGATGACGTCATATGGGAAATCGCACGTTACACCTTTAGGCAATCTAGTTTATGATGTCATGTGGCTTGTTACACCTTTGGGCAATCTTGATTATGGTAAGATGGTAAGATGTATTGCTTACCACACTTTTGGGCAATCTAGTTTATGATATCATGTGGCCTGTTACACCTTTGGGCAATCTTGTTTATGGTAAGATGTATGGCTTATTACACTTATGGGTAATCTAGTTTATGATGTCATGTGGCCTCTTACACCTTTGGGCAATCTAGTTTACGATACCATGTGGCTTGTTACACCTTTGGGCAATCTAGTTTATGATGTTATGTGGCTTGTTACACCTTTGGGCAATCTAGTTTATGATATCATGTGGCCTCTTACACCTTTGGGCAATCTAATTTATGATACCATGTGGCTTGTTACACCTTTGGGCAATCTAGTTTATGATGTAATGTGGCATGTTACACCTTTGGGCAATCTAGTTTATGATGGTATGTGGCTTGTTACACCTTTGGGCAATCTAGTTTATGGTAAGATGTATGGCTTATTACACTTTCGGGCATTCTAGTTTATGATGTCATGTGGCCTGTTACACCTTTGGGCAATCTAGTTTATGATACCATGTGGCTTGTTACACCTTTGGGCAATCTAGTTTATGGTAATATGTATGGCTTATTACACTTTTGGGCATTATAGTTTATGATATCATGTGGCTTGTTATACCTTTGGAGAATCTAGTTTATGATGTCATGTGGCTTGTTACACCTTTGGGCAATCTAGTTTATGATGTCATGTGGCCTGTTACACCTTTGGGCATTCTAGTTTATGATATCATGTGGCTTGTTACACCTTTGGGCAATCTAGTTTATGATGTCATGTTGCTTGTTACACCTTTGGGCAATCTAGTTTATGATGGTATGTGGCCTGTTACACCTTTGGGCAATCTAGTTTATGATACCATGTGGCTTGTTACACTTTTGGGCAATCTAGTTTATGGTAAGATGTATGGCTTATTAAACTTTTGGGCATTATAGTTTATGATATCATGTGGCTTGTTATACCTTTGGGGAATCTAGTTTATGATGTCATGTGGCTTGTTACACCTTTGGGCAATCTAGTTTATGATGTCATGTGGCCTGTTACACCTTTGGGCATTCTAGTTTATGATATCATGTGGCTTGTTACACCTTTGGGCAATCTAGTTTATGATGTCATGTTGCTTGTTACACCTTTGGGCAATCTAGTTTATGATGGTATGTGGCCTGTTACACCTTTGGGCAATCTAGTTTATGATATTATGTGGCTTGTTACACATTTGGGCATTCTAGTTTATGATGTCATGTTCTTTGTCACCTTTGGGCAATCTAGTTTATGATGGTATGTGGCTTGTTACACCTTTGGGCAATCTAGTTTATGATGTCATGTTGCTTGTTACACCTTTAGGCAATCTAGTTTATGATGGTATGTGGCCAGTTACACCTTTGGGCAATCTAGTTTATGATATCATGTGGCTTGTTACACCTTTGGGCAATCTAGTTTATGATGGTATGTGGCCTGTTACACCTTTGGGCAATCTAGTTTATGATATCATGTGGCTTGTTACACCTTTGGGCATTCTAGTTTATGATGTCATGTTGCTTGTTACACCTTTGGGCAATCTAGTTTATGATGGTATGTGGCTTGTTACACCTTTGGGCAATCTAGTTTATGATGTCATGTTGCTTGTTACACCTTTGGGCAATCTAGTTTATGATGTCATGTTGCTTGTTGCACCTTTGTGCAATCTAGTTTATGATGGTATGTGGCCTGTTACACCTTTGGGCAATCTAGTTTATGATATCATGTGGCTTGTTACACCTTTGGGCAATCTAGTTTATGATGTCATGTTGCTTGTTACACCTTTGGGCAATCTAGTTTATGATGTCATGTTGCTTGTTGCACCTTTGTGCAATCTAGTTTATGATGGTATGTGGCCTGTTACACCTTTGGGCAATCTAGTTTATGATGTCATGTGGCTTATTACACCTTTGGGCAATCTAGTTTATGATGTCATGTGGCTAATTACACCTTTGGGCAATCTAGTTTATGATGTCATGTTGCTTGTTACACCTTTGGGCATTCTAGTTTATGATATCATGTGGCTTATTACACCTTTGGGCAATCTAGTTTATGATGTCATGTGGCTTGTTACACCTTTGGGCAATCTAGTTTATGATGTCATGTTGCTTGTTACACCTTTGGGCATTCTAGTTTATGATGTCATGTTGCTTGTTACACCTTTGGGCAATCTAGTTTATGATGGTATGTGGCCTGTTACACCTTTGGGCAATCTAGTTTATGATGTCATGTGGCCTGTTACACCTTTGGGCATTCTAGTTTATGATATCATGTGGCCTATTACACCTTTGGGTAATCTAGTTTATGATGTCATGTTGCTTGTTACACCTTTGGGCAATCTAGTTTATGATGGTATGTGGCCTGTTACACCTTTGGGCAATCTAGTTTATGGTAAGATATATGGCTTATTACACTTGGGCAATCTAGTTTATGATATCATGTGGCCTGTCACACTTTTGGGCAATCTAGTTTATGATATCATGTGGCCTGTCACACTAGTTGATGAATATTTTGGTTGGATGAAAATCAACAACTGGCACCAATTTTTTGCATTTAAATACATAACAATGACCAGTTAAAAAGAAAAAATGAATAAAATATAACGACTACCATTAAAGATTTAATAACTAACTAAACCAAGATAAAGTGTGAAATAACAAAAGTAATACTTATGCAGTTTAATTATTTATCAATTTGATCAACTGAAAGGCAAACGAAACTTTCGCGACCAATATAAGACTATTTCTTCAAGAAATTCTCTCACCTGAACCTCAACAATTCAGCGGAGGAGTCATTATAAAGTCCTCTAAGTCATTTTAAAACTATTGGAAAATTCGAACGCTTTCAATAAGACTTTAACCCCAGACAAAAATATAAAGATCTATGTAGTAAGGGGTTTCTTTAAAAATGCTCTATATCAAGAAATCATGGACAAAGCAAATAAGGTTTGATTCGCTTCCAAAGTACTAGTTTCATTTTATAAAAACTCTTTGAGTTATGAAATGCAGTAATACAAGTTTATATTATTATAAGTTACTTAATTGTACACAAATCCGTTTCAACAATGCTTTATCGTTTATCAACACTCTAAATTTAAATATACAAACCATACAATAAAGATACATTTACAATATGTGCTTCCAAATTAAGAGTCTAATATTTGCTCGTATCCAAATTCACACCCCGTTAGAGGCATCAACAGCCACATACAAATTCACACTCCTGTCAAACCAGTTCGATTTGAGCTAACAAAATTTCCAAATTTACGCCTCTAGGCTCTGCTTCAATACTTTTGGCTTGGATTGTACTCCCCTTTGTAAACATTTTACCTCAACATTTGCAATTCCCTTGTACAACTAAAGACATTCTCAAACATACTATTGGTCCACTTTCAAGTCAGTCCCTGTCAGATTTCAAGGAAACCAACCATGAAGCCTCTGCAGATAATTGTTCACCATTACAAATAACAACTGTCTGCAGAGGCTTTAGACATAACAAGTTTGACATAACAAGGCTGTTAACGTGTATGTATTATGATAGTATTGTTTATTTATTAAATAAGGTGAAATAATTGTTAACAGCTAAACGATTTGGGCTCGTTGTCCGAATACCAAAATAACTTCCTGTAACCCAGATATTTCCAGGAAAACTTGGGCTTCTAACTTTGAGTTAGATGATATCTGCAACCAAAGAAATTTGATATATCATGACGATTCTTACAATTTGCGGGCTAATTTTTTGGCTGCAAGGCTGTAAAAACATGTTGCCACCACATTAGTAACACACTTATGACTGAACTACGTCCATAAATTCAACTCACTTCTGTTTGAGCAAGCAAGAACTTGACACCTAATGAAAATATACCAGCACCTAATAGGAAAATTGCATTATATACAAATATTGCTAGGCTAGTTGATTAGACTAGTTATTTTATGTCACTAAGTTATTCCAACATTTTTTATGAGATTTTGCTCAGAAAAAATCAAACATAGATAGATACATTTAAAAACGAACAATGAAAATATTCTTAATAATTTAATTTATGATATCTAAAAGCAGCTTGTACGAATTAAACTTATTCATTTGATTAATATTTTAATAAGTACAATTTTAGTTTCCCTCTGGTTAACAGTCTGTAATATGTTTTTAAAAACAGTTTATTACTGATTTAAATATTTACTTGTGGCTGCACAGTTTATTACTTGACCAGGAGGGGAGTTGCAACGCATGCCTGAAATTTAGTTGTCATAGTTAGGTACAGTCAAAAACAAAAACTTTCTGAAATATTCCTGTTTGGTCAGGGGGGCGTGAATTTGGAAATGTTGACTCGTTCAGAACAAACTGGTTTGACAGGGGTGTGAATTTGGATGTGGCTGCTGGTACTCTTATTGGGGTGTGAATTTGGATGTGGCTGCTGGTACTCTTAATGGGGTGTGAATTTAAACACACCCCTAATATTTAATGATTTATGTTCATTCATAAGATCTAAAAATCCTCTCTTGCCCGAATTGGACGACTATTAACAGTTTATTATGAATTTTATTTTAATTCAAAGTATTGGTGCATTTAAATACTCTTTTACCATAATGAAAATTTCTTTGACTAATTAAATAAGCACTAATTATTATAATGTAATATTGTAAATGGACATGAAATATTAAGATATTAATTTAAAGTATCATTAAAATCAAGGAATATCTCATCTAAATGTTGGTTTATGTTCAAAAAAGTCCAAGATACTTTTTTTAATGAAGGATAAGAGTATTGATTTAGTAGGCGAACATTCTCTAACCACCTTTTCTGTCTTTTGCACAGTAGAAGGTCGCAAGCCATCGATAACCGTGACTTGGCCGTAGTGATCAGCAATTGCTGTATTTATAACAGTCACAGAAACCCCAGAGAGGTTACTGACTACATTGTCAACGGCTGTCTCGGTGTTGTCCGTGACACGTGGGTGAGTCCGAAGGTACTCAATAATTCATTAAATCGCTTTGTTTCGCGGTGTCTTTTGTCTAATACGTTAATATTGAGGTCCCCAATGAGAATGAATGGTTTTTTTTGTTAAACCGATTTTGAAGGACATTTCAAACTTTTGAAAGAAGTTTATTATATCGCCCGACAAGGACCTGTAAACAACGGAAACTGAAATACACTTGCTTGAGTTTTTTTCGGAAAACATCTAAGCCTGCAACTTCAAAATCTTTATCTTTACAGTAATTTAGATTGATAGATTTAAATTTAAATTTGTTCTTAGTAAAAATAGCAGCGCCGTCCCCCTTTAAAGGCGTCCTGACAGTAAAAATTTTCAAGTGTATAGTTTTCTAGCTGAAATAAATTAATAGCATTTGCTGTAACCCCTTTTTCTGTGATAACAAGAATATCAGGATCCATCTCAGAGCTCAAAATATTTAATTCCAGAATTTTATTAGAGGCTATTTGACAGTTTTGGTAAACTACCTTAAAGGTGTCGCCATATATTTGGTCATTATTACAGTTATAACAAACTGCTGGCACGGCATTGAACTATTTTCACTGTTGGCGTCAAAAGAGTACAAGGATGAAAAACAGTCTTAGGGCACTCTCTGATGACGGCACCATTTGGAGACCTCACAGCATCAGCATAGGTGTCATGGGCTAGGACGAATGGCTCAGTGGGAGTACTTAGGTTGGCAGTTCTTGAACTGGAGGGGCAGGTGTTTACTGCTGCTGGAGAACGCCAGATTCAGTTCTTGTAGTAGATCCTCCCGTATTTCTTGAGTTTGTTGTAATAGCAGCTACGATCTTGCTACATATTACTCGCTTCCTAGTCTTGTTGAGGTGTTGTCCGTGTTGCGTAAAACATCGCCTCTGCATACTTGTAGTTTCCACCACATTTAAGCCTAAAGACTGTAGGCTTTTGAACTCAGAATTGACTCTATGCATTTTTATCGACCAAGCTATGAGTATGTAGGTGGTGAGCATGGAACTGAGACGTGATGACAAAGTTGGTGTGAGTATTACGTTTCACAAAACGAACCAGTTTCCCACAGAGTACCTTAGATGGTATGATATTGTTTGGAGTCACTTTAATCATGTATATCGCTCCACCAATTATCACCACAGTGTCGTATTTAGTAAATCCTTTAAGCATGCTCTCTGCGTTGTCGATAATATGATTAAGGGTTGCTCCTGGGCATGCGTTCACAAGCACCTTATAGTTACACGGGAGCTTTTTAGCCAAGTAAACATGAAGATCCGTAGCTATCAGCAAACACATAAAATTTATGATGAGTGTATATATTTGGGAGCTGTTCAGTTTTATTAAGATTGTCAGCTGCATTAAACCTTTCTCTTGATCTTTTATTTTGTTGTGTTCTTTTGTTTGCCCTCTCTCTAGTTGTCATTCTGCTATTAACTTTGGTATACCCTCATCATCGTCTAATAAATGTGCAGGATTTTCCTCCACTAGTGTAGAATAACTATTAGCCAAAGGTATATAACTATTACCATGCACTTGAAGAGTTAATTGCATGTGAAGAATGAAATTTAGTACATTATGCATCTGAAATTAAACTAATATGGCATTTACTTACTTATAAATTGCTTAGATGTGACAGTCAATAATTGATTTTGATTACACATTATCATTTGAATAAAAAAGTTATAGTGTGAAAATGTTTAAATTTAGTTAGATTTAAAAAAGTTTTTAGATAGTAAATTACTTTGCCGTTTTAAAAAAACTGTCGTGATATGTCCAAATAGTTTAGTCTGACTCAAAGATGATACTTGTAAATGTCTTGTCTACTATTTTTGTTGTTCATAGACTTCTTAAATAGAGTGACTTGAATTTTTTAAGTTGTTTGCTTATCTAAATAATCTATAAAATAGTTTTAAAACAGTTAATGAAGTTTAGTTGTATAAGTGAAAATTACATTATTTACATTTTTCTAATTGTTATTAAATAAATTATTACAAACGTAATAGATTTTTGAGTAGCAATTTTGCTATACTTAAAATTTTCAGATTAAAAAAAATTAGATTCTAAATTCAATTAAAAAATAAATAAATAAGACGATATTATAAAAAAGGAATAATTAAACAGATTCATCCTTCGATCCCCCTTACAGGGGAGCATTAATTCAATTAATGCCAATCCTGTTATGGTATAATTTGATATAAGGCCCACACCGCGAGAATCTAATATCATATGCTGTCTAGAAACGTTGAGGCAGAGGGTTTGATGGAAGCATAGAACTATTGAGTTACAAGTACAACCTGACAAAGGGATGTTGAGGCTACAATAGCTGATAATATCGGTCCTACATATTGAGTTACAAGTACAAATCTGACAAAGGGATGTTGAGGCTGCGATACCTCATAATATCGGTCCTACATAATCAGTTACAATTACAAACCTGACAAAGGGATGTTGAGGCTGCGATAGCTGATAGTATCGGTCCTACATAATCAGTTACAATTACAAACCTGGCAAAGGGATGTTGAGGCTGCAATAGCTGATAATATCGGTCCTACATAATCAGTTACAATTACAAACCTGACAAAGGGATGTTGAGGCTGCGATAGCTGATAATATCGGTCCTACGTATTGAGTTACAAGTACAAACATGTCAAACTATTTATTTTGACATTCACCAACATTTTTGACGATTTATACATTTTATAAACCATTAAACAAAAATAGACGTATACATTTTATACTTGCTTGGCACTTTTTCTTCCTTGGCCTAGGCCTATATTTAAAAAAAATGTTCATCCCTTGGCTCAGCCACCGGAAATAAAATGGAACGCACTGACCTGAGGACAGAAGTCTCGCATAAGCTGAAGGGAGGGTAGAGGGTAGGGAGACGCAAATTGGCTCTATAACATGGTCCCCAGGCCAGGCTAGCAGAGTAGAGATGGCAGAAGATCGGCCGGGCGGCAGGCTGAGGGTCAAACGTCCAACTCAAGGACCCTGGACTGAACACAGTACCACAACATAAGCACAGAAATTAGCACAGCCAAAAGAAACAATAATAACACAAATAACAATCTAATAAATATAAAAGTGCATGTATCTGCCAAATACATAAGTGAAAGCAAAAGGTTCAAACATAATTTTGGGCAAACAAAAAATAATTTAAAAAAAGGATTAACACAACACTGTGGAACTTAATAACAAGAGTTACAAAATACAATTTAGGCACATGGTCCCGTACAAAGACCCTGCTAGAAAAAGTAAACAGCCTAGAAAATATAAATCAAGTAACAAACAAAACAAGACATTACAATTAAGCAAAAGTTTTCACCAAAAGAGTGATTAGGTATTTGAAATTAGACAAAATTGAACAACTTACGTTAATTGCCTTTCTATCTGCTCATGATGTTAACAGGAAGGAGGCAAAACTCACTACAAAACCTCGGCGAACCGGTGAACCGAAAGCCGGAACCACGGAACATACCAAGGCCTGAGCCAATGGTCACGAAAGTAACAAAACGACAGCGCAAGAGCGATCTCAAGCAGCTCTGGCAAACGAAGAATAACCAAAAATATACCGGTTAAAGGACCCGGTACAACACATTGCTATTTATAGCATACTACCCCAAACTTATCGCTATTTATAGCATACTATCCCAACCACATAATCATTTATAGCATACTACCCCAAAACATCGCCATTTATAACGTACTATCCCAAACAAATTGCTATCTATAGCATACTACTCCAAATACATTGCATTTGTAGCATACTACTCCAAAACATCGCCATTTATAACGTACTATCCCAAACAAATTGCTATCTATAGCATACTACTCCAAATACATTGCATTTGTAGCATACTATCCCAACCACATAATCATTTATAGCATACTACCCCAAAACATCGCCATTTATAACGTACTATCCCAAACAAATTGCTATCTATAGCATACTACTCCAAATACATTGCATTTGTAGCATACTACTCCAAACACAAAATCATTTATAGCATACTGCCCCAAAACATCGCCATAACGTACTATTCAAAACACATTGCTATTTATAACTTACTACCCCAAACACATCAACATTTATAGCGTACTACTCTAACCACATCGCCATTTATAACATACTACCCCAAACACATAGCTATCTATAGCATACTACCCCAAAACATCATCTTTAATAGCATACTACCCCAAAACATCGTCATTTATAACATAACATCCCAAACACATTGCCATTTATAGCATACTACCCCAAACAAATAACCATTTATATCATACTACCCTAAACACATCGCCATTAGCATACAACACCAAACACTTCGCTATTTATAGTACACTACCCCCCCAAACACATAACCATTTATTGCATACTACATCAAACACTCAAATGAAACATCCTTATATACTAAGTGTGGCAAATATGGAAATATACGAATAGAGACAAATACAAGAGATTTGTATGAATCTTTACGAAGCCAAAAGGAGAGTGTATATTACCAAAAGGAGAGTGTATATTACCAAAAGGAGAGTGTATATTACCAAAAGGAGAGTGTACATTACCAAAAGGAGAGTGTATATTACCAAAAGGAGAGTGTATATTACCAAAAGTGTTCAAATTATTCTTTTTATTGATTATGTTAGATTCATTAAGTTAGGTAAGTGATGTTAGTTACGTAGGGTTAAGTTAGCGATGTTTTATATTTTATTTGAATAAATAAACTATTTTCATTGCGTTTCACTTATAGGAAACTTTCTAAGAATAGTGACGTATAACCCAAGTGATTGGAAAGCACTATTAATTCTACAAATTAATTCTTAGTGTTTCTTAGTGTTTATATTAAACTTATGAATGTAAATCCGGGAGTAATTAACAAACAGTTTGTTAGCTGGACTCAGTGAGCTGTCAGTCACCTGGGCACAGTGCAGGTGAAACCTCTCAGTCACCTGGGCACAGTGCAGGTGAAACCTGTCAGTCACCTGGGCACGGTGCAGGTGAAACCTTTCAGTCACCTGGGCACAGTGCAGGGGAAACCTGTCAGTCACCTGGGCACAGTGCAGGTGGAACCTGTCAGTCACCTGGGCACGGTGCAGGTGAAACCTGTCAGTCACCTGGGCACAGTGCAGGTGAAACCTGTCAGTCACCTGGGCACGGTGCAGGTGAAACCTGTCAGTCACCTGAGCACAGTGCAGGTGAAACCTGTCAGTCACCTGGGCACGGTGCAGGTGAAACCTTTCAGTCACCTGGGCACAGTGCAGGTGTAACCTGTCAGTCACCTAGACACAGTGCAGGTGAAACCTGTCTCACATAGGCACAGTGCAGGTGAAACCTATCTCACCTGGGCACAGTGCAGGTGAAACCTGTCAGTCACCTGGCTACAGTGCAGGTGGAACCTGTCAGTCATCTGGCTACAGTGCAAGTGAAACCTGTCAACGACCAGAGATAAGGGTCGTAACATAAAGACAGCCCCAACCGAACTAGTGACGTCACGTAGGTGTAATTACCTCCGTATCGTAAACAACTTTGGCCAACTTAGCTAATCAGCCGAGATGAACCTTTCTGAACAAACTTCTCCTGGAGTTGAGGGTGTCTCAAGAGGGTTTATGTAAACTCCACCTTCTCCGTCACTAGGGCCAAGCACATCTACTACAGTCTTACAGTAAGGCGAAGTTCAGAGGGTATTTTGCAATTGCCTTGTACGAGTTTCAAATGTCTGTGATCATAGTAAAGTAAGTGAATACTGATTAGAGACCGTTAACACAATAAGTCATGCAGAGAACGTGATGTTATTGATTTAAACTAATGTCATTGTAATATGTTATAGAACATAACATGGAAATAATAAATAGTAAATAAATAACTTGCAACATTTTAAATCCAGTTTGTGTAATTATTTAGAACTCTTGATTATACATTACTTACAAATAGCTTTTTCATGTAATAGGAATGTTTTTGTCAGTAATTTGGTTAGTTAGAGAGGTCTGCTACTACAGCTGTTATACTGCTTTACATTTTTATGGGACTACGAGTACACTAGCGCTCCACAATGGACCTCAACAAGCTGATAATATGAGACGCAAAATTTAACTTTGGTTTAGAAATCAATAGTATATAATGAGAATAATGATAGAACGTACTTGCCACAATTTTTTCCTATGGATATATATTATAGCCTCTACAGTTTGACCTGAAGAAAATGTATGCAGTTTTCAGTGTCAGAAACTTAAACAACCAAACCTCAATTACGTTGCACGGGTTAAAAACCTATATAGTAATTTATTAAATGTAGCTATCTTAATCAATACACCATACAATCCACTATTATTGTTAATTTATATCTTAAGATTTTTTTGAACAATGACATATTTAATGCCTTGTTAAAATATTTTGTTTTAACTTGTAACTTTGTTTGACATTTATTGTCCTTGATTGCTTAAATTTTATGTGTTAAAGATAACTCTTAGCAATATTTTGATATTTAATAAACAAAATCGATTTCGATCTTGAAAGATGATCATCAGTTGTAAACAGATTATCGACCACCTGATCGAGATCGAAATCGAGTGTTCAATAAATATTAAAAGAATGCTAAGTGGTATTTTTATAACATTGTTATTTCATAACAATTATTCTATAATTTTTTTTTCTTTGCACAGTGACATTATGTCATAAATTATTTTAACACAACAAAAAATAATACAAAACAGAATTAATAGTATCGTGTGTGCCACGCCTATCGGGGCTAAACGTGATACTGGCTGTGCACAAGGATACAACAGCGGCGTGTCGCAATAGTATCGTGTGTGCCACGCCTATCGGGGCTAAACGTGATACTGGCTGGGCACAAGGATACAACAGTGGCGTGTCGCAACAGTATCGTGTGTGCCACGCCTATCGGGGCTAAACGTGATACTGGCTGTGCACAAGGATACAACAGCGGCGTGTCGCAATAGTATCGTGTGCCACGCCTATCGGGGCTAAACGTGATACTGGCTGTGCACAAGGATACAACAGCGGCGTGTCGCAATAGTATCGTGTGCCACGCCTATTGGGGCTAAACGTGATACTGGCTGTGCACAAGGATACAACAGCGGCGTGTCGCAATAGTATCGTGTGTGCCACGCCTATCGGGGCTAAACGTGATACTGGCTGTGCACAAAGATACAACAGCGGCGTGTCGCAATAGTATCGTGTGCCACGCCTATCGGGGCTAAACGTGATACTGGCTGTGCACAAGGATACAACAGTGGCGTGTTGCAATAGTATCGTGTGTGCCACGCCTATCGGAGCTAAACGTGATACTGGCTGTGCACAAGGATACAACAGCGGCGTGTCGCAATAGTATCGTGTGTGCCACGCCTATCGGAGCTAAACGTGATACTGGCTGTGCACAAGGATACAACAGTGGCGTGTCGCAATAGTATCGTGTGTGCCACGCCTATTGGGGCTAAACGTGATACTGGCTGTGCACAAGGATACAACAGCGGCGTGTCGCAATAGTATCGTGTGTGCCACGCCTATCGGAGCTCAACGTGATACTGGCTGTGCACAAGGATACAACAGCGGCGTGTCGCAATAGTATCGTGTGTGCCACGCCTATTGGGGCTAAACGTGATACTGGCTGTGCACAAGGATACAACAGCGGCGTGTCGCAATAGTATCGTGTGTGCCACGCCTATTGGGGCTAAACGTGATACTGGCTGTGCACAAGGATACAACAGCGGCGTGTCGCAATAGTATCGTGTGTGCCACGCCTATCGGGGCTAAACGTGATACTGGCTGTGCACAAGGATATAACAGCGGCGTGTTGCAATAGGACATCCGATTTATTGGCAATAAATTGGAATAATAGTTTGAGGACTTGAAATAATTTGTCAAGATCGACAATTTTTCGTTGTATTGGTATTTTATTGTTACGTAACTTTCCAGTGACAGATCGCAAAATAGGGATTGTGTCCTATAACAATTTATAAGCAGCTGTGTATTGTTAGGTGAAGGCTTAAATTAACAAGAATCTTTTTTAATTAAATCCTGGTCTACCAGGATATTATTTCCACCTCTATTACAGTATTTTTTTAAAAGAATAATAATATATTTAGAGTTTAGAATAAAGTTACTGCTCTTCCTTTATTTCAAATGCAATAAATACTTTAATAAAGGGGCTAAAAGATCAATGAAATTAAAATCGATATTCTACTTGTCTAAGATCATCACTTCCATTGACCAAAGATAAATGAACAAAGACACATAAATGATACATACTGATATATAATTGAACCTCTGCTGTATGTTAAGATAACCACTAAACTTTAGTTAATTAATAGTAATCTTCCCTCTTTGGTCTGAGGATGTTTAAACCTGCATTGACCGATTATATCATCATAATATATGCCTCATTCTCTAGTATTAAGCTTGTATTTAGCGAGGCTTTATTTATTTTTAATAATAACTAAGGAATAATTTTCTTTGTGTTTATATTTTCTCTTAAATAAGAGTGGTAGGTCTCTCTGTAAAGGGGAAGTAGAAAGTGTATGCAAACAAAGTTGCTTTTAGAAAATCAAAAGCTATCTTCCGAAAACCATTAAGACAATTCCCTTGGTAATACATAAAAAAAAGAATCTTTACTGAATTTTACTTTTCAGAATCCAACTCCTGTAAACTGGTTTGAAAAAAAAACTTTATAGTACTTAAAAATCCTCATGGGACAACAATTAGAATAAAGTATTTTCTTCAATTATCCATTCCTATTTTCAAGTTACCTTTTTTATCTATACATATAAAAGGCAAATACCACTGACTCATATACTCATCGCTATATCTAAAAAAAAGTACTAAGCCAACGAGGTTGAAATTTTGTAGAATCAAAGGTCTTATGTTGTAGATGTGCAAAAAGAAGAGAGTTTGAAAAATTCTTACTAAATCAAAGATGGCAGTCTTTTTAGTGCCAACAAATTTAAATTCCAAAAACAGCATTTCTCCAATTGGACTGTAGTGGCTAAATGAATGGTTCTAAAGCAAAACTAACACCATTTTCTGTATCTGAATTGAAACGGTTTAAAACTTTGGCCCTATGACTATCTCACCTCCTTCATCCTTAGGTAGAGCTAATTTTCAATTTGTGCTTGTAAATCAAATCGGTTAATTTATGGCCTCTAAAGAGTAGACTTACAGATTTTTCTAGACTGTGAAACTGTGTTATATAGGAGAAAAAACTGTTTTCAATAGGAAAATTAAGAATTTAGTTTTAAAACATGCATAGCCAGATCACAGGACATACCTAAACATGGCGAGAAACACAATATTTCATTGATTCTGAGCCTAATAATGTACTGTGTGCCCTCTAAAAGTAGACTTATAGATATCTCTGGACTTTGAGAAACTTTGTTATCTAAGAAAACAAACTAATTAATCGGAAAATTTATAATATAATTTGACCAAATGCTTAGCCAGTTCACAGTACTAAATATGGCGAGAAACCAGATATTTCACTGATTCAGAGTCAACTACAGTAATTTATGCGCTCTGAAAATATACTTACAGATTTGTCTAAACTTTGAGACCAAGGGCCTTTTAGATATCTATTTATATAAAAAAGCCATTTACCACTAATCACTCTAAAACTATACGACCGATTGAGTTGAAATTTTGTACGTAGGTTTATCTTGGCCCCCAGAGGCTCCCAAAGAAAGAATTTTCCTCTCCGACATCAGGAATCAGTCTCACTGGCCTCCGAAATTCCCTTGGTATTCTTATATTAATTGATTGTAGATTAACAGCTGTTAAACAAAAACAAATTTAATAGAATTGTGGAAGCCTAAACTTTTAAAATTAAAAATAATTGAGTACAGTAGTAAATTATACATAACATTAACTGTTCTAAATTGGATATCAATTAGATACAGTGTAAATTGTAATCTTGCTGCACATTTGGTTATATAATCAAATTCGATATCATGACAGGTGAAGAGGTCGGTTACAGCTAGTATCTATTATATATTGCATTCTTTTTTTTAATTGAAATAAACGGATTTTCATTACATTTCATCGCCGTTAGTCCAGGAAAAATGATCTATCTGTGTTCTAAATTTACAGTTTTGTACGGATAGATTATGCCTGGTAACTAAAGGTCTTGGTGATTCATGAACTCTTGATATTGAAATTGGCCTCTGACCATACGGGGCCAAAAATTACTAATAATTAAATTAGTTAAACAATAAAAATAATAACTGAAGTAGTGTTCTCAGTTAAATGTTTTTTTTAATATATATCGTACGGTTTGTTGTCAGCTAACATTTATTAATTTTATAAAAGCTGATATATATTTATATTTGAATCAAGATCCAAAAATTATGTTATATATTAGTAAAAATAAAAATATGAAGTGATCTCCTGTCACAAAGATAAATGCAGTCCATAGACCTGCGTCACTAATTCTATTTAAGCTTGCTAATCCCTCCGTAAAAGAGAGCAGGGGACAATCTATAACTATGTAATCTATTGTTTGGATAGACTCCTTGGAATTACATGACTGATCTAGTGTCAATCCCCATTTGTATTTCCAGTTACATCTGCCCACGCCAGTTCGGAACCGATTCAACAGTGTCCATTACCTACAAAGGAGGTTCATCCTACCTACAGGTATTGACGAATTTTTGATAAAGAACTTATTTGTTCCACGCTGTGGGCCAGCAAGTATTGGGCGAGAAATTTGATCTGCTCAACTGGAAAGCAGTACGTAGAGGTGGGTTTCGAGATTTTAAGGGATCTTTCTGACGTGGGAGATCCTGTGTAATTGGGGAGACGCGGTGAATTCAAGATCTTATTGAAGTCTTTAAGTACAGCAGTGCCTCCTAACATCTTATCTCTGGAGGAGCTATATTGCACAGTACTGGGAGTGAAGTTGCCATCATAGTGCCTATAATAGCTCTCATGACGCTATCAAGCTGATCATAAATAGCTTTAGTATATGCGCTGTTTAGCTATATGGGAGCGCTGAATTTAGCAGCTGAATAAACCAGTGACAAAGCAGTAGTACGCAGAACTGGCTCCCCAAGTTGTTCCAGCAATATGCTGAAGTAAATTTGCCCTGTTTTTGACTTAGCTGCTGCTTTATCAAATATTTGTTTTAATAGCCCCATAACGCCTGGGGGGTGATGTAGTTCTCATCCAAAGCAAATCTTTAGAGATGTACGTACAACCTAGGTAGTTCTAAACGAGCAACAAATCTGGTAGCTGGACTGTCACGAATTTCGGACATCCCATCTATGGAAGCTACCACACTCACTGCCAAGTTTCCACGGGGTGAAAAGTTGGATAACTTGTAACATTACATTAACTAAAATGTACAAAAGTAAATTATACCTAGTTTGTATTTATTGTAAGTTTGGACAGATCGCTTTGGTTACAAAATGTTGTTGGGTACAATGTTAAGGCGGTTAACCTGTAGGAATTACTGTCATGACTATAGATATAAAAACATTTGAAGTCTCATAATTTTATACATTTTTTTTAATATTATATACTGAATTATGAAAAATAAATCATTCTCATGTACTTTCCACAGATTTAATGTTACAATATATTCAACTCACATACATTCTCATATGAATAAGAACTACGAACATAATAGAAGTGTTATTTTGAACATAAGAAGAATATTAACCTGCTTAAATGTACGTTAACAACTCAACTGCCAATTAAGCGTGTTAATTGGAGAAATCGTGAGCTCAGAAGAAACCGTTGTCTCCACGTCAAGTACGTAATCGCCTTACTCATACTTTGCTTTCATAGCTGAGCCTTTTGTAACCTCCCGTTATGACACTGATTACAAGAATTCGTTGCTCCTCATTTTTCTCTCAGGATTTCATGGAATGTGTTACCAAAAATTTAGTATAAATTGTTCTGATTTGAGCTAATAATATACTTTAAAAATGTATTACAGAGTAACGTTGAGTTCCACCATATTACATAAGCCAATAACTAATACCAGTACAACTGACTGTCAGTTAGTCAGTTAGCTTATATTATTACATTCTATCTATGTCTTTTAATGAAACGTTTCTAATTGAAGGAGTGACATCTATGTTTGAAATAGCAAAATATCGCGTGGTAACCCCTCATATAGACATGTTTTAAATTAAAATTTAAAGTCCTTATTCGTACATGTGAAAATACATATTTACATTTGACGTAAAGTAACTAAAGCTATATTTTAAACCAATAAACCCTGTAAACAATAATATCATTTACCAACAAAGTACGTTTTTAATTTCTTTTTGAATGAACGTAAATTATGTTCATAACTTATTTCCTGCGGCAACTTGCTAAACACTTTCGCACTTAAATGATATAGACCCCTCTCAAATACACTATTATGTCCAGGCACAGAAGCCCACATCGTGTTTGATATGAAAATTTCCATTGTTCACAAAACTATGTGATTAGCTTTTAACAAAAAACATAACTCGTATCCCATCAGACCAGCCAGAGTAAGGATTTTAAATTAGTTAAAAAGGCGCTTAAGGACTAGAACCTAGTCCTTTTTGCAATTATTAACAGACACCACTTTTCGAAGACAAATACTATTAAAATTCTCTACACTGGATGCACCCCATAATCTCGAGATCGCCTCTAAGTGTGAGAAATATACTACTCGTAGAACATCTTGACTACATGCTTTGTGGGAGGGTTGAGACTACTGTCTTTCTATTTTTGATGTATATTTAACCTCATAAACAAACGCAACAATTTCTATATGAAAGATAATTTCCAACCACTTATCTGCTCGATTCTCTATTCCTTGGCGTTTCTACGATACTTTTTAACAAATCGATAGTTAATTAAAAGCAATTGTTTGCAAATGTTCTGAAAACATTTTTACAATACAAAAATCATTTTAAAGGCTTAACAAAGTTTTTGCTTTCTAAAGTAAAATTGTAAGTTCGAAATAAATTTAAATGTTTTTGCTGATGCAAACCACTTATGTTTTTTGAAAAGTAAAGGTCAATTATTCGTTCATCATTCAAAGGTAAATAATGCTAATGACGTAAAGGAGTTTACCAGATGTTGGAGAAACAATCCACGTTTCGGTCATCGATTGAAAATAAAAAACGAACTTTACCTGGTCTGTAAACGAAAATAAAAAACGAATTGGTCTGTACCTGCTTATCTTTTTAAACTTTACCTGCATTATTTTGGTTTGAGTGTACATTTTTAGTTTTGTATATTAATAAATCATATAATTAAAACCTTAAAAAAAATATTTTATTTCAAGTACTATTTTGTAATCTATGTTCTATCTTTCATTGACCCCCAATAAATATGAAGAAGCAACAAATAAAAAAATAAATGTATTGGATTAAGGCCCTTATTACGAGTATATTACTGTACTACATCTTTATTTCTTATTTTCTGTCTAAGAAGACATAAGCGAGTAAAAAATAACAGTATAAAATTTTAGACCATAAAAGTTTCTCTTTAGCGATATTATTGATTTCTTGTAAACAGAAAATACGTTTTCAGTGAGTAAATTTCTAAAATAAAAAATGAAAAAGAGTTTTAAGTCATTTTGTTGTTATTGAGTATTTCAGTCTTTGATGAATCTACTTCATGAAAAACTCATAACTAGATGAAGAATGTGATTATTATCAAACATAAAAAACGTACTTAGGATTATCGAAACCTATATTATTATTTTTGTAAAATAATCAATATAAAAATTATTTATACTAACATTTTGGAATATACGTCAACATTTGCAGATCTATGGCTAACATGTATATTTGTAACTTCAACAGCTCACTCTAACATTGAACAAATATTTAGATTCAGCTATTATAGAGTTTTTCGCTTCTTGTTATATTGTTCCTCCAATTAGATCAGCAAAATTTTAAACAGAATAACCTTATAATTTGCATAAATGAACTACAATATTCCAATAATTTAAATTTTATTAAATGAGGCCTTTAGTTATCAAAGACAACATCATCAGACTAAATCAACATAATTAACCATTTTAACCCATTATTGGAAATGATCTTACATTGTCATTTTATTCATTAAACAATAAAATAAAATGATTTAAACATTTGAAATTACATCAGTGTCTACATCTTCAATGTCCTCATGTTTATAATGTAAAACATACTTGTAATGTAATACATCTACACCACGAGTCATTGAAGTCAGCTCTTAATTGCTTTTGAACTGAAGCTTCGATAATATTGGCTTCTGCCTGATGTTTGATTCTAATATAACAGGTATGATATTTGGGTAGAGACTGCAAGGAGCAAACTACTTGCTCCAGTCACGCTTTTGGCTTTGATTTTGAACGGTACATCGGTATAATAATACCTTAAAATAATAAATATTGCTTAGAAAAGTTATCTTTAGTTTATCACACATGCTTTTATTAACTATGTTCCTAAGATATGTTCTTGATAGTTCTATTATTGGCGTTTAGATTGGTTTCTTAATTGAACACAATGACTTAATGAACAAAGATTGAAGATGAATGAACAAGATGAACGAAGATTTATATCTTGAATTGCTGTTTGACATTAAAAATAAAATCACAATTCTTTATTTTAAAAACCCCAACACAACTTAAAATTACGATTAAATTTTACAACTGAATATTATTTATGCACTTTATTAAAATAAAACTAAACAGAAATAAACAAAATATTGTATAGCGATACGTAACTTTACCGACGTTTGTTGTTTGTGGTAAATAATTCGGCCCTCAAGTCAAATGTCAAATATTGTCTTATGATATAACACATTTTTAATATTTTAATAGTACCTTATTAATTAAGAGAGTAAGAAATACGAGTGATCTTAAATGTTTGAATTACCGCTGTTGTTGTTAGTGTAGTCGCTGTTGTTGTTAGTGTAGTCGCACATTATGAAATCATATTTTGTACGTAAGAATACCCATATTAAATGTATGTAAACTGTAGGTCAAATTGAATGGAAGGGAAGTAACACTTTGCCAGTTGCAAGTATGTAAATAATAAACATGATCTTCACAGCTCGAGTACTGCACAGAGGAATCAACATGTTAAGAACAAATATTTTAGTAACACAATGTTGTCTTTAGAGGGAAAATACGCCTTATGGGTGTCTGTGGAGAAAGGCTCAACCGTCTCTGAATGCTGGAGTTGCTGATGGCAAAATATGAGTAAGGCGATTAAATCATTAGACAATGAAACAACGTTCTGCTTCTAGGATCAAATTTACTCTAATTAGTATTCCACTTTATAAATGAAAGCATTCTCAGTATTTTCATTCATCTAGAGTTTTTAGAGATAATATTTAAAAACATATTTTCAATGTCTAATGTTTCTATACTTATTGAAAATACATTAATAGACTAGAAAGGAATGGATGTATTTAATTTTTTTTAATTCAATTTAATAGAGAACTTAATTTAATGAATAACATTTTTATTTTGCTTCTAAAATGAAAGAAGAGAGTAATAATTTTGTATCTGATTTATCTTCACATAGTGCATCATTAGGATCATACTTTCTGAGTGCATCATTGATCAATGTATTAAACTATACAAATACAATGTCAAGTCGTACTTAACGACAAAACTATCGTGCATCTAAAATACTGTTGAAGGCTGGAAACACCACCCACTTATCATAAGCAGTAGTTAAAAAATAATAAAAATTCAATTTTAGTTTAATTTGTTTTGATCTGACAGGTATGAGAATAAAAAGTATACAAAACTCTTTTAGTACAACAATGTTTAGTAAAAAAAAAAATTCATCAGCATCCTTTTTACATTATCCACACGTCTGTATGAGGAATATCTTCTGTAATACGGTGCCACACATCTCATTCCATCTTCATCCGTCACCCCTACACTGTCATGTCTCGTCTCCAGACAGTTGGACATTAAATTACTTAATTTTTATAAACAAACAACATACGACACACCTCAAGATCATTTTACACTCATAAATGTTCACATTTTCCAAATTGTGTTGGGTATTATTTAAATATATAAGGAAATCGTATTAAGAAGGAATTGTTTAAATTGAAATGAGCATACCATTGCTGAAATTCCATTAAAAAAGGAGAGGCCAATAAAAGTGGATTGGTTAATTAATATATTTGTTGGGCAATAAAGACCTTTGTTATAAACTAATATATTTTAATAAATATTTGATGATTATATCTTTAAATAATACAACTAGGTGATAGAACTTATATGATCACGTTTTTAGTAACGGATTTTATCAAATATAATACAATTTGTTACGTTTAGGTGAAGTCATTTAATTTACATATTCTAGCATGTCTTCACGTGTTATTGGTCGGTAGCGTAGTTGGTTCAATCCCAGCTTCATGTGCTAAAGGTTGTCAGTTCGATCCCAATCAGAGTCAATACATATTGAGAAGGATCAGCTGATTACCACCGGCTGTTCATTTGTCATTGGTAATCATTAATGATACTTTCTAAGGAGTCAGCCTCAGTTTATAACAATAACTACATTCACTCATCTACACTCATCACACTCATTCGAAATCCATATTCGCCCATATCTTGATGATCGGCGTCTTATGAATAAATAAATAAATAAAATTTAAGAAGTAGACAAAAGTTCGGGGACAATTAATTAATATTATACTTAATTTAATATTAGTTCATGGTACTAATTAGGTTAGATTATAAGGTGGGTGTGTAGGAATGTAATTTACAAATTAAAACATACTTTTAAGTATTTACCAGTACTAATGGTACTAAATTGTACTAATAAAACACTTTACAACTAATAGTAAGCAATTAATTGGCTCTATCGGAATAACATAATATAAGTATATGCACTATATTTTGTTTTAAGATAACTTAAACTATTTTTTTTATTTGTTACATGTGATGCTTTGTGTTTTATGTTCAATCAGTGTTTACAGTAAATTTATACAGCAAATAGTACCAAGATAACAGTTTAAGTAACAAAATACACAGATTTATAATTGTTTTGTTTTACATGAGGGTCAACATGAATCATGTAAAAGGAAGGCTCATTAATAATATACCCACGCTCTAAAACAGCGTGAACTAAATATTGTTTAACTTATTTTTCAGTTCACGTTGGCTGGGAAAGTGTGCACGAAGCTCTGTGTTTGTGTGGATAAGATTTGTATTAAGACGATCAAATGTTGTTTATAGATTTGGTGAGAGAGTAAAATTTGGAGAGATGAAGACATGTCTGTATATGTAGGGTGGGTGGGTAAGGCAATGTATTGGCATCATTTACCATTATTTCAACATTTTATATGCTTTGTAATGTGTTATTTTCGTATATTGTTTTCATAAAAACACCAAATGAATATGGAGACATGCCATCAAAAGAAAATACAATTAGATGGACAATTCGGTCAAGAACAATTTAATCTCCACTGCTGCAGTGCCTTCATTTTACTTTATTATCTAACCCACAGAGAAAGAGTAACAGAGGTCATTTTCTTATGGCCGCAACGAACGCTTAAGTGGCAGCTATACGTAGATTACAACTGATCTTCATGTTTATACACCTGTAGTAATAATTTCTACGTTTATCCTTGAGGTTTCAGATAAATAAGGAAGCGACTGACAAGCTGGTAGCCCTAACTTTATTAGTAACTATTCAACACACATTTTTTGCAGTTTTGGATGCGACCTCTGTTTTTTCTTCTCTGCACATACAGAGAGTTGATACTTTTTCATTACTATGGTATAATAAATGTATTCTGTTTAGGAGTTTTATATTGTTCATCGTTGTTGAGTCTTCGGAAACCACCTGAAAGAACAGATAATTAGTCAAACAAATAATAATCTTAATTTATTATCTGTGACATATGATTATTTATATAAGTATATACTAACAAACTAATCACTCATAGGTATCATATATTCATGAATATGGTTGTGGTACTGATATGATAACAAATGAATCAATGCCATGTTATGATTTAACGCTTATAGTTACAAAACTGGCTAACTAATGTAAATTCCACTAATTTAAATTATATTAATGTTACTTCATTTACGATTTTAGAGTATTCTTTATTTAGATATAATTAAATGGGGTATACATATATAATATTAGGAAAGACTTTGTAATGATCAATGAACGACAATATTAGGTGTTATTTGTTGGCATTTGTTTTAATTTGTTTTTTCAACGCTTTGATCGTATGAAACCACACACAATATGTCTGTTTTTATCATTATCGTAACTTAATCAATGATAACAAATGAGAATCACGAGCAAACATTGATTATGTGTACACGGACAGTTTGTTGGAAAATAGTTTTGACGAAACCGCCATTTTGCCCCCCTCCCCCGGGGACAGATGACCACGGCACGAGCCAGCAGCTGACCGATCGACTCTCACCCCTCCAGTAAATCAGCGATTCGTTGTGACACAGCTAATGGGGGGGCTGTGCCGAACACAACACCATCGCTATTGTGCCGCTGTCCAGCGAGGGATATTTTTACAATATTAGGTTGAAGAGGGGTGGAATGTGATGTACGACCTGGCAGAGCTTCACCTCGTAAAACTTTAATGAAAGTAGAATGGCTTTTATCATTCTCAAACTTCCAGGATGGAATTTTAAAGGGTCTATGGTACATACACTTTGTATATAATGCCATTAACCATAAATATATTTATTGTTTTATATTTCACTATGGAACACCCCTGCACGCATCGCGTGCCAACCCCGACGCTAACTGCGCTCGTTACACCTCAGCATGTGACTTTTGACTACAAATAATAATACGAACTGTATAATGTAAAATCACAGTATTAAATGTATTTACAGTAACTCACTCACTCACATCACTTGCTTTGCCACATATTTAGTCTATTTAAAACGTTTTCATTTCATTTATTTTTGTTTAACAGCGTACATTAAACTCTTAAGTATAGTATTAAAAATGCATCAATAGTATAACGCCAATCATTAAAAATATACATGTTTATTTATTTACAAAACAGCTGTTATTCATGTACTAAAATCAACCCAATTTTATTCTTATGGAGCAATCTTTTAGGGCTGGTTTCTGCCCTTAAAGAATACTTTATCAAGATGAAAATACCTTAGTTGTCCTATTTAAGTTTTAAAGAAACAGTGTACAAATTGTCAGCCCTCTACCTACATGGGATGTTGGAGAATAGTGATGAAAGAGTAAGTGAGTCAGCCAGGGCTTTGCCTTATATATATATATATATATATATATATATATATATATATATATATATATATATATATATATATATATATATATATATATATATATAGTGTATATATATATTATAGCAGTGGTACCCCTGAGACATTTCAACAATTGGTATGGTTCAGCGGTGGTAGCCCTGATACGTTTCAACAATTTGTATGGTTCAGCGGGGGTTTCCCTGAGTCATTTCAACAATATGTACGGTTCAGCGGTGGTAACTCTGAGACGTTTCAACAATTTGTACGGTCCAGCGGTGGTATCCCTGAGACGTTTCAACAATATGCACGGTTCAGCGGGGGTACCCCGAGTCATTTCAACAATATGCACGGTTCAGCGGGAGTACCCCGAGTCATTTCAACAATATGTACGGTTCAGCGGGGGTACCCCGAGTCATTTCAACAATATGTACGGTTCAGCGGTGGTACCTCTGAGTCATTTCAACAATATGTACGGTTCAGCGGGGGTACCCCGAGTCATTTCAACAATATGTACGGTTCAGCGGTGGTACCTCTGAGTCATTTCAACAATATGTACGGTTCAGCGGTGGTACTCCTGAGTCATTTCAACAATATGTACGGTTCAGCGGGGGTACCCCTGAGTCTATTGGGTACGCCAAGCCAAATAGTCCTCTTAAGTATTTGGGACACGCTTATGATATTACCCGTGACTATTCATCACATTAGGTATATTCCACACCTACATCATTGCAGTCGTACCAAGCTGTACACAGTTATTTGGACGTACAAATGTGCACAGAACCTATGGAACAACTTCTGGCAGGACTCTTCAACTTGATATCATAATAATGGATCTTCACACACTCTAAACAATTTATCTGAAAATTAACATATTTTTAAAAGCTATTCCTATACTCACAAGAAACAAATACATAAATTGACTACGGTAATTGAAGAAATCAATAATATTATCAGTAAAGTTAGTTTCGTACGTACTATTTTATTACCAAAATATATTTTCACTCCACAATCAACGGTAAACAAATATTTGTATTTTTGCGTAATTTCGTTACAATAAACAAACATGGTGAGAAACCGAAACAATATAAACAATTGTTGTCTTCAACATTCTAAATTGTTAACATCAAATTTAAAAAATCAAAAGCATTGTTAAAAGGTAAACTTTACAATGAATGGCTGATTTACATTTTATCAGGTCTTAAAATAACGTATTTGGTACAATATGTGGCCATTCTGCTATGATTTGTATTTAATTTTACATTTAAATGGTTTTATTGTTCTAAAGACTGTCTATAAATAATCTCTCCTTCAACTAATTCATCATACGGTTAGATGACACAGGGGTAGGCACAGGTCTGCAGACGGTTTAATAGTTTTATTATTAATTGGACTAAAGGATTAAAGCTTGATTAATTAAATTGGAAGCCGTAAATTAAACTTCAAAAGATAAATAAAATGGCGGCACTCGAACTTTAATACTGATCTTGTGTGCAAGTTCATGAATGGCTTAATTTTATTGTAGTCATATCAGATGATGCTTCACACATGATAATTGTACACAAACACTTACTTTAAGATGTATTCAGTGTCCTACTATTCTTCTATGGGAACGGTCCACCTGGATAGGTTGATTTGTATATAATGTTAAATGAAATCTATGAAAGAAGAATGCCGCTAACCGATTTTCAAAAGATCTATTCGTTACAACATGGCAGCAGTTCAAATATAATAAACATCACATACCATGATATCAAACCATTATTGAACTGCACATAAGATCATTATTGAAAGTTTCGAGTGGCGCCATTTTGTTTAGTATTAACATTTTGATGTCTAATTTGCGGCACGATGTTCTATTAATTAATTAAGACCTTTAAAATGGTAGTATGCACATCGACCTACGGTTATATTTAAAATTATCTACTGACTCCTTGTGGGCCGTCTCCCATCTGAGGTATACAGTCAGTAAGAACGTTAAAAGGTTTGCTTTCAGCTTCCAATTTAATTAGACGAGGTTTAATCGTCTAGTCCAATTAATAATACAATTATTGAACCGTCTCCAGACTTTTGCCTAGCCCTTATGATTAAACTATTAATATATTGTCAAATGTAATGTTTAACAGTTCGTTATATCCATTGAAGCTGCACAAGCGCGACAGTGAACATCACTGTTACGGATCAAACAAGCGCGACAGTGAACATCACTGTTACGGATCAAACAAGCGCGACAGTGAACATCACTGTTACGGATCAAACAAGACAAGCGCGACAGTGAACATCACTGTTACGGATCAAACAAGCGCGACAGTGAACATCACTGTTACGGATCAAACAAGCGCGACAGTGAACATCACTGTTACGGATCAAACAAGCGCGACAGTGAACATCACTGTTACGGATCAAACAAGCGCGACAGTGAACATCACTGTTACGGATCAAACACTTATGGTAATATTTAACTTTTATTTTTATAATTTTTACATCCAAATAAAAAAATTTTATTTAATAATTTGATTTACAATTATTCGTAAACCTCTTTAATGTATATCATGTATAAGGCCTAATTAAGTACTAATCGATTACTAACTTAAAAGGTAATACAATATACATTTTTTATATACTCTTTTTTATTATTCATTTAAAAAACTAGATCCTTACAAGCAGTAATTTTTCTGGACTGGGTTATGTAATTCCAGCATCTAGTTTCATCATTATTAAAATGTTGAAAACAGCTAATTGCCATTACAAGCAATGCCGATAAGGTCGGAGTCGGAGGGGGCTAAATGTTTCAGTAACAAGGTGTGATTTATTACCAAAATATCGCCACAGAGGCAAGTTAACATGGGCAATGTAGCGTGCGTAGATTAGAATAACTTGGCATATTCCTCAGAGGGCCTACAGGCGTAGCTGATAACTCTGTGTGTGGGGAGTGGGTGGCATGTCAAAATGTGAGGGGAGTGTTCGCCCCGGGCCGGCATCCGGCAAAGCAAACATCCGCGACGTCACGGCCGCCATCTTGTTTGGCCTCTCGGGCACTGTGTGGATACATTAATCAGAAACAATGTGGCTGATTAGAAACAAAGGTGTTAGGAAAGGGTATTTAACGTTGCCTCATTTGTCTTGTATTGTTGCCGCCTCGTTGTGCTGAAGAATGTGCTACAAGAGATAATGTGTGGGTAATTTTCAATCCGTTTTGTTGGCGCTATTGTACCGTCTCCTTTTAGAATAGGTGAAACAAGAGGCAAATGGTAACATCCCAAGACAACGTCAGCTATTCATATTTGGGAATATTTCTTTGAATGACGATTGTTTAAAGCCTTATTCATAATAAGTGAAGCCGCTTTTTTATTATTTTAACGATTCGAGTGTCAAAAATCTACCCCTTCTCCAATTTTCAACTTTTTATTCTGGAGGATGCAGTAAGCCCCCAAAGTACGTTTTTTGGTCATAAGAATAACATGAAGAGAGATTTAAATTAGTCAAAAAACAAACAGCTGTTACAATATGTAAATAATCGTGTTTAGGAAGTTTTAACAACTGTTAGAATGCAAATAATTGTGTTTGTAATATCGAGAAGGTTACACTTCCTTCATATTAGAAACAACATTGTGTGTTTATATTTAAACTGTTAATAGTTTAGAAGTCACGTGCAATTAACGAGGTATAAATAGGTCGAAATAAATTTACATAAATGATCGTAGTCAATGCAGTTTAACCACTGTTGTTTGTTGTCAAAAGTCACATACCGAGGCCAAAGGCCGAAGTGTCACAAAGTGCAGTGAGTGACGGAGTTGGAGGGGTGTCCCCCTAATATGTATATACTATCTAAAAAACGTTTGATTGATTAAAACATCCGCCCAAACATAATTTCATATTATAATGCCTATTATTTATTTACAATTATGAATGATTGTATATTACTCCAAAGACATTGTATATAACATGCCCTATGGTATATTTAAAACATTTGACGGTTAGATTAGGCAGGCTCAGAAAGCATTTTTATGTGAGTAGTGTATTATGAAGTCATATAATCTGTTGCAGTCTGGTTATTAACCACTAAGAGAGATCATCTACTAGGTAATACCCAGGCGATTGACGAACTAGTCTTATCATCACATTCAAACCATGTTTTTAAGTTCTGTGTTTAATGTTGATAAATTTTCAATTAACAACCTGACTAAGCCTATATGAACAATAAATGCTTCATTTAGCTTTGAATTCAAACAATTACATTTAATATAAAAATTAACCAACATAAACTAACCCAAAATTTTTTGTGTGAGTTAAGTTTATACTATCATCTAATATGGGCTATTTTCTATGAATTTAAAATATTTTTATATTTTGTGTTTTTTCTTCAAAGAAACGGATACACATTACCGAGTGTATATGTGACATATTTCTAATAAATAGTCCAAATATTTAAATAAAACTCAGAGAAAAATGTTGGTAAACCGTACAAACTGATTAGAATAAGTTCGTTGCTAAGCTCTATTAAATAAGCATTTTAATAATTTATAAAACAATCATTTCAGTACAAGCGCTGTGTAGTTTGCAAGCACTGAGCGCGGCGCAAGATGCAACCAGACATACAGACCTGTACCTAAATTGACTGTAACGCCCGACCGTGGGTTGTATACGTGAACTTTAAAACGGGTATAATCTATGTTCCTACAGTCTGTAATATTAATTTTTATACAGTTCGAGAATGTACAAAACAATCGTTAGGAATTAATAGAAATATATTTTTAACGTGTAATGTTGTAATTATTGAGTTTACATATGATAATATGAATGTACTTGTCTAAAGGGATAGTAAAATACTATTAGGCCTACTTAAGAACTAGTTAAGTGTTTATTGATTTTTTTTATTTAGCTTCGTAGAAACTTTAAAGCCACGTTAAAAAAACTATCAATTGTAGAATTACGTATAGTGGAAATTTTGTCATTTTATTTGAAATATTAATAAAAAATAAATTCACTTCTTATTATGTGAGCTAAATTGATCATTCCTGAATTAAATTGGCAAAGTAGCCTTAAAAATACCAATTATTGTCGTAGAAAGTAATAAGGTTCCGTTTGGCAAAATATCCATAGCGAAATAGAGAAAAATACATAAATGTTAAATGAACGAATACAAAATTTTAATACAATTTTATAACAAAACAAATTTTAGCCATACAAATATTGAATACCCCTCGTCGAAATATAGTGATGTATAATAACAGCTGATTATCCTAACTTACTGCATGGTGTCGATTGTACCGTAAGCCCTATAACATTACAGTATTATCTAATGTTTATGTAAGCGTACAGTCTCAACATTGACATAATTGTGTCATTCTACTTACATCATCATGGTATACGGAATCTCTAAAGGTGTAAGACTGGCCAAACAGGAAACGGCAGAACTAGACCCGGAAGTGGTCGCACGAGCCACCCCGGGATGGACACTGGTCAAGCAGGGTTTCGATTTAATATGGTACGTGCCGAACTGCCCTCAGTTAAAGCTGCACCCAGTCTGACCAGTGTCCATCCACAGGCCACAAAGGGTTACTTAATTACTTTATATCTTCCGGTGATTTATTCATTTACCAGTCGGGTGAGTTGTCGACACGCGTGTTCTACACCCCTTAATGGTGCCGGTCTCATCTCTGTCAAACGATGTTATTTATAGACTTGTTTTACATATGGTTGGTGAAATAAGAGGTCAGTCAATAGAAAAATAAGAAATTTAGGGCTGAAAGAGTGCTTTATAACTGTATGTAATATGAATTTTTGTAAGAATATGCTAAATATAAACATTATTTTAAATTACTAAAATACTAAATTGCATTGAGAAGACTATGGAATATTTTTAGGCCTATATAGTACTTAAATAATTATACATTAGTAGAGATGTATCAATAAGTCTAACCTAACCTAGTTTAATACAATCTAACCTAAACTAACATAACGTGTGCAAATTCAAGGTCAAATTTATAACAAAGTGAAGATAGTTACGACAGTTGTTGAGTTGAAGTAAACAACGTCCTCTAAACTAAAAGCTAATGAGTTAATATGCCATGATGGAACCAATTCTTCTATTCAAGTAAATACAGAGCTAGCTATCTCAACATAACCTAATACAATACAGCCTTATCATAATCTAAAATAACCCAACAAAACCTAGATACAACCGTAATATAAATACAACATAATCTTTACATAACATATACTAGATCGACGTTACCTAATATTAAACAACCCTAACTAAACCTAAAATAGCTCTACATACTCAACTTAGGTAAGTAAAAATCCCTTCACCAACATGATTTTCGCTGTAAAATGAACTAATGTGAGAGGATTTATGAATTCTTCTCCTTCTTAATCATTACATCCTTTCATGAACGTAATGAAACACATTAAAAAATTGATCTTAGAATCAAATATAGGTTTTATAAAAGTATTATCATTCTGTACACAGCACTGAAAATAAACTCTAGCGTTGAACTTGATTGAGACAATCTTCAACTATCAGATACACAATATTGCTTCTCACTGATACAGAACTGATTGTATATGAGTGAGTGTTTGTAAATTTATTTGAAATATTATTATAACTTATTACACATCTTCATTCATATATCTTACTGACGTAAAGGCCTATATGCTAATAATGAAAGTTATTAAAGCTTAGGTAGTCTTATATAAGACAAAACTAGAGAAATGTCGAATATACCGGTGCTATTTTAAAAATATTGAGACAATATTTCAAATGGCAAACTATTCGACTAAAATTAAATTCTTAGATGTATGACATTCCTGTCTTTGATATACGCCATGTAAAACAGTGACACAAACCTCCAGCTGTGTTCCTGGAGGACAACAAGGCTCAGCTCCTCACTCATGATTAGATCCTGATTTGACAGGAGGGTTGTAATTGAATTCACTCCTTTTGGGATATTGGGAGTGAGCATTTGGGACCTCCATCATCCAGACAGAATACGGATGTATTCTAAGATGCTGTTAGGCATGTCTGTAGAATAAAAAAATCAAATTAATATAAATAAAAACGTTGGTTTACTAGAAACCGATAGTTTAAAATAATGTAAATAATGGTTATATTTTTAATTTCATAATAATTAAGCTTAATTATATATATTCATTAATGAAAAATTACAGTCCTGCGTAGCATACAATTTGCTAAAGTACTTGTATTTTTGTTGTTGTTAATGATTTATAGTTTTTGATAAATTATCTGTATTGATATACCTTTTACGGTTCATAGAACTATTGCTGAGAAATAAATTGGAAATAAACTTGCGAACATGTAAAAACACAATAAATTATAAATAGGAACCTTTAAATTTTTATTAGATGTTATACATTCCTCCAAATCCAGCGCTATTAAAACTAAACTGTATAAGTAAGGTACATATCAATATAAGGGAACTAACAATAATTTACAAATAAAATTATTTTATTTCAATATTCATCATATTGAGTAATAGAAATAAGTGTCTGCCAACGTAACTTTAGACAAAACTATTTTATACATAATTAGATTAGTTGGTAAATTTGACACATCGGTGTTAGTTTTTTATCAGGGTCTGTGTATGATAATAATTAGATAATAATCAAATAATTGAAATTATTCTTAAATACTACGTACATCATTTTTTTGTTAGTTTAAAGTTCTACAGGGTCAATTTGACTTCAATGAAAACACTAGAAATTTGAAAAAATGAAAATAACTTAAAAAAGTGTAACGTAAAAAAAGAAAAAAAAAGAAATTTACAACAGTACAGAATCGTAAAATATTCCCAAAAGTTTAGGTACTGTAAATATATTACACGAGCTTTCTTAGACAGTCGTTGGTTACGTAACGAGTCTTAAACTAACGATGAAGTATACTTTGTTCAGTAATATAAGCGGCAATGAGATAGCAAAGGAGGAAAGATAACGATAAGCACAAGTTTAAAACATTAAACTACAGTTATCTAAGCGGCTATGAAATAGGAATGGAGGAAAGATAAGGACAAAAACGAGTTTAAATCATGAAACTGCAGTTATCTAAGCGGCTATGAAATATGGATGGAGGAAAGATAAGTACAAAAACTAGTTTAAATCATTAAACTACAGTTATTTAAGCGGTAATTAAATAGGGATGGAGGAAAGATAGGGACAAAAACTAGTTTAAATCATTAAACTACAGTTATTTAAGCGGCTATGAAATATGGATGGAGGAAAGATAAGTACAAAAACTAGTTTAAATCATTAAACTACAGTTATTTAAGCGGTAATTAAATAGGGATGGAGGAAAGATAGGGACAAAAACTAGTTTAAATCATGAAACTGCAGTTATCTAAGCGGCTATGAAATATGGATGGAGGAAAGATAAGTACAAAAACTAGTTTAAATCATTAAACTACAGTTATTTAAGCGGTAATTAAATAGGGATGGAGGAAAGATAGGGACAAAAACTAGTTTAAATCATGAAACTGCAGTTATCTAAGCGGCTATGAAATATGGATGGAGGAAAGATAAGTACAAAAACTAGTTTAAATCATTAAACTACAGTTATTTAAGCGGTAATTAAATAGGGATGGAGGAAAGATAAGGACAAAAACTAGTTTAAATCATTAAACTACAGTTATTTAAGCGGTAATTAAATAGGGATGGAGGAAAGATAGGGACAAAAACTAGTTTAAATCATTAAACTACAGTTATTTAAGTGGCTATGAAATATGGATGGAGGAAAGATAAGTACAAAAACTAGTTTAAATCATTAAACTACAGTTATTTAAGCGGTAATTAAATAGGGATGGAGGAAAGATAAGTACAAAAACTAGTTTAAATCATTAAACTACAGTTATTTAAGCGGTAATTAAATAGGGATGGAGGAAAGATAAGGACAAAAACTAGTTTAAATCATCAAAGGGAGTAAACGTTTTGAAGAGGAACTTTTTTCAGTTGTGTTACGTAATTTTTCTCTGCGAAGTTGGTAGCTAACCTCGGAAGACAAATGACAGTTTGATTCGAGTGTGTTTGCGTCGATCGGAGACCGCAGGCCGGCCGGCCCATAACTCACTCCTCTCCCCCCAACTGTCCAGTGAGGACAGGGGAGTCGGAGGGCGTGAGGGTGACCAACGGTCAGGGGCTGTGTGCAAACACCACCAGAACTTCCGGGTCCGACTCGCGCCAGCGCAAGGCAGGTAGTAAACATACTGGCCTGGTGACCCTTCAACCCCAGGGGTGTACACTCACCTGGACGAACCCCTTGGGGATAGACACTGCATCCACTGGAGTATAAAATATGTTGTGCGTACAGAATATTAGCGTTAATATCAAGGTAGGAATGTCCCCGCATTTAGTAAAACTACTATTGTAAGTCTGGAACTAAACTAAGACTTACAATTAAATTTGACATTCGCATTAATTACTTACAGATAGATATGTCATGCAATAAGAACATTTCTGTAAGTAATTTGGTTAGTTAGTGAGTTCTGCTACTGCAGCTAGTTTAAACTGCTTTACATTTACATGGGAATACGAGTACGCAAGCACTCCACAATGGACCACAAAACAGTTGATAATTAATTAAAGACACAAATTTTAAGATTGGAGAAAAAATCTATCTGTATGATTATATAATCAATTACATTAGTCACGTGTTTTGAACAAAAAGAAAGTAATAAGTGGTATGGTTTTAATTATCTGTTAGCACTATCTGTTATATAATGGTTATTAGTAGAACAAAGAACAGTGTGCCATCTGGTAGATAATAAAGGTTAGGTTAGGTTAGTATTCAATAAATATTTATAGTCTTCTTCTTGCCTGCTTTATCAAGAAATTGCATTGCCACTTGCTATTTCGGTTGAGACTAGTCACTTGTTAAACGAATTCGAGAGCACTTCGGAAAAGGTCCAAGGTCTTTAACAATGGTTTTACTCAGATTATATTAGGCATCACCTTAGAGCGGATGAAGACTAAAGGAACATTATGTACAGTAGAGTGAATAAACTTGGTGATACACCACGAAACTAGTGGCAGCTTAGACTACTTCAATCAGAATTGAGGCCTATACATAATGAAAGACAAAGAGCGACAGAAATACAGGTTTCGCTGTGCTGCTAGCGCTGCCTGGGGTTAACAAACACAAACTAATTTCAACAAAAATGGATTTTGTTTGTTTCTTTTCTTTCAGGATGAAACATCTGAAGTAGTGTCAACTATCAATGGCAAGGATAAATAGCGACACATATCTCTGCATGGTCCATTCAAGATATTATTTCTCAAGGGTGAAAATGAGGGTAAACTTCATAACTTACTATGAGTAGATTTTTTTGCCATTGAGTTAAAAAAGATTTAATTTTTTTAAATTAGACTCTGTCTCTGGAGAAAGGTGTGGGCAATGAGAGGAGATTGGCAAGAAGTTATATTATATTCAGCACTAAGAAAAATATACAGAGGTCGCAGCGAACGCCTCAGCGGCAGTTAAATGTTGTTACAACTGGTGTATATCTTTATACAACTATAGTAATAATTATTAAGTTAGTCCTTGAGGAATTTGAGGACATTCCATATTCCTGAAAAACTGTCTTATTAAAAACATTTCTCTACAAGAAAACTCTTAATCTTTCATTTAAAAGTCATAAAGTCTACTTCTGTTCCTAGGAATTAGGCAGGGCATAGAATAAAGCTATCCTAACCTAACCCATACACGTACAGTAGTATTGACCCACCCATCCATCCATACACGTACAGTGGTTCTGACTCACCCGCCCACCTATACACGTAGAGTGGTATTGATTGCACGTAATAGTGGCATTGCGCACGATTAGATGCGACTTCTGTTTCCTTCTTCTCTGTGAATTAAGTTATATTGTTAAGTGCATATGACATTGTATTTACTTTAATTTAATATTTAAGATGAGTCCATCAAATTAAAATATTATTTCAGTAGCTCAACGTTTCATACTTTTTATTGAACTCATAATCAACTCTCATCGTAGTTAGGTTATGAGACCTTAGAAGTCTGACCTTCACGTGGGTGACTGCCATTGATAACAACTTAATCAAACTGAAGCATCGAATGGTAGTACTGACTGACTGTGTTGTTCGACCACTATGAGCAAATTACCCTCAGCTCCTACTAAAATTACCCTTTTTAAGAGCAAGTTGCCCTCGGACAAAACAAAGAGTAGTAAATACCATAAATGTCCCTTTTTAACCTTAACATATTAAGGACTATGTTGTGGCCGATGCAGAATGTTGGTTATATTACTTATAATATTAGATTTCATAAATAAATTCTGTATTAAAAAAAGGGCATATGCCTTCATTTTCAGAATAAATTATCTGAAACAAACTTCGGAAATACAAACTTCGGAAAATATAGACAGTTTAGGGATGTGTTACAACCTACATGTGACACATAGTAGGGTACTAATTGAGTTTTAGGAGCTGTCTTAAGAAGAGACATTTTTTCCAGTATTCAGAGGGTATTTCAGTAATGCTGATGTCTACATCTTCTAGGCCACAGTTCTAAGCCCAAAAGAGCGTGTTTTCCACTCTTTGTGTAATTGTTGAGGAACCAAGATATTTTTCAATATTGGAAACCTGTGGGTAATTCATGGCAGTCTTTGGATTTAATACATCGATGCACTTTAAAACTCGGTCTGAAGAGTTAAATTTTGTTTTATTCTCAGTAACAATCTTTACATTAAAACTCAACCAATTCATAGAAATATATATTTAAGAATTTGTGGAATATTTTAGTCGGACTTAATAGCAAACAGTGATAAATTGAAGTTCCCAACATAAATGGCGTCAAACGGTCAAATGAAATGGAAAGGTTGTTTCGTTTGCAACCATTCATAAAAGTTGTAACGGAACAATAGGCAATTGGATTGAAAGACAAATATTGGTAACTCAGAATAATAATTACGTAAGCTTCAATAGTTAGTATTGTTGATTAGAATATATAAATTGTATATACACTAATTATTGTAGGCAGTGATAAATCCAGAGTACAATTTTTCAAAAAAAGCAAAGCCTGAATAGTAATGAAGTATTGTATATTGGAAAAATTTCACAATCATGATGAATTACCCATATTTACCCTCAAAAAAGTAATACTCTCGAAAAAACCACTGGAATTACCCTCGAATTCCCAACGCTGTTGACTGACTCGATAAAATAGTGTATTTGTTGTTATTACAATTTTGAACAACAAAAACACTCAACCTGACTGGTAGTTCACAGAGTGCTCCAAAGATCCAGCATAACTCGCTATAAAGGTCAACTGGATAAATCTATCTAATAGACCTATATATCTACACTGCATCATAGAAAATTGGAAAATATTGATTTTCAGTCCTTTATTTAACTAAAGATGTTTAAACATCTACAATGGTTGAACATATTTAATAAAAAATACATTGAGTTAATTGATAAATGATTATTTGACTATATCCATTTTACATAAATAAAACCATGTAACGAAGGTAAAAACAAATAAACCTCCTTCCATGTCGTCAGTACCAATGTGTCAAGTAGGACAGTGTGTGGATGGTCTCGTCTCGAAGAAAGTGTTTGCACGTAGGGTGGATAGGTAGAAGTAAAGCACTATCTAACAACTAAAATTAGTGATCACAAAAGTATCCGGGTCTAAACGCAGCTGAGTCCACCGCACCATCGAGGAGAGCCACTTATTAACATCTCTTCATACCCTTCATTTTTTGCAACATTAACGAATAACCCCGACCTCCAGCAAAAACAAATGCATAGGACCCATCCCATCCTATGCAAATGATATGCGCCAATATGCATATGCAGTCTCACGCTGGGAATCGAAGGGTTCGATCTTATTGGCAGATGGAATGGCAAGCCAAATAGTATGCAACCGAATTGACGAACCAACTTACCATAATCCCAGGCATCTGTCGCGCAGCTGTGAGCGAATACCTGGACGGCGATCTGCATAGACGATATATGCAGATGCCAGGTAGACAGAGTATAAAAGCGTTTTGAAATTATTTGGGCCGGCCCAGGCGCCGAATAAAGGGCCTTATTGTCACTGTGCCCGGGGGTACTCCGGAGTGTATAGTGACTGCTACATTTCTGGCAGTGCCTTTGATTTGATATATTCACAAATCACAACTGGAACAGAACTGAGGATGGATATTATTAAATACTTGTTACTCTGTACACAGTTTGAAATTACATTTTTTTATTTGTTGACTTATCCCGTGACAATGCACTCGTCAAAATCTGTGCCTGTAAAAATCTTTTTTTTTACAAGGCCGGTAAGGAAGGTATCAAGCGGATTGTACAGACGTAACTGTTGAGATTTGCCACAACGTGATGTAGCAAACTACACTGTCAGCTAATTACTGTATATAGCTGTCATGGAAGGAATCTTTGTTTAACATGCCTTTAATGCCAAGGCTGGAAAATTGGTGTTTCCTCAGGTACCTACAGTGAATTTGTATTAGTACGGAAGAACCTTCTATTGGTGTCTTAAAGTTTTTGAATGTCAGGAGTGTCCCGGTGGAACGTTGAAAGTAAGCCGTATGCCTACAGTTGAAAGGTAATAACTATAGAAAACACAATTTTTCAAAAATAGCTGGATTGGAATCTCTGAGGCGAATGTTTGGATGTAAAACTGATGCTACCGTTGCACTTTGTATATAACATCCAGGTTAAATTGTTTGAAAGTTTTGTCTCGTACTGTGTCGTTTGCACATTACGATCTTCTTCCTCGGACAGTTCAGTCTCCCTCTCTGTGTTCCATTTAGTGTTAGTGTCTTTGTTTTCGTGTTCCGTGATTTCGTTTTCTGTGTTCCTTGGCGTTGTCGGCAAGCTCACTATTCTGGCTTGGCAGCCGACAACGCCATGTTTAATGGCTACAAACGCTTGATAGTACGTAAAATAGTTCGTAAAATTATTTGCTTTTGTAACTGTTTGGTTAAAAATATTACAATATTTCTGAAACTCTCTTGTATGTGTTGTTTCAGAAATTAATAAAGCTGTTGCCTGTTTGTGGAAATGTTTTTATTTTGAGCAGGTCTAGGTTAGGCCCATGTGCCGATGTACAGGTTATTGTAATTTCTATTTATTGTGATATTTCATGTATTTATATTTATTATATTATTTTGTCCTGTTAAAATTTATTTTTAGATGTAATTAAATTTTGTACTTTAATTGTTTTGTAGTAAAGTCAGAGTTCATTTTCTCTTTATATAACTATTTTACTTGATAGGTCTAACAAAAGATTTCATGTTGTTGCCGGACACAGCAGGATTTTATTTATGTAATGTTGAGTCATGTAAATTGTTAACTTTGTTCTTTATTATTTTTGCTTAATTAATTTGTTTATCCAGTTGTACTTAGTCTTTAGTTATTTCAGGAAACACTTAATTTGGTATTTATTTAGTTTCTGTACTTATTTATTTGATTTTACAAATTTTACATTTTAATTGTCATAGCAGTTTTATTAGTAAAACAAATTTTGTCTTTTTTATTTCACCCCTTTATGTAAATACCCGAAGAATTTACATAAAGGGGTAATTTCTGGTAATTCGCCCCTTTATTTTGTTTTCTCGCTTTCGTGGAGCTAGACTAAAATATGTTTTGTGCTGTGCTGTTTCTTTAGCCCTGGCTCCGGGGTCGGAGAGTGATGGACGGGCACCTGCACGGCTACTGACGACGTTTTCCTAAAGGCACAGTGCGGAACGTGCGGGCTAGGCCTAGCCTCTACTATGCGTCCCAGAGGGACAGCCACATCTTCACCCTTTCCGCGATGTCCAGGATGAAGACATCAACATGCAGGTGACCCACACCCAATTATTTATCCGGGCCTTCTGGCCTCCAACGATTGAACATGTTGAAGAACGTTTTCCTGTGAAAAGACTTATTTTGTTGTTTCTGTTAACAGTGTCATCTTAAAGAGATATATATTTTTTATCTGTTTTCTTATGGGGGTTGTTCTTGTAATTTTCTTTTAAAGAACGAGTTTCTCGGGTAATTCTTCACTTTGTTGTTCCTAATAAGAGTCGCCCAGTCTAGCCTGCTGGATTTCAATGTGATTATTAATTTAATTCTTTTTTTAACTATTTTAAATATTTTAACTATTTGTCTCCGCCTCGGTCTCCGCCTCGGTCTCCACCTCGGTCTCCGCCTCGGTCTCCGTTGGCCAAAACTTTCCAAATTTCTTTTGTTGCCCGAAGCCCCGTAGGTTCAGATGTCGTTTTAAAATGTTGTCCTTTTGTTATCTGAAGTTATTGTTTTCTAGTTGTAGTTTATTCATTCATGTATTCTGTTATTTAATTATTCTTGTATGTGTTCATTCTTATTATTTATTTATTATTGTTACATTTTTGCAGAGATAACATACTCATAAAAATGATATTAGGCCTAACCATTTTGATTTACATTTTATTGAAACTGTCTAATATTAATATTTGATAATCTTGTTCTTTTCATCTTGCCTTAAGGCCAACATATATTTGTAAATGTTCTGTAACATTTTATGAATATCGTAACGTTTTAGCCTACAAACGGTCAAAGGCCCGTTTTGTCCGTAAATGTTAATTTTTTTGTAAGTAATAGTTTTTAATATTTTTTAATTTAAATGTTTTTTTTAATTTTCATTGTAATAAACAATATTTTTGCCATTCAACTTGTGTTGTTTTTGATCTGAGTCGTCCTCCTGAGTCCGGTGACTTCGCACCCACCCTCGATGGGTTCAGCAATGTATTGATAGTACGAGGGTGGGTTACAGTACATTTACATTATGAGTCTGCAGAGGCCGTCGGCCATGCTGTTTTTAATCCCATAAGAACAATGTTATTTGAGAATCAATTAACCAAAAGATGCGTATTAGGTGTTATTTTAAACGCTATCATATTGCGCATTGCATTTGCTTTCGATATTTTGAACATACGCCTAGTTTTGAAAAATAGTAAAAATAAAAAATGTCAAACTAAATGTTTTTTTCTATAAAACTAATAATTAGGAATTCACAAAGCGATTCTAACATGCAATTTCATTTTTGATAAAATGCTATTCCTTTATAAAAAAATCCGTTTATAAATAACTGTTTAGTTTGGATACGCGTGATCGTATCCAATCACATTGTTCTTATGGGACTAAAACTACCATGGCCGACAGCCTCTTAAATTATTGTTTAAAAGTAAAAATCATACACAGATTGTAAACAAACATTTATGAAAGTTTTTAAACAATAATAATAATAGGCTCTGAAATAAAAAAAAATATTTAATCACATTCATATCAACCATCCATTACACTAAGTGGCCCTAGTCAGTAGGAAACTTGGGGTTTTACAGATATATGCAATTAACATAAAATTGTATACACTATGGTAGAGTTTAGTATGAGAATTCAATTGCGAAAAATATCAGGTGTCGATCTATAGACCGTTTCATTTGCAGGTGAAGTATTAAAAGTATATTAATTTTGCCGACTTTAAGCCCTCTTTAAATTATAGTCTTTAAAGACGACAAAACGATAATTGTAGCATTAAAATTAATAAAAAGTATGCCTAAAAGATAAATAACGATATTTTTAATGTTATAATTGTACGTTTTAACTTGGATAAACAGTTCTATGTTTATTTAAGTTAATATTGATTATTAATAATCAATACAGTAAATTCAGGACCTCTAATCGAAATCTAAGACTGGAGAGTTATATTTTACTCGATCACCTAGGACGGATGGCGATAATATTGTTTCCTATGTCGAGCCTTTCATAACAGCAAATGTTGAAGAAGTTATGAATTGTGCCACTTGAACGAGCAACTGGGGCCAATTGTCACCAGGTGGGCAGGGGTTTGGGAGGGCGAAGGCCGAACACAAAGGGTGGAGAGGCATGCGGAAGGGGATGGTCAAAGTGGAGCAGTTGGGGTCAGGCACCGGACACCGGCCACTGGACCGGGGTGACCCCCTTTAGAAAATGGCTTCCTGGTCCTGGATCACAAATGGAGTAGTTATAGTTACTGTATGCCTTAAATAATTTAAATTGTAACTTATTTTCCAGCTACAAGAAGTTAATTGCATTTTAGATTAAATTCTTACTTAATTATCGGAATGTATCCGATCTTTTGGTAACAATTATAAACTGAAACTACCGTATATTCATTTAGAATTGCATTTTAGATACTTTTGGATATTATGTATTAGGTTTAGTTGCAAATTGGTAGTTAACTTTATTTTTTACATTTTATTGTTTTTGTTTGGAAGTTTAACTTTGTTGCGAGTTTTAGTTTTCTAAAGTTTATATAGTTATGTATAACACACATGCCACAGTTGTTTTGTCCTATTGTTAATAACGTAAGTATTAATAACTTTGTTGCTGTCTTGTTTAGTTTTTATTGTTTCGAGTTGTTGTTGTTTTATTATGTTATAATGGCTACTCATGTTCTATTTTGGTAGATATACTATCCATTGCTAGATAATGTATTTCTTTTTAAAGACTATAGATTAATTAAGGGTTTGCGCTATATATTTTATTTTCATTACTAGAGGTGTATGATAACATTTTGTTTATTTATCTTCAACATATTTTACTTATCTTTTTATTTTACTTTTTTATGCAAAATGCGATAGTGGTGTTACTGTAGACATATTATAGGTCTAATGAACGGCCTCGACGTAAGGAATCCCGTATAACACATTAACTTTTCTAAACAAACTATTTTGAAACATTATTGTATGGAAAAAAGGTGCTTTTTCTCTCCCAAAACAGTTATTATAAATGTTTTAATTTATAATTGCATTATAAATTATAAATTGTAATAAAACATTATAAATTGCATTATAAATTAAATGTGTTTTTTTTTTTTTTTTGTAGTTCAATTTACAAATACTTCCTGTCTTTATAAATGATGATTATTAATGAAATTAAAGTCATTTACTCCTAAAGTACCTATTTGGGAACAACATTATAAAACAAAAACTAGGTTCCTGATTTGTTTAAGGGATTCATGCTCCAACAATATAATTATTTGTATGTATAACTAATTGAAGACGTTTTCGTAATTAATTTACAACATTTATATTTGAAATGACACTGTTGATAATATGTTTTTATTGGCATTGTTGTAGCGCAGTTATTGCTTCGATCATTTAACACACATAAACTATCATAGACATCCAGTGATATATGAGATAAAATAATATGAGAACATGCTTTTAATGAACATGCAACACCAGCAATTATACTCTTTCTATTGTTTTAACATTTCCTCATTTATTATCGGTAAAGGAGGTGCAACACTACCTAGGCTATTCAATGTAGAGATAGTTACATCCTATTTATGGTTACGAACATTCAATTTCAACTATCTTATCAAAGATTTTGATTTTATATAATGATTTCAAATGAAAGTACCTACGTTCCATAAACATTTCTATTTTATAGCTTGTTTTGGAAGGGGTTGTATATAATCTTCATTCAGCAAGTCATTTGGTAATGCCCTTGTCGACTGTCGTTTCAATTGTCTACTGTGACTTTTTAAATACAAGAAACTATCAATATTATTATAAAAAAAACTATGTACTCACTGAACATGAAATCTCATGAATCACAAACAGTTTCGGATTAAATTTGGAGGAAAGTTAGCTTTTGTACCGTAGAGATCCAATAAGAAAGGTTTTATCGACATTTCATGCCTAAGGAGCAGAAACATCCCCTCAACGTTTCCTTTTTTTCATAAGAGTAACATTGGTTTTAATTTAATAATACATTTCAAACATCTGATACAGAAAACATAAACATGACACAAAGCTTGGCTAATTCGGTTTTTATTGAAAAATCCTTAAGGTAATTTCTACTAACTATTACAGGTTGCAGTACTTTACTTTCTCCTTAAGTAATTTCTACTAACTATTACAGGTTGCAGTACTTTACTTCCTCCTTAAGGTAATTTCTATTAACTATTACAGGTTGCAGTACTTTACTTCCTCCTTAAGGTAATTTCTACTAACTATTACAGGTTGCAGTACTTTACTTCCTCCTTAAGGTAATTTCTACTAACTATTACAGGTTGCAGTACTTTACTTCCTCCTTAAGGTAATTTCTACTAACTATTACAGGTTGCAGTACTTTACTTCCTCCTTAAGGTAATTTCTACTAACTATTACAGGTTGCAGTACTTTACTTCCTCCTTAAGGTAATTTCTACTAACTATTACAGGTTGCAGTACTTTACTTCCTCCTTAAGGTAATTTCTACTAACTATTACAGGTTGCAGTACTTTACTTCCTCCTTAAGGTAATTTCTACTAACTATTACAGGTTGCAGTACTTTACTTCCTCCTTAAGTAGACTTATGGGGGTTTCTAGACTGTAAAATTGTTTTATCTAGCAAAACGACAGTGAGCTTAGCTTTTATATTGATGTGACGATTTAGAGAGAACCATGGAGGGAAGGGTAAGCAAGCTTAGAGAACTACCCCATAGCGAGGCAAGATTTGTCGGCTAGTATATAATAAAACTAGCTGTACCCACCCGCTTCGCCGGTCATAATATTGAGTTTTGATTGTATCATTGAAATGTGCAGCAACCTTTCAGTTTACACAGTATCCAATTTACAACAGCTGATGTTTTGTGTAGTTTACTACTGTACTCAATTATTTTTAATTTTGAAAGTTTTGCCTACCACAATTTTATTCTATTTGTTTTTATTTAACAGCTGTTAATCAAATAAATCAATCAATTAGTATAGCTTCACAAGAAATCAAAACATAAAAATATAAACAGTATAATTTTGACATATTTAAAACCCACAGCTGATATTCTTTTTATATTTGACTTATTATACCTTCATGCATCCTGCTATTTGATTAATATTGAAACTTTAGAAGTCCAAGGGAATGGGGGTTTGCTGGACGGTTTGGTGGCGCATAAAGGATAGACAGACAAACAAACATACATTGGATTTTATATATATATAGATTACTGACGTTTGCGTTTATCCGATTTTTTATGAATGAAAATTACCAGCTGTCATTTCACTACAAATACTGAATGTTTTTAGACTTAGTTTCACTTAATTTTATATTCCTTCAGTTCTTGACTAATGGACTGTTCCTTGCTACTTATACTGTTTATGCAATTGTGCTGTTTTGCTGCTACTTGTATCAACGTTATTTCTTTAGGTCTATATTGAAGCCATTACTATGCATTTAAATTACAATAGGTTTGTTTATAGGCCACATTTTTATGACATTTAATTCTTGTTTAAATAGATAAGATGTAGCCTAAGTTTTAATGTGTTGTTAGTTAAACAACATTTGTGATTTTGACATTTTTACGAAAAAATGAGTGCCTACTAATAATTGAAAATAACCACTAAAAATAAACTAAACAACAATAGATTCCCATAAAATTATATAGTTTAAGTTATGAATAGCTGACAGTATATCTGTTGGTTATCTGTCAGCAGTTGACTGGAGCGTTGTTTATCTCTGACAGAACAGAGCATCTGTATTGTTACCATCGCCATGCCCATTGTTCACAATGGGTGACGCACGCGGCTCCACCAAACATATAATTTCCAGCTATTGATTTTCCCCGACGCTACGTGTAACTCAGGGAGTGAGGGTGCGCGTGCGGGTGTTGTGGTCAGTGCCCCCTCCACCCACGGTCCGCCATCTTGTCAGCCATCTTGGCCCTAATGCGGCCAATTAATTCACGGGACGGGTAACTGCGGCTTTGTCTCAGCCTGATGGCCACCCCCTTACCCCAGGGCTAATCACTATGCACAAAGGGCCGACACTCCGGGCCCAGCCCGTCTGGCTGGTTCCAACATATGAAACTATTTATTAGATAAGCTTACTATCCCATACTTCTCACTACAAATATTAGTCTACATATTCCTTACGCGACCTTGGTTAGAGTTCTCAATATTCTCATAGAATGACTTATCAAAATGTTCGACGTTATTTTCAAATCAATGTCATAAGTTAAAAAATAATTTTCAAAAAAAGTTACATTAAAATCAGAAAAAAATTCAGATAAAAGTTAACAATTAATCGCATCAACACATTATTTATATAAGCCTACAATAATCTACGTAACCCGTAAATAAATCAAACGATTATTAACGATAGATTTCAGTTTATTCAAACAAAATCATCTGCTATTAATTTATTTTAAATAAAATATTCTAACATTAAAATATTTCAAATACTACTTACTACACCAACTTTAAAAGGTTTTGAAAATTAATTCATTATAATTAATTCAAAGGAATTCAATTACGCGTGGAAAATAGTCTCATAGTAACTAAAATAACTAATGCGTGTGAATTAGTAGCCCACATTCTAGGATTTTTTTTCATAGCATTCCATTAAATAAAAATGTATCAATGTGGTAGTAAATTAAAAAAATTACAAAATTACATAATCATTACATTTCCAGAATTACGGACACTTTTGTAGACACATTTAATTTATCAGTACCTGACGTTGAAATTTACTCCTCTTCAAAAGAGACTCTCAAGAAACAGTCTATTAATTAACATTGAATGTAACACAATTAAGAGACAATATGTTTTCTGAAAGACTAGTAGCAACCACTTGTTTGCGAGAATCTTAGTAAGAAAAAGCTGGCAGTAATTTAGAGCTACTTAAAAAGTTTTCTCTCATCGCGCTGCACTCTTTTTCATGATAAATTACGCCAGTGCGGTGGAAGGGGAACATAGTAGGGGTAGGTCATGAACAAGAAAACAAACTTCCCTCTCGTCTGGCTTTTTTTTGCAAATTGCTCTTTAAAATTCCAGAATGATGACGACGAGACGGGAATGAATGAATAAAAGAGTACGATGAGAAGGGGTGGTGGGGGAGGGGGCACGTGCTTCGATATTATTTTTAAGTGGTGAAATGAGAACTTACTTAGTTTGCGCGCTCGCCTCCAGGCTTCACCACCATTCACTTTCCTCCCCGTTGTAACATGTATTAAAACACTTTTATTGTTATAATTGAAAACAACACTAACTAAGCAATGCACAACACTAGTGGGGTAAAACACTTTATAACTAAAATTTGGCATTTATTAACTCAATAATTTACTCTTAATCTTTGTATGACTGCTTAATAATACAGTTTTATGTCAAAAATACAATCTGCAAATAGTAAGAAAAGATATTTATATAACTCTGACGAAACAATGAAGAAACATTTATTTTCAGTATAAATTGATAAAGATAGGCCTACGAAAAATAAATTTCTTTAAGAGTCTGCAAGGGCTGTCGGCCATGTTAGTTTTAATCCCATAAGAACAATGTTATTTGCGAATCCATATTTTACCGTTATTTATTGACCAACAGTTGTGTATGAGGTGTCATTTTAAACTTTATTATATTGCGAGTAGGGTTTGCTTTTTATATTATTTTGAATACATAGGGCCTACGCCTAGTTAAAAAATGGGTGAAAATAAAAACTTTAAACAAAATATTTTTTTTATTTTGTTCTATAAAACTAATTAGGAATTCGCAAAGCAATTCCAATGTGCAATTTCATTCTTGATCAAATGCAATTTGTTTGGACAAATAACTGTTTAATTTGGATACGTATGTACGTATACGGGATCGTATGTCCGGTTCGAAAACAACATTGTTCTTATGGGATTAAAACCAACATGGCCGACAGCATCCGACAACGTCTGCAGACTCTTAATGGTCTTATAAAGATTTAAAAACTCTGAGTTTGGAAATTAAAACGTAAGATCATTCTCACGTACTCTACGAAATAATACATAAGCACGTGGGATGAAATTAATAAGCACATTTTTTTAAATTAAAACTTCACTCGCCAGTTCTGCGGACCTGCACGTGAACTACCGACCGTTAGCTCAGTTGAGGATTCGAACTTTGTACTTTGACATCCGCCAGCAAAAACATTGCCACTGATCCCTTCACTGGTGACATTGGCTGAGCCTCTACTTACAAATGATAATATCAGTTCTTACTCCCTACCCTCCACTCCCACGTCACTGACTTCAGATCTTTTAAACTGTTAATAAGCTTGTATAATCTCGCACGATTAATTAACTCGACTCAATAGATTTCCAACTCCAAAACATATCTTCTCAATGTTGTAAACTATTTCAGGCAAAAAAATAGAAAAAAAGAAATTAACATTGAGGTTTGCATCGTCTTAGAATACAACAGCAGAAGCATATTGGTTATTCATGTACCACCAAAATTAATCTTCTTCTCATTTAAAATACTCTTCTCATTCAATTAAAAAAAAAGGTAAAGTCACGTAAAAAACTCATTTTTTCTAACACTAGACAAACATTGGAAATACATTTATTGATGCTAGTATTCAAAACAACACAGATTATTTGTTTGAGTAGGATAAGATTGTAGAATATTTTTATAAGCCCGCAGAAATTAATAACATGATAAGCTATTCTGTTTTTGTTAACCCAAATATTCTCGTTTTCCTAACTTATTGGCATGTATATTAATTAGCATGTTAACAGAACTAATTAAATACTAAAATAAGGTGGTAAAACTAAAAAAATAAGATGGTAAAACTAAAAATAAGATGGTAAAACTAAAAATAAGATGGTAAAACTAAAAATAAGATGGTAAAACTAAAAAAATAAGATGGTAAAACTAAAAATAAGATGGTAAAACTAAAAAAATAAGATGTTAAAACTAAAAATAAGATGGTAAAACTAAAAATAAGATGGTAAAACTAAAAAAATAAAATGGTAAAACTAAAAATAAGATGGTAAAACTAAAAAAATAAGATGGTAAAACTAAAAATAAGATGGTAAAACTAAAAAAATAAGATGGTAAAACTAAAAATAAGATGGTAAAACTAAAAAAATAAGATGGTAAAACTAAAAATAAGATGTTAAAACTAAAAATAAGATGGTAAAACTAAAAATAAGATGGTAAAACTAAAAAAATAAAATGGTAAAACTAAAAATAAGATGGTAAAACTAAAAAAATAAGATGGTAAAACTAAAAATAAGATGGTAAAATTAAAAAAATAAGATGGTAAAACTAAAAATAAGATGGTAAAACTAAAAAATAAGATGCTTAAAAACTAGAATACTTGTACATCATTGAACAATTCTTTATTTTTTTGATGATGATAAGTTATGCATGTTTTAGAGACTATAATAATCAATATTAATGTGGCATTGACAACAGTAAACGCCCTTAATATAGCTAAAAGGATTAATATAGTCTACTGATTTATTTTTACCTAGGACAGTGATAGATGAAAACTATGACCTAAATTATAACAGTTATTTCAACTTATTTTCAATTTAAAAAAAACTGTCTGCATTCGTCATTAGATTAAAGAAACATTCGTAAAGTAGTTGCGTAAAATCCATAAATTCTTAAGAAGTTCTCAACCGTGCAATTTTAATTTCTTGATTTAATTGATTAGAATATTTTGATCCTGTTTATAAGTATCAGTTTAATGATGGTTTTTGTCATTATTATTAGTTTAAACCTGTTACTTCTTTACTCCTTAATTCCTCTTCCAGCATTGTACGAACTCCAGATAACTTCGGTTTTTAAAGTAGTTAGAATTATTGTTCTGTGACTCCTTCTAGCATGAAGAATCTGAACGTGTTTCACCAAAATCTAACACCATAATATTTGTGCATAATTACATATACAATAATATGTACGTATTGTAATAATACTCATTACAATAAATTCTTGCTGTCTGAAGTCTACTTTTTTGTTTTCCTTTACAAGAACTATTTAAACAAAAGATCAGGTTCGTGGGGCTTTTATTATACATTTTTAATAAACATTTTGCACTTTAAAAGTAAATTATAAAAACTGGATATAATTTAACTAAAACTATATGGTAAATTGTTTATACAGGGTGTTTGGGAACTCTTTAGCCAAACTTTGGACTGGAGATGAAAACAAACAAAAAGTTGTCATATAACAGTATGGTCTATCTTGCTCGTTAACCGACTGTCCGTATGTTTGTGATTTTTATAAAACAAATAATAACTCAGGAACCATAAATGCCGCAGATTCAACATGTTTCATATTTAGTAAGACTGATAGTAACTAAACGTACAACTATTTTAGATATTTTTAGATCGAACGTTTGGAAATAGCTTAGGATAGGAAAATTAATGATTTTTCCTTTGTCTATTTTTAATTTTTAAAACCTATCCTAAGCATTAAAAATATCCTCTGAAATAATCTTTGGCTGACTTAAGTTAATGTGCTAGTTATTGTGAAATCTAGTATATTTAATTTAAGATTAAACACCAACCCCTTGTTTTTAAAGCTTCTCAGATAGTTTTCCTTTCATGAAAATGTAGTATATCAGTATACTAAATCCTCCAGTACTCTGTGGTGAAATCCCATAATGCGACAATATCCCGGATTTCATGCAGTGGCCCTAACGTTAAGAGATAAGCTCTCTGCCGACATTTTATTAAACTCGTTTCATATCTCTGGGCCTTGTCGTCTAATTAAGCCTGGCCGAGACAAAGACTCGTGTCCCCTTACCCACCCATCCACGTTCAAGGCATCGAGCTCCTTATTGCAGACGAGGCTTATTGGAACAATGGGACTAAGGCTTTAGAATAGCTGCCGGGAAACCTTATTAAAATTGGTTTTGTGCATGGTAGAACTCCCTTTATAGTTTCAATAATGAAAACATTTCATAAAACGTTTATAAAGTTTTAAAATATATTTTGCACTAAATGGTGTACAGCATATTTAATTTTTAAATTTTAACGATTGAGACATTAATTGTTATTCAGATGTAAATACCAGAGTTTAGGTTTTGTAATAAATGAATGCTTCAAAAGACGAAGTAGCCGAATAACACACGGGATTGTTGATGATACAACCTACAAGCACGCTAGACTCTAGTGTGGTTAATCTTATATATAGTCTCTTGCACAGTTCGGTATCCGATAAAGACCTACGCGCTCCTCTCATAACGGTTACTTTGCTTTCTACACACACTTAATTAACACTCCACACAGTAAAATTATGCAGGTTTAGTCCTAAAAAAAGCTATACTAGATGTCCATTAGACGAAAGTTCATGCAGACGTACCCTTCAATCTGGACCTACACTAGTGTTGGAATAGTGCAGGACTTTTTCAAGTCTGATTACACTGACGTGACTCTACCAAGTTATAACTTCAACTTTAGAACTAACATCAACATAAATAACCTTACTGTAATTCTGAGTGATTATAAGAAACAGAGGTCGTATGTATCCAACAGAGTATTGGTGTTGAGTTACAAATTTGAAGATTCGAGCGCAGTAGTTAGTTTTCCAGTTCTCTCTGTGTATGGCATAGCCAGCAACGTAGTTAGTTCCTCCCTTATTCCCCTCCAAACCCTTATAGATAAACTGTTAGTTATTAGTACATATTTATAAAGATGTACATTAGTTGTAATATATTACTAACTGACACTGGGGCTCCGTTTCTTCATTCTATGTGGTAGTCCCAATCTTAAAATCTGGCAAAGGCGCTGATGTAACGAATTATCGCCCCATTTCCATTCTACCTGTGTTTGCCAAAGTGTTTGAATGTTTGGCACTTAAAAAACAGCATCATATCCACAAAAATGTTTTACCGTTTAGTGACTAAATTATTAAATAGAATCTTAATAGCTGAATTCAACATTTTAGCTATTCTAAATACTGTTGATGCTTTAATAGTCTTACTTCATAAGATTATATTGGAATGTTGTGTAAAAAACCCGTTATACCTACATTTAAATAATTTCAATAGTTTCATTGATAAGCATTCAAAATTAAACGATTTTCAATGTTTTTCTATAGTGATTCTAAGATCATAACTCTAAAAAATTACATAAACGAAGCGGATTGGCATTGCTGTAAGATTTACATTATAAGAAGATATTTAAATTGCTCAATTTATGTAATAATATTGATACTATTTTAGGAGTTTGATTTGATGATCAAATCCAAACAGAGGATTATTTAGAAAAAAATTATTATATTTTTCAAACACTTGGACGTTAATGCGTTTACAATTTTTCTACACTAGAAACAAATATGAATCGCCGTTTCCTCTACGTTAATTATTTTCTACGAAAACACATGAATAAGAATTAAAGTGATTGTCAACAACTGCCGAATGCTGACCACTGAATACCAAATTACTGATACGATTCGCCAATTGAAAATGCTAACTCATAAACATAAATTTGCGTGTATTGTTGGAGGGAGGGTAGGTTGGCTGTCCTAGAAATCAAGACCTCCACTTTAACACAAATTTAAAACGTTTTAAATCTATGAAAACGCTTTGAAACTGGATCCGGGAATCCTGTACGGCCCGTTGCCTATCCCTCCGTCATAATAAATGCACATTTATATTTAGAAGGTTGTTTCAATAGATCGTGATAAAATCAGCCACAGTTAGCAATATTCAATGAACATCCACGAATTCCACAACTTTTACGTGCTTTTTTAGAACAAAATAAAGAACATGTTTAGCAAGAAAACACAGGTCTCCAGTCTGACTCTCCATCCTGTAGTCCTCACACACTGCCTACGGCCAGATTGATAAGACTGAACCCAGGAAACATAATGATAACAATATGAGGTGACAAATATTCGGGAACACATGAAAGACGAATCGAATCTGGTTATGTATACGATACAATAATCAAATGTCACCACAATCAGGAGCCATTACACGAGTCAGTTCGGTTTGGTGTACTCAAATAAAAATTAGCCAATTAAAAATCAAAGTTCAGTTGTTAGATTCTTAAAAAGAGATAAGCAATTAGTGGCTCGATGTATCGATATCAAGTATTAGATAAATGAAGAGTGTCAAATAAAAGTGGGTATCAACTGTTGCTGAGCAACCACAGATTAGAAGAAGAAAGGAAATGATTAGCATAATTATCTCGTGAATCTCTTAACGGGCTGGAGCAGTAAACTGAACACCAACAGACGCCAAGTCGTAAAAAGCGTCGTTAAACCGGATCAGCGAGGGAGTGAGTGAATAATTTAAAGATGTCACCCACTTGTTAGACTGACACAAATTAGCGAACAATGTCTCAGGCGGCTGTCACCTCAGAAAAATCAACCTCAGTATCTCTCCACTTCAATGATTGCTATAATTGCCTTGGCTTCAAATATTGAATAATGTCAAAGCTTATTTTTATTTATTTTATAGTAATACTGTAGTTAAATAGTAACAAAGTTTGTAATGGATAGTAAACATAACAGTAAATAATAACTTACGAAAAACTGTTAGTAGAGTAGTATAAGTTTGCCTGTATATACTTTTGGCAAAACTGTAGGCTATAGTAATATTCTAGTTAAATAATTAAAAAACATGGTTTGTAATGGTTAGTAAACGCCACATATCGACTTACAGAAAACTGTTAGTTGAAAACAATGAGTTTGCCTGTGTTTACTTTTGGCAAACATTCATCGTAATATTGTAGTTAAATAATAAAACAATGGCTTATAATAGTTAGCGAAAACCACATATCGACTTACGGCAAACTGTTAGTAGAGAAATATGAGTTTGCCTGTGTTTACTTTTGGCAAACATTCATCGTAATATTGTAGTTAAATAATAAAACAATGGCTTATAATAGTTAGTGAATACCACATATCGACTTACGGCAAACTGTTAGTAGAGAAATATGAGTTTGCCTGTGCATACTTTTGGCAAACATTCATCGTAATATTGTAGTTAAATAATAAAACAATGGCTTATAATAGTTAGTGAATACCACATATTGACCTACGGTAAACTGTTAGTAGAGAAATATGAGTTTGCCTGTGTTTACTTTTGGCAAACATTCATAGTAATATTGTAGTTAAATAATAAAACAATGGCTTATAATAGTTAGCGAAAACCACATATTGACTTACGGCAAACTGTTAGTAGAAAAATATGAGTTTGCCTGTGTTTACTTTTGGCAAACATTCATCGTAATATTGTAGTTAAATAATAAAACAATGGCTTATAATAGTTAGCGAAAACCACATATTGACTTACGGCAAACTGTTAGTAGAAAAATATGAGTTTGCCTGTGTTTACTTTTGGCAAACATTCATCGTAATATTGTAGTTAAATAATAAAACAATGGCTTATAATAGTTAGCGAAAACCACATATTGACTTACGGCAAACTGTTAGTAGAGAAATATGAGTTTGTCTGTGTTTACTTTTGGCAAACATTCATCGTAATATTGTAGTTAAATAATAAAACAATGGCTTATAATAGTTAGCGAAAACCACATATTGACTTACGGCAAACTGTTAGTAGAGAAATATGAGTTTGCCTGTGTTTACTTTTGGCAAACATTCATCGTAATATTGTAGTTAAATAATAAAACAATGGCTTATAATAGTTAGCGAAAACCACATATTGACTTACGGCAAACTGTTAGTAGAGAAATATGAGTTTGCCTGTGCATACTTTTGGCAAACATTCATAGTAATATTGTAGTTAAATAATAAAACAATGGCTTATAATAGTTAGTGAATACCCCATATTGACTTACGGCAAACTGTTAGTAGAGAAATATGAGTTTGCCTGTGCATACTTTTGGCAAACATTCATCGTAATATTGTAGTTAAATAATAAAACAATGGCTTATAATAGTTAGCGAAAACCACATATTGACTTACGGCAAACTGTTAGTAGAGAAATATGAGTTTGTCTGTGCATACTTTTGGCAAACATTCATCGTAATATTGTAGTTAAATAATAAAACAATGGCTTATAATAGTTAGTGAATACCACATATTGACTTACGGTAAACTGTTAGTAGAGAAATATGAATTTGCCTGTGCATACTTTTGGCAAACATTCATCGTAATATTGTAGTTAAATAATAAAACAATGGCTTATAATAGTTAGCGAAAACCACATATTGACTTACGGCAAACTGTTAGTAGAGAAATATGAGTTTGTCTGTGCATACTTTTGGCAAACATTCATCGTAATATTGTAGTTAAATAATAAAACAATGGCTTATAATAGTTAGTGAATACCACATATTGACCTACGGTAAACTGTTAGTAGAGAAATATGAGTTTGCCTGTGCATACTTTTGGCAAACATTCATCGTAATATTGTAGTTAAATAATAAAACAATGGCTTATAATAGTTAGCGAAAACCACATATTGACTTACGGCAAACTGTTAGTAGAGAAACATGTGTTTGCCTGTGCTTACTTTTCACAAAATATATGAGATGAAAAAAGCCTATATTTAAGTAAAAGGGCGAAGTTAGGACTGTAAAGTCCTCTCTGACACTTAACCCTCTCATATGAGTTCGTTGTATAGGATCCGAATCAATAAAACATCTCAGGAGATCACATGACACATTCCAGTGGTTAAATTTCAATCTAGAATTTATATTAGAAGGAAGTGTTTTAGAACTTTGGGAAGTTTTTTAAGAGAGAGAAAGAGGTTTAATGAAAATGTGCTAAAAGTGGCTCTTTCTTCATTATTGAGTTAGTAACACCTTTGACTATATTACTTTATGTTTATCAAATCAGTGGTAACAAAAATTGCATTTTTTGTCGTATATAAAACTGTTAATAATCTTCACATTCTCATGCCTAATAGTTGTCTCATTTAATCCTTTACAACTACAGATATGATCTGTCTTTTCCATGTTCGTGAAGTAAAGCTATTCTCTTTCTATATGTATTTCTCCAACTATCCGTAACAGACGCAGGTTCTTTGCCTCTATTTAATTAAAAACTGACTCTCCCCCCCCCCCTAAAAGTCTCGTCTTAAACTATGAGTAATTTAGGTCAAATTAAGTAAACCTATGATTTAGTTTTCACAGAATATTGATTTAATAACGTAACTTATTGTAACTAGATACAATAATCTAAGACGTTCGGTCAGTAAGGAACAAAATATGTAATGAACAATACTATGAAATAATAAAATAACTGTCATTCGAATGATTGCTGTCATAAGAGTAAAGGGGTTGATTTGAACTGTGCAATCTAAATTATTAAAAGTAAATAAAATTAAATATTTACATTTTAACCTCACAATGGCCGATGAACCACAGAAAGGTCTAACAAATGTATGATGTTGACATCTTGCTTAGATAATGAGAACATTAAATGTGAACTGGGATCATCCTAAACACCTAGGTAACATTAGAGCTGGGGTAAATGGGGCGGGATACATCCCACTTACCTAGGTAACATCAGAGCTTGGGCAAATGGGGTGGGAAATATGCCATATACCTAGCTGGCCGTAGAACGATTGGCACACATTTTTGGCCGATTTGGAATTGCACGACTGGCACAGTCATTAGAGGGGATTAAGAAGGGTCGACCAGTAAGTTTCAGAAAGGCACGATTGGCACACACCGCCCAGCCAGGTAGTAGCAGCCAGGTGGCCAGAATGCGGGAAAATGGGAACTTTTTTGCCCCCGCAAATTCCCTGCTGTGGTGCTTATTGAAGTAAGCAAAGTTTAAAATTGCGCAACAAATCTGCAGCTATGGCTTCAACGCTAGCTGGATCCAAATGAACAATTAGCATTATTATGGTGTAACCTAACCTAACCTAACCTAACCTAACCTAACCTAACCTAACCTAAGCTAACCTAACCTAGTGAGGTTTAAATTTAAAAATTTGTTATATCACGGGCAAATGACTGCCACGCAGAGTTGACGGGAATAATAAAATTCCCGTTTTCCCTCGTTCGATGGCGTCTACCTGGTCGAGCGACTGTGCCAATCCTGCCTTTTCCAAGCAGGCGAGTTGACCCTACTTATTCCGCTCTAATGATTGTGCCAATACTGCCATGGGCAGAAGGTCCAAAAATGTGTGCCAGTCGTCCCGTCCCCACCTAGCTAACAGCAGAGCTTGGGCAAATGGGGCGGGAAACATCCCACACACCTAGGTAATAATATCAGAGCTTGGGCAAATGGGGCGGGAAACATCCCACACACACCTAGGTAATAGTATCAGAGCTTGGGCAAATGGGGCGGGAAACATCCCACACACGTAGGTAACATCAGAGCTGGGGTAAATGGGGCGGGAAACATCCCACACATCTAGGTAACATCAGAGCTGGGGTAAATGGGACGAGAAACATCCCACACACCTAGGTAACATTAGAGCTGGGGTAAATGGGACGGGAAACATCCCACACACCTAGGTAACATCAGAGCTTGGGCAAATGGGGCGGGAAACATCCCTCACACCTAGGTACCATCAGAGCTGGTGTTAATGTGAACTGGGAAACATCTCACACACCTAGGTAACATCAGAGCTTGGGTAAATGGGGCGGGAAACAATCATCATCCCCTGCATCATAAAACACGCGAGAGCTCGGAGAGACAGTTGCAGCAGTTCCGCAATTTACCAAATCCCTGCTCAGTGGAGCCTAAAGGGTTTGATCCCTTCCAAGGACCCTAATTAATGCGGACGGTAGTTTGTTGTCCTTACTCCAGGCGGGTCTGTTACCAGTTTAACCTTGAAGTTTATGATGGAGGAAACTCTTGCAATTGAGTAAAGAACAATATAACTTGTAAAATAACATTTTCGTAACATATAAGGATGTTAAGTATTTTAAAATGGTTTAACATAAGCAAGCACTGTTCATATTGAAAGTCTATATGTTATCCGTAGACATGGCGTCAGAACTTATCAATGATTCCTGAATTCATTGCAGCGGGTCACGTGTCCAAATCCCGTAAGGTCCAACAACTAAATTTAGTTTACTGAGTTTGAACAATTGTCCCGTAACAATGTTAAAATTCAAAGTTTAAAATATTACTGGCTTAGAAAGAAGAGAAGAATAATACATCAAAGAAATCTATAGCAAGTGTGTTATTTTATACGAAGTAACAGATAATTTAGAGAAAAATAAAAAAAACAAGTTTATACTAAACGATTATCAACTGAAGCAAAAAAAATAACTTAGCAAAGAACTTAATAAAATGGTTTTGAGTATTTATTAAAACTTATGAGATATTTAGGCATTAATGTGCGAAGGTTCATAGTATTTAGAAATGGCCTTTAGCAACATTGAATACATATAACTCAAGAAAGCTACATATTTGAAGACTATCACTGTACCAGTTGCTTGAAGATACCTAAAACCTGTCCACTACCACTCCGATTCACAGGTGAGTAGTTTGTTGTGGGGGTTTCGGAGACCCCACTCTCGTCACTATCACTGCCGTAATATGTTTTAACCATTGCGATGTGTTCCGCAGTCGCTAATATAAGCAGTTGTGTTGTTTATTTTCTGAAAAGTTTTCATATTTTACTTACAATTTAGCAAAGGAATGGAGAGTTATCTTTCGTAAATAACATACTTCATTTTAATATTCATTTCAATATATTTGTGTTGTGTGACGGTCAATTGTACTGTACATGTACCAACACGTATTATGCTAGTTAAAAAACTATTTTTAATATTATTACTGTTAACTTATTTCAAGTATTTGTTTTAAATCAGCTAAATTTATCAAACAAATTAAATTGTTTCTTTTATTTAATTTCATACTACGAGGTTAGACCACGTGTTTTCACTGGTATAGACTACTTACTATAGATTATTTTACTAGTTTTCTGTACTATAATTTTAAATCTCACTCGAATTGCATCCACTGGAATCCTTCCGTTGTAAAAAGGAATATGTGTTCTTGTTAAAGGAGTTGCTTAAACGGCATTCTGTTTGATTTCTCATTGAAGTTCCAAATACCTCAAAGTGAAGTATATCTTAACTACGTATTTTTATATTAATTTGTTTGAATAGAAGTAGAATTTTGAAGATAATTAGAAAACATCTGCGTCATACTCACTGATCTTATCTTAGTTTATGTTGTGGTGGATTAAAGTGGGTGGTTTACACATCGAAGCGTCACACAAAACTCATAATGCATTTTGCCGCATGCAGCATGCTGAACTTAACCAACATATTTTATATAATGAGAGCTTACACAGTGGGATGCTGCACGCATTTTGCAACGAGCGGGCGTGGTGCACATAGAACAAACACAGATCCTAGTTCAGTGTCACTTTTCAGTTCAGTTTTCACCATGTAGATTTTGCGTCTGTTCGCCCTGAAACAAGTGGAACGTTAGTGTTGCATGAAGTGTCTTCTTGGTAAAATGAAATACGTTTTCTTCCTATTGCTGTCCTACTAAACATAAGCACTCCGTCATCAAACATCTTTACTAAAATTATGTTCTCCTAGTATATATTTCATCCAACATGGTGCAATAAAAAAATGTGTCATACATGCAGCAAATCACGTGAAGAATTTTGCGTGTCTGATCTTATGTAAAGCCCAGCTTTATGTGTGATTTTGGGAATTAGTGAACACACAGTCCTCCACAGCCCAATAATAGCCCAATTAAACTTTCAAGAATAATAGCCCAATTGAGCAAATGGGGCGGGAAACATCCCACACACCTAGGTAACATCAGAGCTAAATATAAGATTGTTTATTGCCTTGTAAATGTTTATATACTGTATATCCAAGATATAGGCCCACTCAATAGTTACTATCGGCTTGGACACTAATAGAGAAAAGTCTGGGGTGTCCATGTTGGGTAGTAGTCAGTGTCAGGATGTTGTGCAGGGGAGAGAACTGAGTATCAGTCTTGTAAATCGGCCTAATTATCTGAAAATCATACCAATATTACGTGGTTTGGGCTCCACGTAAAGCTGTTGGTTCCTTTGATATCAAGGCTCTAGTGTTATCAATGAATTGCCCTTTCTGAGGAATAGTGGAACTCAGTTGGTAAACAGACTACACAGATCATTAACATTCATCTTACATCTAGTAATTATTCATATTTGCCTTAAAATACGCATAAAATTGTGTCGGGGTCTTAGGTATAATAAAACCTAATCTAATAATAACTCTCCGGCTAAAATTATTTAGAGTAGACTTTGTATATAAGGATTCGCCTGTTCTTTATGTATTGTAGAATAATGTGATGCACAATATAAAACTAACCGAGAACTGCTAAGACGTGCTGTTTGCCCCATTATAAAAAGGAGAGGGAAGTATCTAACGAGAGGGCCCTGAATGGAACTGTTGTCAGAGGGCACAAACTAACAACGGCACTGATGGTCTCCGCCGGGAACGAGGTATGCCAGCCGCCCTTATCTCGCGGATTTACGGGAAATGATGATTGAACCGTGCAAGTTTTGAAACAAGGGCTCAGCCAGATCGATCGAAAGATCCGTCCATAAGGCGACAAAGCACTATGTGATCGTTATAGTACAACAAGTTACATCGAGATAGATTAATGAAATAATGAGCTATCAAACTATTTTTATTTACATACATATAGCAAAAAATAGTTATTATTTTAATTATGTCGACTTTGTTAACGAAAATAATTTGACAAAATTAACATGTTTGGCAATTGAAACATAGTTATGTCTGTTAAATTAACACTGACCACTCATACATGTATATATTTGTTATCTGATCTAACATTTATATATTGCCAAGTACAATATAGGCCTGTATGTAAGTTGTTCTAAAGGGTGGATCATTGCACTTATTAGTCACACGCCAGATATAGTGACTGCATTAACACTGACCACTCATACATGTATATATTTGTTATCTGATCTAACATTTATATATTGCCAGGTACAATATAGGCCTGTATGTAAGTTGTTCTAAAGGGTGGATCATTGCACTTATTAGTCACACGCCAGATATAGTGACTGCATTAACATGACCACTCATACATGTATATATTTGTTATCTGATCTAACATTTATATATTGCCAAGTACAATATAGGCCTGTATGTAAGTTGTTCTAAAGGGTGGATCATTGCACTTATTAGTCACACGCCAGATATAGTGACTGCATTAACATGACCACTCATACATGTATATATTTGTTATCTGATCTAACATTTATATATTGCCAAGTACAATATAGGCCTGTATCTAAGTTGTTCTAAAGGGTGGATCATTGCACTTATTAGTCACACGCCAGATATAGCGACTGCATTAACACTGACCACTCATACATGTATATATTTGTTATCTGATCTAACATTTATATATTGCCAAGTACAATATAGGCCTGTATGTAAGTTGTTCTAAAGGGTGGATCATTGCACTTATTAGTCACACGCCAGATATAGCGACTGCATTAACATGACCACTCATACATGTATATATTTGTTATCTGATCTAACATTTATATATTGCCAAGTACAATATAGGCCTGTATATAAGTTGTTCTAAAGGGTGGATCATTGCACTTATTAGTCACACGCCAGATATAGTGACTGCATTAACATGACCACTCATACATGTATATATTTGTTATCTGATCTAACATTTATATATTGCCAAGTACAATATAGGCCTGTATGTAAGTTGTTCTAAAGGGTGGATCATTGCACTTATTAGTCACACGCCAGATATAGTGACTGCATTAACATGACCACTCATACATGTATATATTTGTTATCTGATCTAACATTTATATATTGCCAGGTACAATATAGGCCTGTATGTAAGTTGTTCTAAAGGGTGGATCATTGCACTTATTAGTCACATGCCAGATATAGTGACTGCATTAACATGACCACTCATACATGTATATATTTGTTATCTGATCTAACATTTATATATTGCCAGGTACAATATAGGCCTGTATGTAAGTTGTTCTAAAGGGTGGATCATTGCACTTATTAGTCACACGCCAGATATAGTGACTGCATTAACATGACCACTCATACATGTATATATTTGTTATCTGATCTAACATTTATATATTGCCAAGTACAATATAGGCCTGTATGTAAGTTGTTCTAAAGGGTGGATCATTGCACTTATTAGTCACACGCCAGATATAGTGACTGCATTAACATGACCACTCATACATGTATATATTTGTTATCTGATCTAACATTTATATATTGCCAAGTACAATATAGGCCTGTATGTAAGTTGTTCTAAAGGGTGGATCATTGCACTTATTAGTCACACGCCAGATATAGTGACTGCATTAACCTGACCACTCATACATGTATATATTTGTTATCTGATCTAACATTTATATATTGCCAAGTACAATATAGGCCTGTATGTAAGTTGTTCTAAAGGGTGGATCATTGCACTTATTAGTCACACGCCAGATATAGCGACTGCATTAACACTGACCACTCATACATGTATATATTTGTTATCTGATCTAACATTTATATATTGCCAAGTACAATATAGGCCTGTATGTAAGTTGTTCTAAAGGGTGGATCATTGCACTTATTAGTCACACGCCAGATATAGTGACTGCATTAACACTGACCACTCATACATGTATATATTTGTTATCTGATCTAACATTTATATATTGCCAAGTACAATATAGGCCTGTATGTAAGTTGTTCTAAAGGGTGGATCATTGCACTTATTAGTCACACGCCAGATATAGTGACTGCATTAACACTGACCACTCATACATGTATATATTTGTTATCTGATCTAACATTTATATATTGCCAAGTACAATATAGGCCTGTATGTAAGTTGTTCTAAAGGGTGGATCATTGCACTTATTAGTCACACGCCAGATATAGTGACTGTATTAACACTGACCACTCATACATGTATATATTTGTTATCTGATCTAACATTTATATATTGCCAAGTACAATACAGGCCTGTATGTAAGTTGTTCTAAAGGGTGGATCATTGCACTTATTAGTCACACGCCAGATATAGTGACTGTATTAACACTGACCACTCATACATGTATATATTTGTTATCTGATCTAACATTTATATATTGCCAAGTACAATATAGGCCTGTATCTAAGTTGTTCTAAAGGGTGGATCATTGCACTTATTAGTCACACGCCAGATATAGTGACTGCATTAACACTGACCACTCATACATGTATATATTTGTTATCTGATCTAACATTTATATATTGCCAAGTACAATATAGGCCTGTATCTAAGTTGTTCTAAAGGGTGGATCATTGCACTTATTAGTCACACGCCAGATATAGTGACTGCATTAACACTGACCACTCATACATGTATATATTTGTTATCTGATCTAACATTTATATATTGCCAAGTACAATATAGGCCTGTATCTAAGTTGTTCTAAAGGGTGGATCATTGCACTTATTAGTCACATGCCAGATATAGTGACTGCATTAACACTGACCACTCATACATGTATATATTTGTTATCTGATCTAACATTTATATATTGCCAAGTACAATATAGGCCTGTATCTAAGTTGTTCTAAAGGGTGGATCATTGCACTTATTAGTCACACGCCAGATATAGTGACTGTATTAACACTGACCACTCATACATGTATATATTTGTTATCTGATCTAACATTTATATATTGCCAAGTACAATACAGGCCTGTATCTAAGTTGTTCTAAAGGGTGGATCATTGCACTTATTAGTCACACGCCAGATATAGTGACTGCATTAACACTGACCACTCATACATGTATATATTTGTTATCTGATCTAACATTTATATATTGTCAAGTACATTACAGGCCTGTATCTAAGTTGTTCTAAAGGGTGGATCATTGCACTTATTAGTCACATGCCGGATATTTCGACTGCATTTTTGTTGTATTATATTTTCGTCACATTACAACTCTGTTATCTCATATTGTTCTGCAAAACAAATAGATCTTAAATTATGAAAGAAATCTTGATTTAGGACATTTTAAAATATTTATAAAACAATCGAATTGTCAACAGTGCTATGTAATAAATCTAATCGAAACAAAAATCAGCAAAGATTATAATTTGTAAATAACATATATTATACGGTGATAACTATTTCAAATTAAGTTTTTTTTTAATAAATTAAGGAATTAATCTAAACCAATATAGTCTAAGTGTACTCATTAGACTTATAAGGCAAACACATTACAAAGAAACGAATAAAATACTTATAATAAAATAAATAATTATACCTGTGTCATCTAAAATAAATATAAAATTGGTAATTTCTTTTAAAAACTGAAAATTGCTAACCATATTGGATTAATTTAAAAGTTAATTAACGTAAAATTATTTATTCCATCAATATATAAGAAAACTTTTATAATATTTCAAACTGAATAGAATAACACCGCTATCAGCAAATTATAAATGTTGAGATTCTAACATTAAAAAGTCACAATTTTTTAAAGATTTTTATAATATTTGGTATAATAACCTATACTATTGTATTTTTTTCAGTTGAACAATAATTTGGTGTTAAACAATTTCTAAAGGCTATTCTCTGACATTCATAATCTAAATAGAAAAAAATATGTTTAATTTAAATTGATCAGCAAGAATGTACTAAAACATGGACAAAGTAAATTTCCATTGGTTACTTATATTGTATTAAAAATTAAAGCTCTGTACTTGGTATAACATTTTTGATTGCTATACCAAAGAACAAAAATCTGAAATAACATAATGAGTTAAAACGTTTGTTATAATTTCGTAAAAATAATTGTTTAAATAACAAGTGCAGGATGTGAATTTTAAGTACAAAAATTGCGATGAGGTAGAGCTGATAAAATAGTTCTTACCTTTGGTATAATCCGCCATTATCGTCTAGGCGTCATGTCGATCGTTCTCCGGTTCTCTACTTCAATATTGTAATCCTTCCAACTTATAATAAGCTCTTTCTGCCGTGACTTGCATTGGGCCTCGCTGCTAAATCCCCCATTGTTTGGCAATAACTTCTGGCTATTACAAAATAAAACATTATTCAGCTAAGAAATAAATAAGCATATGTAAGTACAAAAGATAAACATAAGATCGAGGAAAATGTTAACAGAGTACGTAACAACTCATTGTTACTTAAATTAGGCATCTTAACTTTCTATAACTTGAGTCAAAAGGAGGAATGCAAAAGAGAACTTATACAGCTCTAAAAAGTTGTAAATGTAAATGACGTGAATTAAATCAAGTTATAAACACGAAATTCTTATTTTATTTTATCATTTTAAAATAAACTGTTTACGTATTTGTAGAAATGTACAGAAAGATGAAGTTATAGAAATTTCATTAACACAGCAACAACCAAACCAAGTAAAAACCCTGTGAAATACAGTAGATACTAAAAATATCCTTGTATAACTATAAGGAATCGTGCTAAAATGTAGATTAGTAATATATGATTAACAGAAAAGGCTCAAAGATAATCTATGGTAATAAACAAATTTGAATAACTGCTTGTATGTAGTCAATTCTTAAAACTAGTAAATAGTAATAAAAAAACAACAATCGTTTATATAATATAATATAATAATAATAAGCTTTGAGCAACGAACATATAGTTACAGTGTGTGAAGGAAAAATTTTTAAATTTAACAAATAAAGTTACAATTTCAAATGTTGCATGATTAACAATTACTTGCTCGCAGCATTAGTGGCGTACTCAGCCAGTACTTGAGACCAAAGTGTTCGTTCTGTTGTTAGTGTTCCTAGTGCAGACACGGCGTTTGTTGGTAACGTATTTAGAATAAATGCGAATGTTTGGAACCAACTTGCAATATTTGCCGAAACAATATTTTACTACGAACAATGTGACGAAATTAGAGGTTATTGTGAATGTATGTTACTGTATTATAACTGTTGGAAGGCTTCCTAAATCATGTTTATGCAGGATGGACATAATATACACAACATTGAAAACTTCCATTTTAAATTCACTGTTAAATAATAAAATTACATTCTTAATTGAACATTACAATTTAGATAAGTTGTACCAGAACTATTGGTACATGTAGGCTATACCGATAGTTTTCTTTAAGGGGTACTTTTAAATAAGCAATCCTCAGTTTGATTAAAATAAGCTAACATCTAAACGATAACTTTAACTTTGAGCTCATTATTACATATGTTTGATGTAAACATGTGTCGATGCTGAGAGTGGGCTGTTATCACCGCGCTGCTCCAGCGAGCCTTGCTGAGGAACGTTCGCCATTGTGGCGTATCACCTGGCATAAAAGAGACATTCAGCGGCAGAGTTAAACAAACTCACAAGTGGTGTTCTCTTTGTATTGTGGCTGACACTCGCGAGTACAATAATCTTAAACAAAGTTGGCCGGTTTGCTCTTTTGTCGAGTGTTAACTAAGTCCCTTTTGTCTCCGTTTTATTGTGTTCGCAGCCTTTGTTGTTTTGTACGCTTTGTCTTTTGTTTCCGTCGACGCCGTTCTTTTCCCGCTGTCGCATCCATGTATCCTACCACCGTGCTGCGTCACCGGCATCCTTAAATTAATGTCTAGAGGTGCGGCAATTAAAGGAAGATTTAGGAGAGTTACGAATGAAAATTGTATTACTTGGGATTATTAAATAAGATTTTATATTATTGACGTTTTTTTATCGAATTGAGTTGCTTTGCTGATGCAATAGGTAATTCAGTTACGAGTGCAGTTTTCAACAAGTTTCGGTTATGTGCATTACTATTTATAATAATTTTAAAATAAATATTAATACTTATGATTTGTTATTACAAAGGGATATTTAGGCCTACATAATTCGTAATAAAGTATAATAAATTATTGTTGATAAATAATAGTAGTAAACAGGCTAAACAATTTTAAAATATTAATTTTCTTGTCCAAGTTTTATAGTGGTCAAATATCCTACTTCGATTAAAAATAATTAAAAAGTTGTCAATATTTCCAGAGAATTTGTTTAATTTGTATAAGGCCTCAAAAGGTAGGCAGGCATTTTTAGATGTGAACTAATACAATAATTTTATTGGAAATATTAAGAGCTTTTTAATTAATTAAACATTTTTAAAATATAAATATGTATAGACATTCTAAAATAAGTTATACATCAATAATTTGATTACTCATTCGAGCAGGCTCAGGGTTTCTCACGCATGCTCCACATTCACCCTGATACCCAGCAACAGTATTTTTGAAATATAATTCTTTAGCGTTGTGGTTCTGCATACCCCCCACCTCCTAGTAGTAAGATGCCATTTAGGTCAACAGGTATTTCAATCAAGCTTTGATTCTTTTCATCTTACCATTTACCATCGATGTCTTCTCCGTAGTCGTCAATACCAGGGAATCGTCAGAGTTGTAGTGTTGAGTGTTGAGTGAGGTTTGGCCCTATTTATGCTCATCAAAGAATTCTGTTAATTTGCAATATGGCCTATCAATTAGATAATTTTTTAATGTTGTAAGAAAGTTTTTATTATGGAGTTGTAGTTTTAAATTTTGTGGTAGTAGATTGAAGATTTGTATAGCCATAGCTTTAGGGTTTTTACTTGATTTTGTTATTCTGTGATGCTCTGAGTTAAATTGGTCTTTACTCTAATATTGTATTTGTGGCATTCTGATCTAAGTGTTGGGGGATTGTTTTTTATGAGTTTGATTAGTTCGAGGATGTATAATGATATTATGGTTAGGATTTTATTTTGGATGAAAAGGTTTTTGCAATGTTCAAGGTATTGGGTTTGTTCTATGGCCCTGATTGCGTTCTTCTGTTGTTTCATTATTGATGTTAATAGGTATTCATTTGCTCCTCCCCAGGCGATTATTCCAAATCGGAGATGTGATGCAAAGAGAGCATGGTATGCTATTAGTGCTGTGTCTTTATTTGTGATTTCTCGGATTCTGCGAAGGGCGAAAGTAGTAGAGGCTAGCGTTTTCCTAATTTTTATTTCATTTCTTTAGCGTTTCTTTAATTATTTCATAGCTTTAGGAAGCTTATTAATTGGCTTGAAGTAATATATTTTCAGTATCTATCCGTTTGTTGCTATTCTGCTCTAAGCAGTGATAAATTGTCTCTTCCTCTAGTCCCATATTGGAAGTCATTCCTGCCTTGGGCTAGGAAGTATTTAAAACGGCAATGCAAAGAAATTTCCAAAATGACAGAGAAATGACAGAGAAATACCTTTTGAGGTCGGATTTGTGGGCTTATGTTCTACTACTATAGACCTTTAATTTGATGTACTATATGACCTATGTATTCTATGACCATTTAAGATTTTCTTCTGACTCCTTCCGGGCCATCCCCCTAATATGACTGGAAAATGGTAGTTAGATCAAAAATTATATTAATATGTGCATTACTGATGTGCCAAGTTTTACTGATTTAGATGTAATCGTTCAGAAATTCATGTTCTGTTCCGGGACTTTACTTTTACACTGTAGGGCCTATATTAGTGTTCCATAAGAAAAAAACTAAGCTGCCTACCATTTTGGAAAAGAGCGGCTTTTTTTGAAAATAGGTAAATGCATATCTTAACTACTCAGGAAACATTTGGTGAAGTTCTCCATTTAAAGTTTGTTGTATCTCTACAGGTTTAAAAGATCCCAATGGTGGCACACTTAAAAAAATCAACCTGTATACATAATTTATTAGTCAGACCTGTTTATTTACAAGCCATGATTACACCACAGTAAGCTACAACATGTCGAACTTGGTAAGTACCTGCCAACTTGTAGTAACAGTGTTCACGTGTGCGTGTGTGTGCATCCATCAATATGAGGAAGTGTGGGGCTGCCGCCCGGGCTTGAGAGACCCGGGCTACAAGTTCAGCTCTTGCGCACATGATTAATGTACTAATTAATGGGTCTCAGGTGCTTCGACTGATTCCATGTCTAAATACTTGCCATTAGGAGCCGTACAAATGGCTCTGTTCATTACTCCTTCCATCGCTGTACAGCTGCGTGTATTTACAGAATCCCTCCAGTCCCACTCATCTTTCATAATATTACACAAAAAGAAATGTTTGAAAGAATTAAAATTATAATTTAGTTTGATTAAGCACGTTATTTTTTATTTATAAAGCTCATTATTGATTGCATTCTATTCTATTGATAAGAGGTTCCGACTTCGTTCTGTATTATTTATTGTGTACTAAAAAAAGGTAACTAAGTACTACGTCTCATGATATACAGTATACATTTTGGAAGTCTGCATTCTGCTAGTCTTAGGTCTATGAGGCCATTGGGCATGCACGTTGGAACACGTGTAAATTTATGTTGTAAAGAGCAAATCACGCACATGTCTAGAGACCCACATGTAGCGATAAAGATATTAATGATCACTAATAGTTGATAAGTATAGGATTTGCAAAATGTAATGTTCAGTTAGTTTGTGTTATTATATCAAACTATTTATGCATTATTTGAAATGAGAAAAAGAATGGTAGCCAAAAGCAAGTTATAGGCCTATGTTGTTAAGAATCACTAAAAATTTCACCAAAGAATATTAATTTAAGCAGTGCACTATGGTTTGAGAATTTAAGACATGAATATGTGTATGTAAAGTTATTTATTTTCAATACTTTAGCAAGCCAACATTTTGCTTCCAATTTATAATCGTTACACTGTAAAGCTTTAATACAGGTAAATTTTCTATTCATAAAATGTTACCATGTATACAGAATATTATTGTAATAATTGAAAAACTATATTTGTTTAATGCAAGTTAATTCTGTAAATTTTGGATCATAAATCATGTTAACCCCATAGTAAAATACATAGTCCATTAAAACTTTTCATTTTAATTTGGAAGTAATTAATGTTATTTTTGTCCCTTTTTTACAAGGATAGAAAAAAGAAGTGGCCTGGTATATGTCCTATGTAAAATTTACTTATTTTATGAAAAATTTAGGAAAACCTGTTAAAAGAATGCCTTCTCCAATTTTGATTAAAGGACGTCAACGTTCTGACAAAACATCAAACGAGGGAAGGATAAAACTCCAGTTTGCGCCGAGACAGATAAGTTCTTTATGTAGCAAGTGGACAGAATGTGAGGAGAAGGAGAACGGAAAGAGGGTGCGAGGGGTGGGTGGGCTGGGCAGGTACGTCGGGTCAGAGTGTTTCGGTTGTGGCCCACAATCGATATAGCCATGGTTTCCAGTGGGTGGTGCGGGGGGGGGAAGGTTATACATCATATAACATACATGTGAGCATGATCAATAAGCTCTGCTATTGGTCCATTGGATCTCACATCCCACCCTCCGCGGGGGCGCCCTTCCCTCCAACCCCGGCTAACTCCATCGTTGTCCTTCACCACATGTTGCCGAAAGTCGTCATCGGCAGGAAGAAAATGAAAGAAAAGAATCGGTAATTTTGTAATTAGTCCAAACAGTAAGATTCACTTCTAACCAAAGGAATAAATACTTTGACGCTTTCAGAAATGTTTACTTTGACAACAAATCCTCTCACAATTACAAGTTCATTAATTCCTAGTTAGATTCATGGATTGCAATAACAATTAAGTCATAAAACAAATGACGGAAAACGAACGAATATGTCGGGGTGGAGGTTAGCAATTTTTTTACTTACAAGATAATGAACATTTTACGTATTTTATTTATATGTTTTGAAAAATAAAACCATTGCATTATGTCTGAGTTTGTACTATCCATATAAGCCCTTTAAACAAAATTTTAGTTATTGACAAAATTTTAAAAGGTAATTTAATTTTGATGAGCTACTAACAAATATCGAGAAGATCTTGAGAAAATATTGGGGTTTCCAAGCTAATATACCAAAAACCTTTAAAGTTAAATTCTAATGATCATCCGACTAAAGTCTATTCACTATTATCGATTATGTACGAATTAATTATTTTTATGTTATTCATTTTTATAACTGATGTAACTGAGCTAATTTTATTTTGATTCTGAACAGCTGCATTCACCTTCTTGTTAAAACAAATATTTCTATGCCCATTTAACATAGAACTTTTACTGCAGATGGTCTCAGTCTGTTAAGAGCTGTGATTGTGTAGTAAAGTGTCTTATAATTTATTAAAATATTTTAACTAAGTTTAACTAAGCAATCAATGGCTTTAAATGTCAAACAAAAAATATTTAAGTGTTAAAAAATGTGCAAAGTTTTAAACATCACACACTATGATTGATTCATAATTATTGTCTTAATACAATAGTCAGTTACATATGCATTTCTTAAAGCTTAAAAGTAGCACATTCAATGTATTATATTGAAGAGTTGCTACAAAAAATAATGCCTGGAAATGTACAGAAAATAGTAGTTATTTTATGAAAAAAAGTTTATAGATGATTGAAGACTTGTTTAAAATTCAACTTTGATGTCTATTTTTATGTAATAAAACATTGTTTTTCTTTATAATTTGGTGATTCATTCAATGTTTTATACAATATTATTACTACTGTTAAAATATCTTATTTTTGTTGATATTGTATTTATAGCATGTACTACAGCATCCTATGTTGAGTGATGCTGGTAGGAATTTCTTTTATTTTAGCCTGATTGCAAAAATTCCTCTTTCTTGAATATCAGAAATTCCTCGTTCCTATTTTTTAACTTTGTGTAGTTTAACAATGTATTTTTTATTTTAAAAAGGAATTTAGTTTTTATTTCAAAAGATTCAATAGTTATTCTTATTATTGTTAGTACAAGATGAAGTGATAAAATTGAACTGCTTCTAATTTTGCTCCAACATTATCTTAAGTTTTTAAATCCGAAAAATGCGTCTACATTGTTATGAGAATTTAGTGATAAAAACGTATCATGGGAATATTTTATTTTGAAGAGTATAGTTTTATCACTGAATTAAACGTGAAGTAACAATCCGAAGCTTACATTATGAGGACTTTATGTCCGTCTGTACTTAACGCTCCCGGCAGATGCCGCAGAATGCCGCTGGTTGCAACAATTACCGGTTTACTGCTATCGCCAAAACTACGTCTCAGCACCGCGCGAGTACAGGTATACGCAAAGTTACGGCGACAGCCGGGGGCATCGTCACGGCTTGGGTAGTTTAAATGGAAGTTTAACTTTAGTCAAACTTTAAATCAATAACACTTTAGCAGTCTTGTAGTTAGCTATGTGATGTAATATAACAATATACATTACAAGCATGTAGTATGCACAGTGCTGCATTTGTATTTATTTATTATTTAAGGACTACACAATTTTTATAAATATTAGACACATATTTCGTTATCATTAGTTGCTTGGATAATAGCATGTTATTGATAACAATTATAAGAAAACTTTAACAAAGATTAGATAATTGTAACAGTTGTAATTGTATGCTCTGGGCACACCAACTGATAATGGAGATAAACATAGGATTGAGGTACGTACATATAGGAATGGAAAAGATAATATATGATCAAAATACAAATTTATAACAATAAATAATAAATAAAAACACTATTAATGAATAAATAACAATGTAATGAATAACACATAATATTATAACTAAGGATTTCTTGTTTGAAAAATTACATTAATATAATAATAGTCAATAATATCAATAACAATATTTTCGACAAAGAGCCCTTAAAAGGCATATATGTTTCCTGTATTACAGGTTCGTTCTACCTACTGTTTCAATGTATAAACACACTCGTTGAAGGAGTGACATCTGAAGAAGTAATAATTTTATTTTCTAATATGTGCAGGCGATGTTATTCACCTTGAGAATCTTAGTTGGAAGATGAGTGTAAAATATAGTTCGAAGATCGTAGTTATGCCAAGCTTACATTATCTATAAAACATCTATAGATAATGTAAGCTTGGTATACTTTTCTAACCAGCACTAAAGAAAAACTCTTATCTTTGAAATAATCACTATAAAACATAAAACAAATTCCCATGCTCCTAAATTTTTTAAACTGTGATTGATGTATTATTATTTTTTATATAAATTAATTAACATCACCAAATTAATTAATATTTTTATGTATCGTACGTGTTGTTTTGTTATTATTCAACAAACCTTTTTGGGAACTATTAATAATTAATACAGTCCCCAGCAATAAGGAAGTCGTTTTTGCAATAACCTAGGCTACATAGAATGTGCTCAAAATGTATCTTATATCCAAATTATTTGTTTTCCTCTATAAAAATTTAAGTTTACATTTTTACAAATCTTTGTATTGGATTTTTGCGTGGGAAGGACAATGCTAGTGTTTTAACTCAACCTAAAAATATGAAATATTTGGCATAAATATTACGAAAATGTATTCCAAACGAGTAAACAGTACTTCCAAAGTTATAATACGTTACTAGTCATTACCAAGAAAGTGAAGATTTATAATATTGTGATTGGCAAGGTTTTGAAAATATAGTTTTTAATAATCACGAAAATAAAACATCCTCTGCCTTATGCCTTTCTTATTTTCTGGCCTGTTTAACACATTTGTTTAAATAATGAAATGATAACATGATATATGTAAAATACAAACAATATTTTCTACAGAATACGGAGCACATGTTGGCACCCTATATACAACAGCCATGTGCGAACATATGCTGGCGCCCTATGTACAACAGCCATGTGCGAACACATGTTGGCGCCCTATATACAACAGCCATGAGCGAAGACATGTTGGCGCCCTATATACAACAGCCATGTGCGAACACATATTTTCGCCCTATGTACAATAGCCATGTGCGAACACATGTTGGCACCCTATATATAACAGCGATGTGCGAACACATGTATCCGGGATTTTTAAATGCATTGTTCCAGCAAATAAGGTCATTTAATTTTATAATGAGTACTTTTTATATAAAAAAGTATGTGAACATGTAGGAAAGTATTAACAGTGATGTGGCGTCCGCTCAATGGTTACTATCGCATTAAACCTGCTGATGTTCATGTTGGGTGGTGTCCAGGATTTCGACGTTGTCCAGATGAAATAAACAACAACTATTTTGTTAGCAGAAAATTAGAAAATCCGAGCATGGTTGAGATTTCACCATCAGTTGGAGGTCCTTAGTTGGCGTGGCTGTTTGCTAATAAATAAATGGCCCTTTCTAATAGGACTACTCAACTCTAGTAAGTAACAAGACTACGCTCATTCATCTTCACTCATCCCACTTATTTGGATTCCATGTTCAAACACATCTTGTCGATTTGTATCTTAATGAAACGTTATAATAACGATAAATAAATAAAAATTCGTTAAAAAGTTATTAATTACTTACGGTGAATGTTACATGTCTATATAGGGTGTCTCTGAACCCTCTGGTAACCTCTATTGGTTATTTTTTCTGGTTCATATAGAACCACATAGGCTATATCATATTAAAGTGTCCGAAACACCTCTTAGTTAATGAATACATACGGTGGATGTTACACGTCTATACAGGGTGTCCCTGAACTCTCTGTTAAGCTCTCTTAGTTATTGATTACATACGGAGGATGTTACATGTCTATACAGGGTGTCCCTGAACTCTCTGGTAACCTCTCTTGGTTACTGATTACATACGGTGGATGTTATACGTCTATATAGGGTGTCCCTGAACTCTCTGGTAACCTCTCTTGGTTACTGATTACATACGGAGGATGTTACATGTCTATACAGGGTGTCCCTGAACTCTCTGGTAACCTCTCTTGGTTACTGATTACATACGGTGGATGTTATACGTCTATATAGGGTGTCCCTGAACTCTCTGGTAAGCTCTCTTAGTTATTGATTACATACGGAGGATGTTACATGTCTATACAGGGTGTCCCTGAACTCTCTGGTAACCTCTCTTGGTTACTGATTACATACGGTGGATGTTACACGTCTATATAGGGTGTCCCTGAACTCTCTGGTAACCTCTCTTGGTTACTGATTACATACGGTGGATGTTACACGTCTATATAGGGTGTCCCTGAACTCTCTGGTAAGCTCTCTTAGTTATTGATTACATACGGAGGATGTTACATGTCTATACAGGGTGTCCCTGAACTCTCTGGTAACCTCTCTTGGTTACTGATTACATACGGTGGATGTTATACGTCTATATAGGGTGTCCCTGAACTCTCTGGTAAGCTCTCTTGGTTACTGATTACATACGGTGGATGTTACACGTCTATATAGGGTGTCCCTGAACTCTCTGGTAAGCTCTCTTAGTTATTGATTACATACGGAGGATGTTACATGTCTATACAGGGTGTCCCTGAACTCTCTGGTAACCTCTCTTGGTTACTGATTACATACGGTGGATGTTACACGTCTATATAGGGTGTCCCTGAACTCTCTGGTAACCTCTCTTGGTTACTGATTACATACGGTGAATGTTATACGTCTATACAGGGTGTCCCTGAACTCTCTGGTGAGCTATCTTGGTTATTGATTACATACGGTGGATGTTACACGTCTATATAAGGTGTCCCTGAACTCTCTGGTAAGCTCTCTTGGTTATTGATTACATACGGTGGATGTTACACGGCTATATAGGTTGTCCCTGAACTCTCTGGTAAGCTCTCTTGGTTATTGATTACATACGGTGGATGTTACACGTCTATATAGGATGTATCTGAACTCTCTGGTAAGCTCTCTTGGTTATTGATTACATACGGTGGATGTTACACGGCTATATAGGTTGTCCCTGAACTCTCTGGTAATCTCTCTTAGTTATTGATTACATACGGTGGATGTTACACGTCTATATAGGGTGTCCCTGAACTCTCTGGTAAGCTCTCTTGGTTATTGATTACATACGGTGGATGTTACACGGCTATATAGGTTGTCCCTGAACTCTCTGGTAAGCTCTCTTGGTTATTGATTACATACGGTGGATGTTACACGTCTATATAGGGTGTATCTGAACTCTCTGGTAAGCTCTCTTGGTTATTGATTACATACGGTGGATGTTACACGGCTATATAGGTTGTCCCTGAACTCTCTGGTAAGCTCTCTTGGTTATTGATTACATACGGTGGATGTTACACGTCTATATAGGGTGTATCTGAACTCTCTGGTAAGCTCTCTTGGTTATAGGTTACATACGGTGGATGTTACACGGCTATATAGGTTGTCCCTGAACTCTCTGGTAAGCTCTCTTGGTTATTGATTACATACGGTGGATGTTACACGGCTATATAGGTTGTCCCTGAACTCTCTGGTAAGCTCTCTTGGTTATTGATTACATACGGTGGATGTTACACGCCTATACAGGATGTCCCTGAACTCTCTGGTAACCTCTCTTGGTTATTGATTACATACGGTGGCTGTTACACGTCTATACAGGGTGTCACTGAACTCTCTTGTAAGCTCTCTTGGTTATTGATTACATACGGTGGATGTTACACGTCTATACAAGGTGTGCCTGAACTCTTTGGTAACCTCTCTTGGTTATAGATTACGGTGGATGTTACACGTCTATATAGGGTGTCCCTGAACTCTCTGGTAAGCTCTCTTAGTTATTGACTACATACGGTGGATGTTACACGGCTATATAGGGTGTCCCTGAACTCTCTGGTAAGCTCTCTTAGTTATTTTTTCTGGTTCATATAGAACCACATAGGCTATGTAATATTAAAGTGTCCGAAACACCTCAGTCATCCATGTAGCTGCCGTTTTATCTATTTTACTTTTAAATTTATGTCTAAAAATCAAAAAGGTTTATTAATGTGGAATTCTGTATGGACCTTCATAACATACACATCCATATTGAGAAAAATTATTCGTTTTTTTGTATCAAAAGTTTTAATATAGGGGTCATTTAAATTTTTGAATCCTAAATTACTAACAAACCAGTTATTATACTAAAAATACATCAATAATGTCTTTTTAGCGATTTCAATTACAAATTCAATGATATAAAGTTTTCAGAAACCTGATGAAAAATAATAAAGGAACGATAATTTATATGACAGTATGTACAGTTCAATGTGCAACATATATGTAACTGATAATAATAATTAATTAATTAATATGTGGTAGTCTTAAATCAGCTGACTAGTACAACAATAAAGTTTATGTAAACACTGATCTAAGACTATCATAAATTACTTAATTATCACCTGTTACATGTGTGTTGCACATTGTACTGGCATACTGCATTGTACATCAATTATATTTTCTTTATAATTTTTCATTCGATTTTTAAAAACGTTATATCATTGAATTTTTAATTAAATTTTCTAAAATGATTATTTATTTATTGTAATTTTGTTTATAATTATTGGTTTGTGATTTATTTAGGTTTTAAAACTTTAAGTGGCCACCATTTTTAAACTTTTGATACAGGGAACCCAATGATTTTTATTGAAATGGATGTTTATGTTATAAAGGACCATACAACATTCTAGTATAATACACCTTTAGTAAAACAAAAAAAAGGAAAAAAAACACACAAACACAAAATGACAACTGCATAGATAACCGATGTGTTTTGATATGATAACCGATAACACTTTAAATATGATATTTGTGATTCTAAATGAACTAGAAACAACAACCCAGAGAGTTACCAGAGGGTTAGGAGACACCCTGTATACTGGGTAGTTTAGAGAGTTTTTAAAATTAACGATACGCCCCATTATCAGCCACATCAAAGCTAACATTAAAGACGCGTCTGATAAATCTTAATGTGACATGAATTTAATATAGTTGAATTTATAAGCAACTAAATTAGCGTTAAACTGAAGAAGGTTGTTAAAACCTGTTGTGAGATGTCGCATTAACTGTAAACGGTTGGCGTCGGACGTCCGTCTTGATGGTTTCCATCACAGGCCAAAGTGTCAGCAGTTAGCACTTAATACGTGTTTTACAGGCCGTCACTTTATTGGTGTTCAACTTAGAGATGACAAACAGGTTTAAAGCTTTTCTGGAGCCATTGATGGGCTGGAGCCGTTCATACCTACTTTGAATCTGCAATATAACTCGACCAGTATTAACAATGTTTTGAAAACACTGACATTTTTTGAGTACGTTTCGATCATTTTACCAAAACTATCAAAGGACCAAATAATTAAACAAATGTAATATATAAATATATATATATATATATAAACTGCGACCGTTTATGTTAACCTAACCTGACCTAACCAATACTATCAACAGACCAAATAAGTAACCAAACGTAATATATATAAACTGCAACCGTTTATATTAACCTAACTAACCTAAACAAAAATATATATATATATATATACTATATATATAAACTGCGACCGTTTATGTTAACCTAACCTGACCTAACCAAAACTATCAACAGACCAAATAATTAACCAAACGTAATATATATAAACTGCAACCGTTTATGTTAACCTAACCTGACCTAACCAAAACTATCAACAGACCAAATAATTAACCAAACGTAATATATATAAACTGCAACCGTTTATGTTAACCTAACCTAACCTAACCAAAACTATCAACAGACCAAATAATTAACCAAACGTAATATATATAAACTGCAACCGTTTATGTTAATCTAACTTAACCAAAACTATCAACAGACCAAATAATTAACCAAACGTAATATATATAAACTGCAACCGTTTATGTTAACCTAACCTAACCTAACCAAAACTATCAACAGACCAAATAATTAACCAAACGTAATATATACAACTGCATCCGTTTATGTTAACCTAACCTAACTTAACCTAATCTAACCTAGCCCAACCTAACCTAACCCCACTGTAGCAACTGTTGACTTAATTTTCAATAAAATATATGCACTTTATTTTGGCAAATGATTATTAAAATACTAATTGCTAATTAATTGGTGTTTGTTATTTTGATGATACGCATGAGTACATTTTAACGTGATCCATCTTAGGTGCGAGCCTGGATCTGGCACTTTCAGCACTTCATTTAATAAGATAATATAAGAATATGTTATACATCAGAATCCAAGTTGATCTTCTCTGATCAGTGAACACGTAAAGCTAGGAGGAACTTGGGGCTCGTTTTGTGAATCGAAAGGTATTTCAATGACAAGAACTCTTGTTTAACACTGGACAAATCCTTGGTTCGAAATTGCCTTGAGTGCACCACTGTTATGTGAAACAGGGCCGGGTGTACGCATATACAGCTGTCGAGGCCATCCACAGGAATTGCTTCTCATCGATGGTGTGACAGTTCCGGAGCTAGATGAAGTGGATATGTGAGTGTATAACTAGGTTCATCAGAGGGGCAGACAGTAACAGTTCCAGAATGTACTTTTCGTTTAAGAGATCCATTTGTTTGTCCGTCCTTTTGAGTATGTGATCCAGTGGTCAGTTGTGCTTGCTTTGAAAAAACACTTTTTATATCCTACATCTTTTTCAATAACGATTATGGCAGGTTTCCATGTATGCTGAAATCAGCATAAATTATTGAATGTGTTCTATTTCTTAATGCTATACCCATGAACTCCATTTTTCCTTGACCGGTCTTGGTCGTAATCGGGAAGGTAACAGTTCACGCTTCTCAGGACTAGGGATATAACCTTTCTCTTGCCTGCGGGTAGGACCATACAAGAAATTTAAAAAATATTAAGATCGCTCGTGAACCTTATGTTTTTATTGACAAAAAAATAAAATCAATACATACGATTTTGCATACTCCTCTTTAGTACTCTCACTAATAGTGCGTGGGAGAGTTCAAAATTCGTCTGCAAATGATGCTTTTGTAATACTTATTCTTCTCCAAAGTTAAAACATATTTGTAGTAGCCTCTGTGAATAGTCGATAATGTAGGGGTTCAAACAATGTTGTTTCAGTGCTGTTAAGTTTGGCGAACAAACGAACAAAACACAACAATATAATAAACGGTGGTTACCGGCAGTGTGACAATGTTTGCCAATTTGTTAACTCTATATGCTTACCCATTACAGAAACCCGTGTTCTCACACACACGGCACATACTTACCCCCACCAAGGTGAGCCAAGTCAACCACTTCCAGCAGATTCAGATTTAATTATGCTTCGTAACATTTCAATTAGAGGGGCGGAAAGCGCCTAAAGGCCGATGGCGACCGGTAAAGTATAACAAGCGAAAAGTTGGGGGAGGGCGGGGAACGTTACAGCGGCCATTATAGAGATAGGACTGTAGTCACCCTCAGATAAGGGTGAAATATGTGCCCAAATGGCGAGCACTGCATACACTCAAGATTTGCCAACATTCGAAGGTAAGGCAATGAAGTAAGAGTATTTCTTCGTTATTGTAAAGTAAAGTCACGATAACATGTACATAATTGGGAATATTTTCAACCATAAGTCACATTCTTAATCAATATCGTTGACTTTTACATGATTTTTAACTGACAAGGTACAAAAAATATCATTTAAACTTAATATTGTAGTGGTCTGAAACTTACACAATAACAGACATATAACATGTACATAATTGGGAATATTTTCAACCATAAGTCACATTCTTAATCAATATCGTTGACTTTTACATGATTTTTAACTGACAAGGTACAAAAATATCATTTAAACTTAATATTGTAGTGGTCTGAAACTTACACAATAACATCCATCCATTGGGGGTCATGATTACCAATAATTATCATTTTAAAAAAACGTATCCAGGTCTAATAAAACTTATAAACTGTCCATTATTAACATTGCAAAGAAACGTTTTGATTAAATTTCACCAATAAATAGGTTTATACTTTTTACTTATTGAATAAGAAAAAAACAGTAATAATATTCACCCTTTGGTGTGTATTTAACAGTGCACCGTGGGAAACCTTTTATTGTTTACCTTAGGGTGGACATTCTTAACTTATAAATATTTTTTCTTTTTACTCTTTTTGGTAACAAAACTATAAGTGAAATTAAAGAAGATACATTTGTAATGTGACATCAACAGTTATTTGTCTCTATGAAATGAAGCAATAAATATATGTTGAGCTTACTGTTGTATAACATACTTATGTCGTCTTGAAGTACTAGACTCTCTTATGTTGTCCTCTTTCAAGCAGACGTTTATCGACTACTTCACAAAGTATGGAAACAAATTGCCACAAAAGACATTTCTGGTGCTCCATATAAAACCATCCTGGATGTGTTGCTAACATACTAATGTCGTCTTGAAGTACTAGACTCTCTTATGTTGTCCTCTTTCAAGCAGAAGTTTATCGACTACTTCACAAAGTAGGGAAACAAATTGCCACAAAAGACATTTCTGGTGCTCCATATAAAACCATCCTGGATGTGTTGCTAACATACTAATGTCGTCTTGAAGTACTAAACTCTCTCATGTTGTCCTCTTTCAAGCAGAAGTTTATCGACTACTTCACAAAGTAGGGAAACAAATTGCCACAAAAGACATTTCTGGCGCTCCATATAAAACCATCCTGGATGTGTTGCTAACATACTAATGTCGTCTTGAAGTACTAAACTCTCTCATGTTGTCCTCTTTCAAGCAGAAGTTTATCGACTACTTCACAAAGTAGGGAAACAAATTGCCACAAAAGACATTTCTGGTGCTCCATATAAAACCATCCTGGATGTGTTACTAACATACTAATGTCGTCTTGAAGTACTAAACTCTCTCATGTTGTCCTCTTTCAAGCAGAAGTTTATCGACTACTTCACAAAGTATGGAAATAAATTGCCATAAAAGTCATTACTGGTGCTCCATATAAAACCATCCTGGATGTGTTGCTAACATACTAATGTCGTCTTGAAGTACTAAACTCTCTCATGTTGTCCTCTTTCAAGCAGAAGTTTATCGACTACTTCACAAAGTAGGGAAACAAATTGCCACAAAAGACATTTCTGGTGCTCCATATAAAACCATCCTGGATGTGTTGCTAACATACTAATTTCGCCTTGAAGTACTAAACTCTCTCATGTTGTCCTCCTTCAAGCAGAAGTTTATCGACTACTTCACAAAGTAGGGAAACAAATTGCCACAAAAGACATTTCTGGTGCTCCATATAAAACCATCCTGGATGTGTTACTAACATACTAATGTCATCTTGAAGTACTAAACTCTCTCATGTTGTCCTCTTTCAAGCAGAAGTTTATCGACTACTTCACAAAGTATGGAAACAAATTGCCATAAAAGTCATTACTGGTGCTCCATATAAAACCATTCAATCATCCTGGATGTGTTGCTAACATACTAACACCCACTTTGCACTCTTTTTAATAGATGTTTGTCACTATCTCAAAAATATACAAATAAATCTTGTCACAAATGGCATTTCTAGTGATCCATATAAAACTATTCGAACTTCCTAGAACTTCGATATATATATGCCAATTTACCTGTAGTTATTTCCCCAGTTTGCCATGCTGTTGTAAGAACAGAATCTTATCAGTCTCTCCGTTATTCCTCCAAATACTCATGGTTAAACGTAGTAATTATTACAACATAAGTATGTTGATGTATACTAATTGTAATCTATTTATAATTTCCACTGAGGCGTCTGCAGCGACCACAGACCTCGAATTCCCAACTGAACTTAAAAATAGACTTAAGTCACTACTTAATTCGTTGAATAAAGTTCACGCACAGGCCTGCAGCCAATATAAAATGGTGAATGATGTATTAATTTTAAGGCTATTTTTTCAACGATTCAAGTTTCAATTTGATTATTATTGTTGCGCATTTTACAATTCCATATTTTTTTATGAATGAGTGTTGAAATCGCTAAAGTTTAGACAAATCTAACGATGCGTAAAGGAAAGAGTAATATACAAAATTAAGAACAATAAGTAAATATTTTGTTTACTGAAACCAAGATCGATGATAGTATTCTTTAAAAAGTCAGCTACGAGTAATTTTATCGTTAAATTTGAAATCCAAAATTGAATCTGGATCTCTTGCGTGATAGTTTTTCACCCTTCTCATTCATAGGCCAAACATTTCACGCATGTTAGCGATCGAAAAACTAGTGATTATAAGGCATTGTGATGTCTAGAGCCAATTTCCCACTTGAAAAGGGCGAGGGCCGACTTGTGATACTTATCAGCTAGAGAGAGGTGTGAGTGAAGAGCCGAGTGCCCAGATAGCGAGCGCAAAAACCAGAGAGGCTCAGACACCTTGCAGCTCAGGGGCAAGGGTGCCCCTCTTGACACCTATTGTGGTTTTAAAATTCTGGTAAGTGCAAATGTTTTATTACTTTGTTTTAATTATAATTTGATAATAAAGCCCAAAGCTATGTTTATATTTAATTACTATTTCGTTTGCTAATTTTTAAACTCAATACAGAATGTCAGAAACTAGGTCAATTAATTTTGAACGCAGAAGTATATAAATTATATTATGTTTTATGATTAAAATTACCTTTTTATGCACCTTGAAGTCCATACTTAATTCTGGAGCAACGAATTTTCAAGACTTTTTTGATGGAAGGTATTAGAATTTGACAATATAAAAATAATCTTTTCTTCAAAACAATATTTTGTTCAAAGTATCTCTAAAACACATATATGAGGAAACCACGTTGTCTACAAAAATATGATTTATGAACAATTAATGAAAATATGAACAATTTATAGACATTAATTAATGTTCAAATCTGACTTTCTTAGCATTACACAGCCTGAGATCTATTATTGCTTGGGACACAAAATGTATTCTATGTATTCTCTGTGTTAGGGATGGTCAATGAATACAAATCTCTGTTAGAAGAACAGACCATGAGGGGAAATTATTTAATAAGTTGCCGAGAAAGTTCTCTGCTCTGAGTAAAGGCAGTGCGAGAGAGATAGTGATACAGTTAGTAAAGGCAGTGCGAGAGAGATAGTGATACAGTTAGTAAAGGCAGTGCGAGAGAGATAGTGATACAGTATGTAAAGGCAGTGCGAGAGAGATAGTGATACAGTTAGTAAAGGCAGTGTGAGAGAGATAGTGATACAGTTAGTAAAGGCAGTGCGAGAGAGAGAGAGAGAGAGAGAGAGAGAGAGAGAGAGAGAGAGAGAGAGAGAGAGAGAGAGAGAGAGAGAGAGAGAGAGAGAGAGAGAGAGAGAGAGAGAGAGAGAGAGAGAGAGAGAGAGAGAGAGAGAGAGAGAGAGAGAGAGAGAGAGAGAGAGAGAGAGAGAGAGAGAGAGAGAGAGAGAGGAGAGAGAGAGAGAGAGAGAGAGAGAGAGAGAGAGAGAGAGAGAGAGAGAGAGAGAGAGAGAGAGAGAGAGAGAGAGAGAGAGAGAGAGAGAGAGAGAGAGAGAGAGAGAGAGAGAGAGAGAGAGAGAGAGAGAGAGAGAGAGAGAGAGAGAGAGAGAGAGAGAGAGAGAGAGAGAGAGAGAGAGAGAGAGAGAGAGAGAGAGAGAGAGAGAGAGAGAGAGAGAGAGAGAGAGAGAGAGAGAGAGAGAGAGAGAGAGAGAGAGAGAGAGAGAGAGAGAGAGAGAGAGAGAGAGAGAGAGAGAGAGAGAGAGAGAGAGAGAGAGAGAGAGAGAGAGAGAGAGAGAGAGAGAGAGAGAGAGAGAGAGAGAGAGAGAGAGAGAGAGAGAGAGAGAGAGAGAGAGAGAGAGAATCAGCAGGCGGTGTGCAGACAGGTATAGTCGATGCGCGCTCTCCTACACACACACTGGTACGAAGGAGTAGACGCTATTGACGATCTACCGGCCACTGTTCCAACTAACGTTTTCAAGCTCTGCGCCAGGCTGAATTTTTAACTTGGGATCTGCACTTTTTAAGGAGATTTTTATTGCTACGGTTCAGGAAACCAAGGACAACTAATTTAAGTATCCGCCATGAGATTATTGCAATAGAATTTATTCATAGAAAATATTCAAACTATACTATATCATAACATGTATGCAATTAGAAAGGAATAGATCATTAGAGTTTACCTGAAATATCTGCGGTAACTTGAATATTGTTTGTTGAGGTTAATCAGTAATTAATGGAGACCTTTATGACTCAGTACGTTTCACCTTCAGACTCGTCAATAAAAATTCTTTTGTGACGAGTTAAAAAATGACTATTAATATTTTAATAAACAAAATAATTTATCTAAGATATTATTTATATATTTAATGTATTTCTAATACATCTCTACAAGTGAGCCAACCAGAGTATATACTGTAGCATTAAACTTTTAAAATAATGACTGCTAAGATAAAAATGTACATTAAGTTTACAAGTACATTAAATGTACTGAAGTGTATTAAAGTCACTCCATGAGTTAATGTATTTTAATCACATAAAAGACATGCACTACCGTAATTTCCATAATAGTTAAAAACCATAAACTATTCGTATGTTTATAAAGTTACTATATTAAAGTAACTACAACCATAGTGTTTCACTGTTTATTCATAAGTAAAAATTTGAAAAAAATTATAGATAAATACATTTTAGATGGCTCAACTCAAAGGATAATCGAACTTTAAATAACAATTATGATTCATAAATTCCTTTGAAATAAAATAAAATTAAAATAATAGGGTAGTTAAAAAAATTATTATAAATATTTATTTAATTGGTTAAATGTTAAGAGATGGAATAAAACTCACAATTTATTCAAAGATCACGTGCTTTCATGTATAAACGTCCAGATACACCTAGGGTATCAAATATTTCAAAGTGTTCCTTAAATGGCGGGTAGAAATAAAAATCCTTTTTAAAAAAGATCGTCGGCGAACAGAAGTGGCAATGAAGGAGTTGTCAAAGAGCGGATTACACAACTGGAATGATCCGTTCATTAAAACTTTCAAATCTGATCAACTTTACAAATGGTTCGCCCTCTCACCATAACAACTCACTAACCGACGGTTTAAAAAGTAAAATGAAATATTTTTCTTTCATAGAATCGTCTGATATTTTACTGAATTTTTAAGACCAGTTGAACTTTGAAACTTTTGTTTGATGAGGTGTTCTATTTACAACATCTGTTTGTAGAAATGCTATCAGACCGAATAGCTAATTTATAAAATTACATTAGCAGCTGGACGAGATAGTCAAACTCGTGCTAGGTGGAAAGACGGTACATTTTAAATAACATTCAGAACTATTTGCAATGGTAAATAAAACATCCTTCTATTTTTTACTTATTTTATTCTGTTGGCTGACGTTATTTCATTGGATACAAAAATTATCTCAAATAATGAAAATGAGCGGAAAACATCAGGAACGCTACTTTAGTCCTTTCTAAGTCCAGTGGGTTAATTTGGTTTAAAATGAGGAAAAAATAGTTAGAGATTCATTTATATTTAAATAAAATAATCTTTTACAAAGATACTAAAAAGTTCAAAATGATGATTTCCATTATTTTATTGACACTATTAAAATGACAACATTACTTTTTATGGTTTTGCACACTTATATGTATTGGTAATTCACTCTTGATCTGAAATGCAAATCATTTATTATCTGATTTGCTTGTTAGAATTTTCCTAAAAGTTAACTAAAAATAATTAAAATTAGGTAAACTCCGTGAAGTTGCAGATCTAGGGAGGAAAGTTCAGCGTTGCTTACAGAACACAGTAATTAAAATGAATTTGCAACACAACAAATAAACATTGTTAATTGAAGGGTAGGTAATTCTATTAAACAGAGATAATAAAAAAAGATTTTAACCATACAGTTTTTTAGCTTTCACAAAAAAATTTTTAAAAGAACTATAATTATTTACAAAAGCTAAAAAATATCCGTATTTTCTGTGACACGAGAGGTATTATTAAAATTTATTTGTAAAAGATACAACAAATATTAAAATTTTATTAATTTTATTGACAACTGGTCAGTAGCGTAGTTAGTAAATCCCAGATTCATGAAATAATGATTCTCCCTTCGATCCCAATCAAAGCCTTAATCAATTTTGAAAGGCATCAGCGGCTGTTAATTTGTCCCGGAGCTATTAAATAATGACACTTTTCTAAGGAATTACTAAAAAATATTAAATTTATTTAATGTTTATTAAATTAGTCGTGGTTTTTAGTAATTACTACATTCACTCATATACATTCATCATGCTTATTCTAAATCCATATTCGCCTATATCTTGATGATCGGTGTCTTACAAATAAATAAATGGCCTTTTTAATGGCTTTTATGGATAATTTTGTTGTAACAACTTATATAATTTGAGTATTGTTAACAAAAGATTAATACAAAACACTTAAAGTGCTGTAATGTACTAAATACTATAATCTTTATCAGTACACTGAATGACGTGAGAACAGCCGCCTGGGTCGCAGGTAGAAGGGATGCTGAGCAGGTTGCAACCCTTCTGGACCCAAACATAGTTATACCCCCATTACAGACTGGCTCTCACGCTCACCTGGATTACCGTCTCTCTACATTCAGAGGTACATCAGCCACGTTCAAGTCGACGTGCTTTGATATATTCTCGATTATTCAGAACTGATAGAGAATGTTGTCTTTCTAAAAATTTCAATTATTTTAAGAAAAAATATTTGTTAGTTAGAACATAAATAACAGTAGTAAACCATTTAGGAAGATTTGAAATGTAGTATTTATATTGTTATTTTGTGCCACAGCTACAATTGAATAAGTGAGTTTGGTTCCTCAGTTTAAAGCGTTTCAACCATTTAGGTGGAATAAATACTAAAAAATTAATCAGTAAAGGATTTTTATTAACCCTCATTGTTTGCTAGCCAAAGTTCATAAACTCCTTATTCACATCGCCTACGACTAAGTATTCAAACTACAAAGCACCTCACTTCTTTTTCCCAAAGAAATGTGGTGTAGAATTGTATCAAACTGTTTATTCCCTGCCTGCAAGCATTAAACTGAAGGGTACGTGAACCTACTTGACACTGAGGTACCAATACGCGAAATTCGTAAAAATCTCAAAGAATTTTTATTAGAACAGTCGTCTGTGACTTCCTAAATTTAAGCACTGTTTGATATATATTTATTATTGACATCGCTCATGCTTGAAATGTGTTTATGAGTAATAAAATAATCTTAATGATTAAATAATTTTATCAATATAACTCAAAAAACTATTGAACTGTAAATTTCACAAACTATTGGAGTCCTATAAATCTTAGTTTCTACAAGATTCTCATACTCAAACGTATCCTATGTACACTTGACGTCGCAAAGGTCTTCTACCGTGTCACAGAAAAGAAGTAAAAAGAGGTCGCATCTAAAAGTGCGCTAAATTTGTGCCGAGTAGTTATCTCTGCCATTCGTGGCACGACGATGGGCAGGGCCAGCAACCTTGCCTGTCCTAAATCCTCATGCATATACGTAGTAATTATTACTAGAGATGTATAAAGATGTACATAAGTTGTAATCTACTTATAACTGCCTCGAAGGCGTTCGCTGCAGCCATAAGAAAGCGACCTCTGTACATTTTACTCTGTGACCGGACCTGTAATACTGAGCGTTATAAGGAGTCTTCCTCCAACACCAAAACGTAACAGTTAGACCTCCTTCCAATCACAGACGGTCGATGGACCGATTCAAAACTGTTGTTTTTCAGAAACATGCATTCACCGAACAACACGAGTAACAATGGTCATAACAGTAACAATGGTAATAATGGTCAAATAAATAAAATAATGGTCTTATCGTTGGCGTTAGGAATAAACTGATATTGGTTAAACACAAAACTTAGGTAATATACTATATTATTTTAAAGTTAGCAATAGGCTTATCATTATTATTTTTAAATAGGCCTAATATCAATATAGAATTAAACACATTTTAAACCCAGAAATAGTGTTTCTGTTTTTTTTTTTTTTTTAATTACAAAATAACCTTACTTGGAAAACCTCAAAATGAAACTACATAGTTCCAAAAATAATCGAAGCGTATTTTTGTAAACAATAGAAAATATAACTACATTGCTCGTATGGAGCCAATCCTTCTACACGTATTTGCGTTGAATAGGATAACAGTGAACACAGATATACGGTCTTACACAGATATACGGTGAACACAGTCGGTAATCTTACATCTAATAACACTTCAAGTAACGTCACTTACCTGCGGACTGTCGGCTGATGGATTGCTCCCATATACCAGACTACGGTGTGTTCGCAACAGCTCCCCCCCTCTCCACAACACTCTGGGACGGAAGGGTTGACACCCTGACCTCTTTTTTTCTCTGTTTGGGTGTCGCGGCTTTGTCAATCCCTGGCCTCTCTACGGGGTAAATAAGCTCTCCATCGCTTCCTCATTTATCAGCTGAGAAAGGCCTATTCAAATTATCAATCGCACGCATTTTTCATTCATAGACACAGAACAAACTGTAGCTGACAGTCGTGAAATATGAGTCTCAGTTTGTAAATATATTGATAAAAGGGTTTGTTTCATAGGCTATGAGCAATTAAATATTTCTTATCTATAGATATATAAGTGAACTCCCACTGGCTTACTCGCTTAGGGTGCTGATCTCCAAAACTATACACCCCATTGACTTTAAATTTTGAGGGAATGCAGATTTTGTATAAAACATTTAACAAAAAATAAAAATAATATGCTAGCAGTACTAAATTTTCGTTCTGAAACTTGAAACGGTATATTGAACAGTAGAATAATTCACAGACCGAGGCCAAAGACAGACTTACGGGGTTGCCACGCGAAGCATGCTGTGTGCCCTCCTACTTCCTATATTTAAAATGTAGTTAACCATAGATTTGCACTGAAATTGAAGAATTTTTTTCATTTATATTTGAAAGTCCATTTCAGATCATGTCTTGTTCAAAGGCTTATGGTTTACCAGTTCATTGATTACGGAACAGTTAGGTATTTTTTCTGCTCTTTTTAAGCATATCGTTCTATTAACACCTCTTCATTAAGCATTTACTGACTAACGACTTTGAAAACGAGAATGACTGAATGAACATTTAAAAATAAAATCCACTTTATAAATTTCTAGTGCTCAACTACTCTAAACATCGCCCTTACCTGACACGTGGAGGTGGTTTGAACGAGAAGATATTTCAACACATTTACACAGGGAGATGAGACTCATTCCTCAATGTTATTCATTTGTTGAATGAAATTATCAAAATCGCTGGACGCAGAAACTGTCATTTATTAGAGCTTTTGTAAGAAACTGTTATAATTTTGTAGTTTTATGATACATCCAATCAATAGCCACTGGCCAGTTACGTTTCAATATTAGTCAAGAGCAGCAATACTGCGTGTTACTAACAGTTAAATATAATATATTTACAGCCATTAATGAGGCTAAATTATTTATTAGTCATTTCATACATAGAGAATTTCGTATTACTGTGACAAGTGTAAAATTAACGACTGTGGTCTTTGTTGATAACTAAGGTCGACTGAATAAGAGGAGTCATTAATAACCGTATAGTCAGTGAAAGTAAGGGTTAAAGATTATCGTGAACTTAAAGTATTGGTCTGTTTTTCGGCTAACAGACAAGCCCGAGAGTCAATTCTCTTTCTTGGACATGTTCTGACCTGGTTATCAATAAGGCCACGATGGTGGAAACCATTGAGTGGACACCGTGATGTATTAAGATTACTGAGAACAACCTATCGCTCATAATATCCAACACTTAGCCTTCTAGTATCTGGGCTAGAGTAGTACGCTAGTGCTGGCTTATCAGGTATAGTAAATCAGTAATAAAGCTGACTAGAAACGTTGTAAAAGTAGTAGATTAGAATAAATAAGCACACCATATTTGGCTGTCAGTACTTCAGCTAGTAGTACTAGTAGTTCCATTATTCGTCTTTGGCAATTAGTCGTGTTTATGAAGGCAGCGAACATATCTTAGACCGTATAAAAAACAATGGTCATATATTATGGTTATTGGATGTCTAGTAGGTATTGTAACATTTGTGTATTGATTGTGACGCCCTATAAAAGGACTCTGAAGAACAGTTGTGTGGCCATCCTGACGTGGGATTCCCTGTGTCTTTTGGGAGGTTGGATGAAAGTCTTTGCGGAGGGGTAAATTTATCATCAATTCATCTGTCCCTAAGCCGGCATTGAGATTTTATTAAATTGAAAGATCAATTAATTAGCTTATCATCAAAGCATCTCAAGGTTACCGAAAAGTCAGAGATGAGATTGTTCCTAAGGCCCCACTAGCGGCAATAACTAACTAGCTTACATCACTCAAGGTTACCGAAAATTCAGAGATGAGACTGTTCCTAAGGCCACACTAGCGGCAATAACTAACTAGCTTACATCACTCAAGGTTACCGAAAATTCAGAGATGAGACTGTTCCTAAGGCCACACTAGCGGCAATAACTAACTAGCTTACATCACTCAAGGTTACCGAAAAGTCAGAGATGAGAATGTTCCTAAGGCCCCACTAGCGGCAATAACTAACTAGCTTACATCACTCAAGGTTACCGAAAAGTCAGAGATGAGACTGTTCCTAAGGCCACACTAGCGGCAATAACTAACTAGCTTACATCACTCAAGGTTACCGAAAAGTCAGAGATGAGACTGTTCCTAAGGCCACACTAGCGGCAATAACTAACTAGCTTACATCACTCAAGGTTACCGAAAAGTCAGAGATGAGACTGTTCCTAAGGCCACACTAGCGGCAATAACTAACTAGCTTACATCACTCAAGGTTACCGAAAAGTCAGAGATGAGACTGTTCCTAAGGCCACACTAGCGGCAATAACTAACTAGCTTACATCACTCAAGGTTACCGAAAAGTCAGAGATGAGACTGTTCCTAAGGCCACACTAGCGGCAATAACTAACTAGCTTACATCACTCAAGGTTACCGAAAAGTCAGAGATGAGACTGTTCCTAAGGCCACACTAGCGGCAATAACTAACTAGCTTACATCACTCAAGGTTACCGAAAAGTCAGAGATGAGACTGTTCCTAAGGCCACACTAGCGGCAATAACTAACTAGCTTACATCACTCAAGGTTACCGAAAAGTCAGAGATGAGACTGTTCCTAAGGCCACACTAGCGGCAATAACTAACTAGCTTACATCACTCAAGGTTACCGAAAAGTCAGAGATGAGACTGTTCCTAAGGCCACACTAGCGGCAATAACTAACTAGCTTACATCACTCAAGGTTACCGAAAAGTCAGAGATGAGACTGTTCCTAAGGCCACACTAGCGGCAATAACTAACTAGCTTACATCACTCAAGGTTACCGAAAAGTCAGAGATGAGACTGTTCCTAAGGCCACACTAGCGGCAATAACTAACTAGCTTACATCACTCAAGGTTACCGAAAAGTCAGAGATGAGACTGTTCCTAAGGCCACACTAGCGGCAATAACTAACTAGCTTACATCACTCAAGGTTACCGAAAAGTCAGAGATGAGACTGTTCCTAAGGCCACACTAGCGGCAATAACTAACTAGCTTACATCACTCAAGGTTACCGAAAAGTCAGAGATGAGACTGTTCCTAAGGCCACACTAGCGGCAATAACTAACTAGCTTACATCACTCAAGGTTACCGAAAAGTCAGAGATGAGACTGTTCCTAAGGCCACACTAGCGGCAATAACTAACTAGCTTACATCACTCAAGGTTACCGAAAAGTCAGAGATGAGACTGTTCCTAAGGCCACACTAGCGGCAATAACTAACTAGCTTACATCACTCAAGGTTACCGAAAAGTCAGAGATGAGACTGTTCCTAAGGCCACACAAGCGGCAATAACTAACTAGCTTACATCACTCAAGGTTACCGAAAAGTCAGAGATGAGACTGTTCCTAAGGCCACACAAGCGGCAATAACTAACTAGCTTACATCACTCAAGGTTACCGAAAAGTCAGAGATGAGACTGTTCCTAAGGCCACACAAGCGGCAATAACTAACTAGCTTACATCACTCAAGGTTACCGAAAAGTCAGAGATGAGACTGTTCCTAAGGCCACACTAGCGGCAATAACTAACTAGCTTACATCACTCAAGGTTACCGAAAAGTCAGAGATGAGACTGTTCCTAAGGCCACACAAGCGGCAATAACTAACTAGCTTACATCACTCAAGGTTACCGAAAAGTCAGAGATGAGACTGTTCCTAAGGCCACACAAGCGGCAATAACTAACTAGCTTACATCACTCAAGGTTACCGAAAAGTCAGAGATGAGACTGTTCCTAAGGCCACACTAGCGGCAATAACTAACTAGCTTACATCACTCAAGGTTACCGAAAAGTCAGAGATGAGACTGTTCCTAAGGCCACACAAGCGGCAATAACTAACTAGCTTACATCACTCAAGGTTACCGAAAAGTCAGAGATGAGACTGTTCCTAAGGCCACACTAGCGGCAATAACTAACTAGCTTACATCACTCAAGGTTACCGAAAAGTCAGAGATGAGACTGTTCCTAAGGCCACACAAGCGGCAATAACTAACTAGCTTACATCACTCAAGGTTACCGAAAAGTCAGAGATGAGACTGTTCCTAAGGCCACACAAGCGGCAATAACTAACTAGCTTACATCACTCAAGGTTACCGAAAAGTCAGAGATGAGACTGTTCCTAAGGCCACACTAGCGGCAATAACTAACTAGCTTACATCACTCAAGGTTACCGAAAAGTCAGAGATGAGACTGTTCCTAAGGCCACACTAGCGGCAATAACTAACTAGCTTACATCACTCAAGGTTACCGAAAAGTCAGAGATGAGACTGTTCCTAAGGCCACACAAGCGGCAATAACTAACTAGCTTACATCACTCAAGGTTACCGAAAAGTCAGAGATGAGACTGTTCCTAAGGCCACACTAGCGGCAATAACTAACTAGCTTACATCACTCAAGGTTACCGAAAAGTCAGAGATGAGACTGTTCCTAAGGCCACACTAGCGGCAATAACTAACTAGCTTACATCACTCAAGGTTACCGAAAAGTCAGAGATGAGACTGTTCCTAAGGCCACACAAGCGGCAATAACTAACTAGCTTACATCACTCAAGGTTACCGAAAAGTCAGAGATGAGACTGTTCCTAAGGCCCCACTAGCGGCAATAACTAACTAGCTTACATCACTCAAGGTTACCGAAAAGTCAGAGATGAGACTGTTCCTAAGGCCACACTAGCGGCAATAACTAACTAGCTTACATCACTCAAGGTTACCGAAAAGTCAGAGATGAGAATGTTCCTAAGGCCACACTAGCGGCAATAACTAACTAGCTTACATCACTCAAGGTTACCGAAAAGTCAGAGATGAGACTGTTCCTAAGGCCACACTAGCGGCAATAACTAACTAGCTTACATCACTTAAGATTTTAAATAGCTAAATATATACATTTTCTAAAAACAACTAGAACGTGTATATTAAATAAATAATTACTAGCGTTACAAAGTACCCTTTCATTATTCTTAATTGAAAAGTTCATATGATGAACTGTTCTAGGACGACTGGCAAAGCTAAATTTGTACATACTAGGTTACCGAAAAGTAGTGATGTTTGAGCGGATTACTATGCTCCAAGGTTAGTGTCGAATTGTATCAAGGCAATAGCGAAACACTGAACTAGTTACATCATCTCAGGTTTCCGAAAGTCAGGAGATGGAGATGTTGACCATAAGGCTAGCAATAACTAATAGTTACATCACTCAAGGTTACGAAATATCAGAGATGAGACTGTTCCTAAGGCACATGTGGCAATAATATACTAGCGTTAATAATCACTCAAGGTGTATCAGCAGTCAGAGGGTGAACTGTTCCTAAGGCCAACAAGCGGCATATAACTAATCTAGCTTACATCACCTAAGGTTACAAAATGTTCAGGGCATGCTGAGGATGTTCCTAAGGCCACACTTAGCGGCAATAGACAACTAGCTTTACATCCTCGGTTACCGGTCGAGTGAGACTGTCCTAGCCCATATTATTATTTTTTTTTTTACTTTCTTGCCATTAGAAAAACAATTACCTGCATGAACACCGAAATATCCTAACAGAAAACGTTGTGCTTTGGTATTATCTTTAACTACAGTCCCTCCAACTACAGGGTGGTCTTTAAAAAGTACAAACGAAATGCGAAGTGTCTAAAAGGATAAAATCATTTAGATTTTATGGATCGTGGGTGTTGTAAAACATTCTATTGTATTGCATCCACCAATTTATTTTCTATGTATTGAATTAAGAACTTTTTTCTCAAGCTAGGTTATATGAATAAAAGCTTCATTTATTTGTTTCGATGAACAGCTGTGCTTTGTTTCGACGACTTTTGTGACAAACGGCAGTTTTTTAATATTTGTAGTCGACTATAATCGATTTTATTACTGACCGATTAAAATTGGCTATTGATATTTTGGTCAGTTGTATTCACGTATATGCGCCTTTTTAAGGTTATGTTTCTTAAGATAATGGTTGTGATGTCAATTTGCTTTCTTAAACACTGCTAGTTTACAGTAGCGTGAGATCTTTCTGGATTTTTGTTTCAGAGGTCTAAGGCATATTTTATGGATTATTTATAGATATCTTTTTGACCATATTTTGAAATTGTTTATTAGTATACTCGTATTATACCGGCAAACTATAACTAATTACTGAGATGTCGTTACAAACAAGAAAGCTGCCCAATCACAGTAATTATTGTAGGCGAGGTAATTAGAAATCACGTGATCAATAGGGCTCGTTAGGCCTGTCAGAGGAACCAAGTTCCCAGGCCCTGGCTGATCGAGCGTTCGGTTATTCAAAAGTTGATTTTTTATGCGTAGTCAACATCCGTATAAAAATTTAAAATATATGTCTAGGGGTGCGAAAGGGTTGGCTCGTGGGGTGAGGCCGGAGAGTGACGGTCGGACGCATCTGTTTGAAAAGGAAATGCAAAACACGAAACCTAGTATTTTTTATTCTTTCTCGGCTTTCCGGGGGGAGACCTGTCCCGACCCCAAAGGGTGAGAAAAAATAGTGTCCTCTAAGGGTGGCTACAGACACCGTTCGGGGAAGGGTCGGATGAAAAAAATTATTTGAATAGAAGCGAAATTAAAGGGTTGTATAGCGGCCGATAACTGCTCGCTATAATGTATGTACGGAGTCGGATATACATGAAAAAAGGATGTAGGCTACCGTATCTGGCGGCTATGCAAAAAGTGTTTGGGGCGAGGGGCCTGTTGTTTCGCAGGGCCCGCAAACACGCGGCGCGGAAGCTTGGCTTGGCGGGGTGTCCTTCATTGTCACTGCGCACCTTGACGTTCTGCGCGCCTGACGCATCCCGCTGCGCCTGTGTGCGCGTTACTGATAGGACGTGACAGCTCTTTGGATCTGCTTGCGAAAGCCAACTTTCTGAATGTGACTTTCGAACCAGTCTCATATAGGGGTTGACATGTTTTTTTATCGAGGAATAACTTATTGGATTGGCTAACTATTTACGTCTCTAGCCTCATGAGGGTGTCTATGAACTAGTCTCATGAGTGTGTCAATATACACCTAGCCTTATTAGGGTGTATATGAATGTCTAGCCTCATTAGGGTGTATATGTACGTCTAGCCTCATTAGGGTGTATATGAACGTCTAGCCTCATGAGGGTATCTATGTACTAGTCTCATGAGGGTGTCTATATACACCTAGCCTCATTAGGGTGTATATGAACTTCTAGCCTCATGAGGGTGTCTTTGTTCGTCTAGATTTTTATGTACGTCTAGCACTGATGAGTCTAGGTTGGGTAAAATACTAGATATTGTAGCAATAAGGATCAGTTGACCTAGTTAGTAACAATGACTACAGTCAATCATCTACTCGCATCATATTCATTCACAACTCATATTGGCCCATATAAAAAAGATATTTTAAAAATAAATAAGAGATATTTGTTGAGCATTATTCAAAATACCCTCCCCACCCCAAAAGTTAGTGTAATAAACATTTCCCATTTCCCTATATGATTGACATTAGAGTACCGTTCTTAAAATTGAAATTAAAAACCAAACTTGTAAGTCATGCACTTAACATTGTATTAAAAAAAACGTCCTTTTCTTTTTCTCTAAAAGTCTTTCAAATTGTGTCTCTGATGATGTTATCAAAACCGTCATTTTCCAATTTTAAAGTTTAATTAATTATGGGGCTACTAAGTATGGCCGTAGAACGTTTGGCACACATTTTTGGCCGATTTGGAATGGCACGTTTGGCACAGTCATTAGAGGGGATTAAGAAGGGTCAACCTGTAAGTTTCAGAAAGGCACGATTGGTACACACGACCCGGCCAGGTAGTAGCAGCCAGGTGGCCAGAATGCGGGAAAATGGGAACTTTTTTGCCCCCGCATTTCCCTGCTGTGGTGCTTATTGAAGTAAGCAACTAACCTAACCTAACCTAACCTAACCTGCGGTAGATCACAGCTGCTACCCAGGTAGATCACGGATGCTACCCGAGTAGATCACGGCTGCTACCCAAGTAGATCACGGATGCTACCCAATTGGAACACGGATGCTACCCAAATAGATCATGATCTAACCTAACCTAACCTAACCTAACCTAACCTAACCTAGTGAGGTTTAAATTTAAAAATTTGTTATATCACGGGCAAATGACTGCCACGCAGAGTTGACGGGAATAATACAATTCCCGTTTTCCCTCGTTCGATGGCGTCTACCTGGTCGAGTGACTGTGCCAATCCTGCCTTTTCCAAGCAGGCGAGTTGACCCTACTTATTGCGCTCTAATGATTGTGCCAAAACTGACATGGGCAGAAGGTCCAAAAATGTGTGCCAAACGTCCGATCCCCACTAAGTATAGCAAAGTAGCCTAAAAATAGTAGGATTAAATATTTTTAACGGGATTAAAATTAAAAAAAAATAAAACACACATGCACGCACGCAAAACAATCTTGAATACTGAGGATACCATTCAGATCGTATTGTAGACTGTTTTTATTTCTAGTGAAATGTCTACACTTCCAAGTCTGTATATTCTTGAAATTTATTAATATTTTGTTAAAAATATAAATAAATTTAAAAAACCTTACAGTAAAATAGTATAAATTATAACACAAGGCAGCATTTTATATTATATTCATCCCTGAATACCACTAAATGTGAATGATCGTCTTATTACTTATCTTATTATAAAAGTAATATTATAATTAATAAGTTATACAAGAATATTTTTAACATTAGGCCTACATGTGATGAAATATGTTAAAGGAAGTTCAAGAGGCATATTTGATAGTTCAAGGAAGAGCTAAGGCATATTTGAGAGCTAAAGCTGAGATTCAGTCGCTATTATAAATAAGTAACTAATAAGAACTTGGACTACAACAATGTTGTCAAAAGACGTTGTTTTTGTTTGCAGATAACTATATATTGACAATTTTCATGTACAATGTGTGTCGTATATAAAAGGAAATAAATGTTTTATGCCCTATAAAGAAATGTCATGCACAGTCATCTTATATAGTTATTTTTGAATAGTTATAAAAACGATAACAGATCGTTATAATTTACCATGTCAATTTATAAACTAAATCAGTACTGATACATTTTTCTGTTATGAGTTGGTGGTTGTAAGTGTATTTTTGGGGGTTGCGTTCGTAAGTTATTAATTTTATTTATTTATTCTTAAGACATTGATCATCATGGTGTGACGAATATAGTTATATATTGCGGAGCTGTACGTTTTTTGTACACGTTGAGTTGTTAGATGTATGTCAAAAGATATTTTTAAGTGTTAGGTTTATCAGTAGTTCCATATTATGTGTTTTGAGTGGTTCATCCATAATTATAATTTACTATGCTCAGTTTAGTTCATAACTTTTTATCCATTGAACCATAACTATACTGTTCAATGACATTTTAGAATACTATATCATTAAAAAATATAGGGTTTTAAACATTTTAAACGCTGCAGTATCACTGTGAAGAACACAATCAAGTGATAAAACAGGTTTACGTAACTTCATACTCCTAGTGCTCTAGTGAGTGATATGATGCAGCCACCCCTTCAGAAAGCTGACCTCTTCTTGACCTTGATCTGGTTGGTTCATAGTTCATCGTTGAAGGGGGTGAATTGATGCCAGGGCATGAGGACTCTAGACATCGAGATTGCTCGTGTTATATAGTTTTTATTTGTTTGAATTGATAATTCTTAAATATACGTTTCTCTGCCGATTTTCTTAAGTTTTCCAAATCTTTTTAAGTTTTCAAATGATAATTTTAAATAACTGAATATTTCGTTGACCACATATTAGTTTCCTTAGTTTAAAATGAAAGTTTAGCCAAGCTGGAAAAAATATTCCACCATAAACTACTTGAAACATTGATACTTCATGGTATTTGAACATTCAGGCAATTCTTAGGCTAACAGCTAAGAAATAAATGGTTAATTATATTGCCTTACTTATCGATTGACAAATATTTAATTAAGTTAAAATAGCAGATTCTTAAGACAGTAAGGTATGTATCATATTGAATTCTGTGTGCCAAAACAATTGGTCTGAACTGCTGTTTGTAGGATAGTCAATGGTCTGAACTCCTACTTGGAGTATAGTCAATCGTCTGAACTCCTGCTCGGAGGATAGCCAATGGTCTGAACTCCTGCTCGGAGGATAGCCAATGGTCTGAACTCCTGCTCAGAGGATATCCAATGGTCAGAAATCCTACTCGGAGTATAGTCAATCGTCTGAACACCTACTCGGAGTAGTCAATCGTCTGAACTCCTGCTCGAAGGATATCCAATGGTCTGAACTCCTACTCGAAGTATAGTCAACAGTCTGAACTCCTGCTCGGAGGATAGTCAATGGTCTGAACTCCTGCTCGGAGTATAGTTAATGGTCTGAACTCCTGCTCGGAGGATAGTCAATGGTCTGAACTCCTGCTCGGAGGATAGTCAATAGTCTGAACTCCTGTTCGGAGGATAGTCAATAGTCTGAACTCCTGCTCAGTGGATATCCAATGGTCTGAACACCTGCTCGGAGGATAGTCAATGGTCTGAACTCCTGCTCAGTGGATATCCAATGGTCTGAACTCCTGTTCATAGGATAGCCAATGGTATGAACTCCTGCTCGGAGGATAGTCAATGGTCTGGACTCCTGCTCGGAGGATAGCCAATGGTCTGAACTCCTGCTCAGAGGATATCCAATGGTCTTAACTCCTGCTCGGAGGATATTCAATGGTCTGAACTCCTGCTCGGAGGATAGTAAATAGTCTGAACTCCTGCTCGGAGGATAGTAAATAGTCTGAACTCCTGCTCGGAGGATAGTAAATAGTCTGAACTCCTGCTCGGAGGGTAGCCAATAGCCTGAGCTCCTACCTACTAAACGTTACTTCTTAAAACGTTTTCATGTTGCAATGCAATAAGATTCTTGATGAGTGTATAACAAACTTTTAACATTTACATTCTACAATCTTTAGTCACGTAAGATTATTTATAATTTTGTATTATGAATTATCGAACTGATATATTCTTGGTCACGAAGGCAAGTGTTCTTTAGTTGTAAATTATGAAATATTATTGAACGTGAATCGAAAATGACTTGGTTGTGTGAAAAAATCTTGTCTGAACAACCAAGACTTGCTTTTTCCTTTTTTTAAATGCAAATAATAAATCAGAAGACTAATGAAAAGGAAAAGAGACTTACAGCACTAAAAATTGTCTCTTCCAAAACATAACTAACATTTGATCGGTAGACTTCATAGTGCCATCACTACGTAGGGTGCGTGGGGAAACCAGCAATCCCCTTACAAACTGAAGCGGATTTAAATTTGATGGTGTATATACAAGCCCAACATGTTAACAGGTTGAAATTACTAAAGTCAATTATGTTTTCCATGACTTTAATTACATTCTCGTTTAACCTTATTTATAGTATTATACCTATATTTCTATAAATATATGAACAATTTTAAATATTATACATTAATATCGGATAGTTGAACGAAATATATTTTAATTTAACTAAATCAGTGATTGTTAAATTTATTGTATTTATAATGTTATTAAGTCTAAATTAATCACTAAATGAAAATTAGTTGTCGTTTATGTTTTTGTCAAAACATTCTGTAACAAACTTTTTTGTGAATCAGCATAAAACGTTAAGTAAGTTAAACTCTAAACATGTTTTAAAATAATTCATAATTAACAAAAATTATAATCATAAGCAACACATAAATAAATCTTCATTAAAAAATATCGTTTAAACAAAGTAAAATATTTTGTTTTTAACTTTCATTCCATTGGTTATCATTCCAAAAGTATCAAACATTCATAAATACGTAAAATTTGTTCAACCGAATTTGATTAAGAATTATACATTATATACTCAATCACTTTACATTCATTTATTTATGAAAATTTAATTGCTAATAAAGGGTTTACAGGTAGGCCTGTCCATTTAGAACCTTCAATCTGATTTATTAAAAAAAATTACATGTCACTTAAATAAATGGTTTAATATTAATGTATTTTACCACATAACACTACCTGTAATTGAACTGAAATCTATACGCAATTTAGACCATAATAAAAGTTTAGATTTATTTAGCCTACAGCAAGAGTAAATGAAATGGTCTAGTAAAATAGATTAAATTCTAATATAGTTTAAACAAATTATGTTTATATGGTTTTGTTTATTTAATGAGGTATGTAATAGTTAGTTTGTAAAGGTAGGGGCGGAACACCCAGTATATAAACATGTCACCCTCCCTATAAAGATGCAACCAGGCGAGTAAAGGTCAGGGAGTGGTCAGTTGGCCAAAGGTCGAGAAGGGGTGATTGGAATAAACCCTTTCAGACCACCCTGGAAATGAGTTGATATTCCAGTGTTCAAGGTAGATTTACTTTCTATTTTCTGTTATTAAATAAAAAGCAGTAAATGTTATTTAATAATGGCAAGCAGTAAGTGTTATTTAATAATGGCAAGCAGTAAATGTTATTAAATAATGGCAAGCAGTAAATGTTATTAAATAATGGCAAGCAGTAAATGTCATTTAATAATGGCAAGCAGTAAATGTTATTAAATAATGGCAAGCAGTAAATGTTATTAAATAATGGCAAGCAGTAAGTGTTATTAAATAATGGCAACCAGTAAATGTTATTTAATCTAATGGCAAGCAGTAAATGTTATTAAATAATGGCAAGCAGTAAATGTTATTAAATAATCGATTGAAGATTAAACTGCTTTTCATTTGTATCAAACAATCTAAAACTGCTAAATTAATTATGAGACTCTACTAAAAAAATGTCTAGTTACACTTAATCGGCTTCTCAAATCTACGTTATCTAGCTGGTTAAACAGATCAATCTTCATTCACAAGTATGAACAATTGATTCACAGCAAATAAAATTGATAATTTAAGGTGTAATGATATAAAATTGATACACGGTCCGTTAGGCTTGTCAAATCGATGTTAGTAAACTGAATTGACAGTACAATGTGTTATGATAGAATATTGATACATAGTCCATTCGGCTTGTTAAATCGATGAGAGTAAGCATAAATCTATCTGATAACCAATAGCCGAAAATATATGGTAAATGGAAATAAACTGCGCCAGAAATCCTTATGAGACTATTATCCTGGCCGTGTCAAGACAAAGACGAACAGACTCAAACCAGGCTGATGGAGTATGAATCCTCACTAATCAGACACGAAGTGAACTCAGCAAGTTCGTCAGCAATTCAAGTCGGCATTGTAGGCAAGTTACGGTAGAGTATGTGCTGAATACGGTCGGGTTCCACAAACTGCTGATGCAACTACACGCCTTGCTGAGCCAGCCGACAGCCTCTGAGAGAATTAAACAAACTACCCCTTCTCATCTGGTCCCAGCCTGGGTAATATATCTGAAGAAACTACCACAGCGACGAACTCCCTCTCGTTTTATGCTTATTTGAACCGGGTCACTTGGAAAGAACATACTTGTAAATATAAAAAAAGAAAGTACTAAACTTGCTGCTGAATGTAAATGAGTCAAATATGCTACATGGCCATCGTTATTTATAGAGGACAACAATAAAGTTTTCCGTTAAGAACGATCAGTTCCATTAATATTTACCGCAGTGCAATTATAACCTAACAATTTCACAAAATACGGAAAAAATATGACGTACTATAGTATGTTTTAGGTAACTTCCAATTACGTGCATTAAAGAGTATATTACACTTACTACAAATCAATTTATTTTGAATTTACTCAATATTTGTTTCTGATTTATTTTATCCCTCTGCTAAAAATATATACCAAAAATAGCAGATAAATTAAAACAATAATTAGCAGTTTACCAAAACATTTTATAAATTTATAATTTGTAATGAAACTACCATCATAATAAACCGGTAGGAAAAAATATAGTGTACTGTATCCTCACTTGGGATCAAGGGAAACTGAACGAAAAGAAATAAGAAAGACAAACGAATAAGAGGTTTTTATAGGATGGATATTTGCTAAACAAATTTAAAACGATAAAAAATAAGATTACATCAAATTATTATGAAAAGAAATGTATTTTAACAATGGATTGTATTTTCTTAAATAAATGCCACGAGTTAAACAAAACCTTTAAATGTAGAAAACAGCTGTTATTTTTTTTAATAAAAGTGGATTTAGTTTTAAACTATTTAATTATACGTTTGGAAAACTCTTATTTATAATAAAAATCAATAAGTAACATTATGATAGCTTGTTATGTACATAAGTAAAATAAACAAATAAAATTATTAATTATAGTCAAAAACATAATAGAAACCCTTCAACTCTAAATTATACTACGACAGTCACCATGCAATTCAAATGTTTGTGTAATTTAAAAAAATGTAACATTACTTTTTCTTTAAAAATTTATTTTGTTTTCAAACTTTTTATTCGCATTTATATCAAATGAGCATAATGGCTTGGCTATTAAAACAGGTTTTAGTTCTAAAAAGAAAAACGATTTGGGGTTGAAAATGTTTACTTACTGTAGGTGGTGTAAGATTTTTTGTTAGGTAGATATTTACTAAAAACTTGTATATTTTAATAAAAATAACTATACAAATAAAATTATTACTTTGCTTAATAATTTGTTGTAGCCTTTAAATGTGAGTTTAGTTTGCGAAATAAATATTGAGTTTAAAATTAAAGTAGGTTGCGATAATTTTTGTAGAAATGCTGTATTATAATGTGGAAAACAATATAAATTGAGTATCGAAATTCTAAATTTCAATCTTAACAACCACTTAATTATTCCTAAAATAAAGATATTAAAGTTGCAATGAGTATAGTATAACTGATATCCAAATAACTATGCGACAGGACAAAATCAAAGACGTTTGAATATCCAGTAAGATTGGCTCCATTGAATGCATCCACTCGTCGGTGATTGTACATTGTACTACAGGTAGTTACACTACATTCCCTATCCCGGTTTCCGTCTCGTCTGACCCAGATGAGCTTCCGGCAGTGTTGCCAACTATTGTATCTCGCATCCGTTTCCGCCAGAGCGTTAGCCGCCTTCGGCTTTAGCAACAGTCACAACCCTTCTTACACAGCAATCCGATACCTTCAAACTACACTGGGGAAGTGTAAGGAGGGTGGTTTACATTGTTGAAGGAGTTATTAGTTTACTTCTTGAGTGCGTTTGTCATACAGTTTATAAACAATCGAGACTATGTCGAAATATATAATGATTAAAGTTAGACTAAACGTTGTTTAATTTGACTTTTCCTGTTAAAAATCCACAGTAATAACATCTACACATTAAAACAATAACACCAATGACGACCAATGATATTTGCAATATCATATAAAGACGTAAGCACGGTGGATGTGTGTATTTATAGGCATAAGTGTAATCGTCTGCTCGCACCAGTAGACAAATGCAGTAGACGATCCACCATCATTTGGAATACTTTTAAAAATGTGCCCTTCCAGAATTTATGAGAAATTAGATATAATAGTATAAATGTATACAAATATACACTATTTAAGTTATAAATATGGCATAAAACTCACTCATTTTTTACAAAATTCAGCCTCCCTCCAATTTTGTATACTACTTTTATGAATACCATAGTAAGTAAATAGGAATTGTTTACGTTGATTGAATGCACGCCGGCATTTGGCCTTCCACCATCGTGGGTTGCCATGACAGATTACAAAGTGGGGGAAGAGTAGTGAGTGAGTTATCTGTCCCACTTCCACCACTCAGTACATCTCAGACGAGTAGTGGTATTGGAAAACACATTTGGTTCAATTAGCTACCATGTGTGAACATTGACACGTCCCAAACCCCTGTTCTGTTTATCTCGCGGTTACAATAGGTGTGACGTCCATAGGCTAATGTAGTCTATTGCCTGGCCAAACCGGATTGAACTGGTTAGCAGTGACGGCTGACCAGCGGTCAAGAATTATCGCTGACCCTCGCCCCCAAGCGTGTCTTACATCCACCCGGCCAAACTTACAAGAGTGATTATGAGGTCAGAAGGCGAACCGGTTGAGGGTAGAGTTCAACCATCATTAACTCCCTTCACTAAAGCTAGTAATTTATTTTAAATGAAGGGTTAAAACTCGTACATCTGGAACCCTTCGCTACATCGGGCGTGATCGTTCACCAATTGCCGGTACACATCCAATCATCTCGATACTGCCCCGGTGTCAAGCCGCAGGAATTATACACAAGTCGCAATACATAAACTAATTATTGTTTTATTTATATTTATTTCATAAATAAATGTCCACTTAGTTCATTATGTAATTGTTGGCTCTGCACTAATTTTTGTTTAGCGTAAATATTTATTTATAACTGAATCAGATTTATTTTATATTTAAAGTATACCTTTATACTTATTTAACTATAGGCCTACAAAGACTTATTTGCGTCAGTCATATAAAGTTAAATATTAAAAATATAAAATAGCTGAAATTAACAAAATACCAGCACTTTTTATCAGGAAATGGGTTTTTTAAATTTTTGTTACCACATGATTTTGACCAAATTTTAATTAAAATCATGCTTTAACCCTGTACCGGGTCTTTAGACCGGTACATTTCTTTTTTTCATCGTAGTCTGCCGGGCTGCCTGAGATTCGCTCAGGCCTGCGTTTTGCGTACTTTGGTGGCCGTTGGACTCGGTCGTTCCGTGTTCCAGCTTGAGTCGGTCCGGTTGGCCAGTTTTTCTAGTCGTTTCCTGGCTGCTTTCGTCAAGTCATGGTTGCCGGCTGAGAGACACTAAAACGTAAGTGTTCATTTGTAATTCCTAATATCTAATCACCCTTTTGGTGAAAATACTTTTGGTTCATTGAAAATATTAATCGGGCTTAGTTGTGTTTTCAGGGTTTTGTTAAATTTGTATTTTCTTTGTCTAGTTTTGTTAACCTAGGTTTGAGCCATGTGCTCCATGGTACTTTTTACCGTTAATTACCGTTAATGCTTTTTATATCTGCCTTTATTGTCAATAGTAGTTCTGTATAATGTTTTGTTGAGCCTTTTTACAGTTGGAGTTACCGATATATCATATTTTTGTTCTTTGCCAATAACCTAGCCTAGCTGTACCCTTTGATTTTCATGTTATAACCTATTGCTCATGTATCCATAGCCTAGTTTTCAGTTTGTCATTTTTAGTTCCATATACGTAATCTTTTATAATTTGTTAAATTTGTAAATGGGTTTTAAATCTGAGTTTGCCAACATAATTATTCATAGCTTTAAGTTAATCTTTCACTGTCTTGTTTGCTCTTCATGTCCAGTTTTGTTAAATCATGCACCCTTATATTTAGTGGTTATGTGTAATATTTTGTTGTGATGGCTGGACTGTGTTTAATGGCTGTGTTTGACCTTGCAGTCCAGGGTCCTTGAGTAGGACGTTTCACCCTCGGCCTGCCGTCCGGGGATTGTCTACTATCTGCACTGCTAGCCTGGCCTGAGGACCATGTTGGAGCCTGGAGTCGCCAGCTACCCGCTCTACATCTGTGGTGGTAGAAGTCTTCTGTCCTCAGGTCAGTGCGTTCTATGTCATTTTCCCGGCGGCTGAGCTGGGGGTTTTGATAAAAGAAAAAGTGGATAAAAAATTTATAAAGAGAAAAACAAAAAAAAAGGGCAGTGAAATATAAGAAAAAAAGAAGAAAAAAAATTTGTGGAACTTTATGTGGCCTAGGCCTAAAACCAAAGTGATTTATGCAACACAGCCATGGGGACCTATATATGTTTTTTTTTTATAAAAGGAAAAAAAACTTAAAATACAAACCAAAGGAACTTTTTGATGTTAATATTTATTTATATTTATATTTCTGGTTATTTAGTTTAATTAGTTTATTTTGTTGTTAGATTTTTTAGAGTTTATATTTGTTAGGTCCCTATTGTTAAATTGTGTTTTTATTTATTTATATGTTTAGGCCTAGTGATCGTTATTTATTTTTTCGTTGTTAATTGTATTATAGATGTCTTGAAGTGACTTTTTACTAGAACGGTACCGTGTTATATTTTCTTTTAAATTGTTTAATTTTTAAACTTTCACCAAAAGGGGATTATTGTGCTTTGACGTAACTTCTAATTCGGAGCTGCCCAGGGATTCCGGCTTACTCCCTGGCCCGGTGGAATTATGGGATTTGGGCTAAATTGCCGGTTTAATTGTTGTTTGCCAGAAGTTTTCTAAATTTTTCACTTTTATTTGTGGGCATTAAATTTATCTTACGTTTTGGGGGTCTCCGGCTAAACTGCAGATAGGCCATGTAGTTGTTTTTTGGCAATTTTGGTATTTATAGCGTTTGTTATTAATGTGTAGTATCTTGTTAATTTTAGTGTTAGTGTTATTTATTGAAGTGCGAATTGATATTGTGGCCTTCTGCCGTTTTTGATTATTTAATACTTGCTTTCTTGATAATAAAATTGAGTTTTGCTCAGCTGCCGAGTGTTATTTTGACCCTCCAACTGCCACCCGTGATCCCATCGCTCGACTTGTTTTGAGCCATCCCCCAGTTGGCACGCTTTCCAGCTTTGGTGGGGGGGGGGGGATGGGTCTCAACCCGAGAACTCAAAGTATCATACAGAAGAATTGAACATGCATTAAAAGGAACTTTGGGGGATTGAACTTAATCATTTAATATTTATAATCTGACAAAGGGCATCGCAGGGTGCTTGCTAACAAAATTAATGTAAAAAAGTTATGTAAATTTTAAAAACTGTTCATAATACATACTAACTGAACATGGAATCATACTTTTTATATGAGATTCTGTGACATGATTAGCTACTAACTTCTATCAGCGTTTAGTATTTTATGGGTACAAATAATTTTATTTCATTCAGTGATTGACGTGGAAATTTTGATAACATCAAAATTTCAACGGATTGTTCTTCTATAGCTGATGGGTTAATTAGTTTTGTGTTCCTATTTGCCAACAAAACTTGTTTCAAGCACTAACTAGATCGCTCACGGAGCGGGCGAAACATAGCGCAGAACTGTCTCAGGGGTAAGGGAGAGGTTCCCCCACCACAGTTCAGTATTAACAGAAACCGCGCGACAACACTGTCTTGCATAGCATTAAATAAATAAATAAGTATTTTATTGCGTAAAACAATTATTACAATTGTATCGCAATCGTCATAACATGCATACAGTTTTAACTAATATTAAGTCCTAAGTCTAAATTAAAATATAAATGAATAGTATATAACATTCCACTCACTCATTCAAACAATTCACACATATACATTCAATCACACAGGCCGACATTTAGGAAATCATGCGGTCTCCCAGCTATAGGGCATGAACTCGTCCACACTATAGAAGGCTTATGCTAAGAAAATGGACTTTTCGGCATTGTGGCATTTTTAATTGAATCTGGCAGACTATTGACGAATTTAGCTCCTGCCTGTGAGGGCAGTCGCTCAAACGCTGCCGTTCTGTCTCACAGTTCGGTAGGTTTCCCTGCCTCTAGTTTGATAGGAATGGAAGTTAGACCTTCGTATGTGAGTACATTTTGTCATGAAAAAAACTGATGCTTCCAAAATATAGAGGTAGGGCAAAGACAACAGTTGTAACTTTTTGAATGTTGGTCTTCACGACTCTCTCCAGTGTGATTTTGCTATTATTCTGATTACTTTCTTCTGGAGCTTGAAGGTTCGGGAGAAGTGTGTGTCAGTACACCCACCCCACAGAGCTACTCCGCAAGAGATATGTGGGTAGATGATACCATAGTACGCCGTCATCAGGACCTGAGTTTGGCAGTACTTGGACAGCTGCCTCAAAACATAAATGCCTGAGGATAGCTTTGCACACACATTGTCGACGTGATTACCCCAAGTCAACCCTCGATCGAGGTGTATACCAAGGAATTTTTTCACGTCGACTTCCTCGATTTCAGTGTCACCCACCATGATTGTTGGGCTCTCATCTGATTCAGATTGTCGCAATGAAAATTGAATGAATGTTGATTTTGTTGGGTTTGTTTTGAGATTGAGTTCATTGAAATGCTGTATTGAGCCATTCAGCTCAGTATATGTTGTCATTTCAAGTTCTTCTTTTGATGATGCTCCAAAACAGAGAGTCGTGTCATCTGCATACTGGACAAGCCGTCCATATTGCTGTGATGAACCAACATCATTCACGTGGATCAAGAAGAGCAGAGGACTTAGAATACAGCCTTGCGGGAACCAATAGCTCAGTTCCTCCTCTCCTGAACATACGTTTGAAATTTTGATCGTTTGAGTGTGATTACTGAGGTACTTTTTCAACCACTGGAGTGGTTGAACCACTGGAGCAGACAGACTTCTATTCATTTTTCGTTATTTATGAATTGATTGATAACCGATGAGTCCACGAAATATTTCAGGCATATACCTTCGTTTGTGTGGTTATGGTGGATGAGGAACCATTTTGATTTATGTGAGGTGAAATCAAAGCATTCTTAAAACTATATACAGTACACCTCCGTCGATTTTACTGAGAGCACTGAGATTGGTGATTTAAAAATTGAGTAAATAGAAATATTAAACAGTCTGCCAGGTTTATGTTTGTAGACACAGTTGTAATATAATGTTTATTTATTTTTAATATTTTAATTAGTAGGCAAATAGGTCTAATTGAGATGCACTTGTATGATTTAATATTATATTATGTATCGTTATTTATTTTTAGTGTTCATAAGAAAAAACCTCATTTAACAAACGTTTTGAAATTTAAACTAAAACTTGTTTTATTTCTGGACAACCATTTCAGATGAACTAATTATCATACAGTTATTTAATGATTTTCATTGCCGTATTATTTTATATAGAAATAATGATTTCATTTCCAACAAAATGTTTCAGTACTTAGACATTAGTCTGCAGATTCAAATAATAAAATGCTTATGTAACAATTCAACAAGTCAGGAACGATTAAAAAGTTATTCTTAAGTGTCTTGGTATTTTCATTTTTTCTGCATTAAAAATAAGCTAAGCTCTGTACTCACATTTTAATTTATAAATTAATTACCTTTTAAAACAATTAGGATCCAAAGATAAAGTAAATGCCGATCCAATGTTATTCTTTTAGTATATAAATTACGATTCACCCACGACCAACACAACTGAGTTCTCACTAACACATATTACAGCTGTTTATGGTGTATTTGCTGTAACATTGCTTATTTATAGTGTTCTGTTTAATTTAAATGTCTAATTGACGAGGGTTGGAACGCGAAGCTCAAAGAGTGCAGGGGAGTCCGATAGTTTAACATTTTAACTAAGTTTAAATATTACTGTTTAAATATGAATATCATATAGCAAAGCACGAGTAATTAATTAGTTGTTTATAAACTTAACTTGAAGCTAAGTTGTAGTATTTTAGATTAAGATTGTTACTTTGCAAAGCACGTATTTTCAGTATTTTTAGTTAATAATGTGATGTTTCCTTTAGTGAGTTACCAGAAATTCTTAGAGTTATGAGCAAAAAATTGTTAAACACTTTATCCAAATATTTTTGTTTCTATCCATGTTAGTTGTGAAATGACTAATAGCTCATTAGAAAGAATTGAAGTGATTAGTGAAAAAATATGAAATTATTTTATTATTGTACGGTTAAAACAGTATTAAACAGGTCGGTTTTCTAGATTTCAACAATTTGTAGACAAATGGTACAAAAAAGGAAGCATTAAAGCCACCAGACTTCTCTATTTATTGCAGTACAAGTAATATATTTAAAATGTATTCAGATGTACAAATTAATCTATTTCACAAGACTAAAGAATTTTGTTTTATGAAAGCGTTTAAGAAAGCTTTATGTTGCGAAAATCAGTAACGTATATACTGTGGGCTCCTTCTTTGGGGCCTCTGTAATTAACTGTTTATGGATCGCAAACTATTTTGAGAGGGTTCCTAAACTTCACACTTAATACTGACGTAGTTATATTGGCAAAAACATTTCAAATTAAAATTTGTAGTAGTTCTAATGTTGCATTGAAGACTAGGCAGTTGGACAGCACTTGGTCTCATACTGAACTGTGGTGGAGGTAGAGCAGAGAGCCGGCTCGCATCCACAGAACGGAGTACGCGATCCAGTTAGAGTAGTATCAGAGATTATAGAACTACAGTTCTATAATCTTTGGTAGTATGCATAGATGGTTTCAAACAAGTAAAAAATATTATCAATCAAAATAATAAACAAAAGGTTGGACTATTTTTAGTTAAATAAATTGATTACTCAAATCCAAATTAACATTTAAATCGATTATTTAAATTAAAAAAATAATCACACCCGGTTATATTATGCCCATTCAACTTATGACAATCCATAAGCAATTAAATTATGAGCTAGTTTTTGTTTTGGTGTCATATTGAGTGTCCATAGCTTATATAAGAACTTCACATACATAAGTAACACAAAAACATATTAACTTTCCATATACGTTAATTACATTGAGGCAAACAGAAATAATATGAGAATATTCTTTCCATAAGGTGATTTTCACAGCAATTGGATGTTTGTTACCGTATCCCCATTGTTATCAACAATACATTCAGCTGTAAATGGCACGACCGAATGACGCCACCCGAACAATTCCAGACGAGATTAATATCAGCTGTTTCTAGAGTTATTTGTCTGTTGAATGGCAGAAGCCATGTTGAAACCGGAGAAGCTTCTCAAGTCGTACGCGACAAATGGAGTTGAAAAACGGGAGAAAGATGAGACACGAGTCGCAAAAATGAGAAAGCCCGCTCGACTGGCTGGAAGATAAAAGGTCGCGAATATTTGTTCGGTGCGACTCACTCAATTGCTTCCACATAACCGAGTAATTTATAAACATCTGCTGTCATTCGTCTTTAGCAGTTAGAGACCTTCCATCTGAAACTAGAACTAGCTTTGTTCCAAGTAATGATTACCTTGTTCCAGAAATATCTAATGGATCGATATAAAGCCTCTATAAAAAATTACTGTAATAATTTTATTATTGTTTTTGAATGTCTTAACAGTTTCCTCGTCTCAATTTCAATACTACTTGTACATAAAATTAAACGTTTCTTAGTGAATGCTGTGTTTTTTCATTAGTTTTTTTACATAAATTGAAAATAGCTATTTTTAAAAGTTCGTATCAAATAATTGAACACTTTTACTCGTCAGTTCAATTTGGTATCAAAAGTAATTAATATTTGACATAAAACTGTTGATGCTTCAAACTTTAGTAATAATAATATTAAATTAAATAAATACTTACCGGCATTATGACTTTTTATCATATACGGTTACTTTTACGATAATTTTAATATACAATTACTTTTTAATAGTATTTCATACTTATTTCCTTTCCTTCTATTTTATTATTTTTTTTAATACTGGATCATATATCTTGAGAAGATAACATTTTAAAGTGCAATGTTGAATATAAACGTCCTATATTACATAATCGTTTACTCTCTTTTCACCTAACATATAAAGAGGTTTAGGCCTATATTTATGATTACGTTTTCTTGAAAAAATGTAATACAGAAACAATTTAACAAAAACCCTAACGGTTTCAAGCTTTAGGTCCTCAAAGTATCAATCAAATCACTAAGTAGGTATCCAGGAGATCGCAGGACGAAAGCGATCCCAATTGCATTCATTATCGAGGACATTGTTATTCCAGATGCCTTGGTTTTCACTGGAGATCATTTAAGGAAGGGGCGTTTGAGATGCAAGTCTTATCCCAAGATGGATGGACGTGGAGGGGGAAAGAGGGTGCATTGGGGCTGAAATGGAAATTTCTTTCACAAACTCGGCCCTTCCCCGCTCGGCTCCTTGAGATCCCTTAACACGCAGGACAGGCTGAGAGGTCCTTTATATCCCTAACGCGGGGTAAAAGGTATCAATATACGCTTTTTGATCTAAGAGAAATTGCTTTGGGACAAATAAAATCAATATCTATCTCTCACCCCACCATTATGAAATTAAAGGCCTTTTCGTCTTAACTGAAGTTAAAGAGGGTTCCTTTGTGAAGGAAGCTTTTTTTGTATTTATGTAATATAAATGGTATCAGAAGATAATGTATCATGTAACTTGGAAATTAACACAAGATCAGCTGTTAATGTTAGTAAGTCTGTGGTAAATTAATGTTAAAACATGTAAATTATGTTCTTGACTCTGATAGCAGACCTAGAGTTAACAACATACCTATGATTTAAATTTCTCAGCGTATAGAAAATAAACATTTATTTGGATTCTTTAAAAAGGTTATCAAACGCATTTTGAAACATGTAATTTGAATCTGTGCGAACAATCAAGATAATAACTAAAATATGATAGACACTTTATAATTCGTAGTTAATCGAGGTAATTATATTTTTAACTTTGTTTCAACCATAAAGTGATAAAATAACGACTAGTATATGAAATGTATATATTACATTGTTTAGAGATACTTCTTATAATTATATTTAATATTAATTAGAAAAATGTTACAAAACATAATCTATGTAATAAAAAATTGTACTCTAAAACGTAATTTAAAAATGTTTCTTTTAGAACCGGTCTTAATACAGTTGTATCCAACTCGATCACCACGAATTAATTAACATAAGTGTAATAGTGTTGTCAGTAAGTAGACCAATCCGGCACTGCCAACACAGAACAGCCTACAGTCGTTATCAGCCCGCCGTAGGTCGACAAATATGTAGCCGGAACAATGACGGGCTTACATTTGTAGTAGGCCTATTGTATTTAGTTGTACAACAGTTTATTCTCACATCCATACTGAGTTCTGGTGAGCCCCGGCTGAAGGGTTGAGTCGTGAAACATCCCCTCCCCGTACCAAGTAAGGTGAGCCCTAAAAGCAACCATTAGTAAATATTTTTTTATATTTTTGGTGATAATCTTAGCCCCGACTTACACACATATGCTTAATTGTCCCAATTAATCAAATTTTAATATATAAAATCCAAAACTATGTTACTCATCATGACATCTCCGAAACAACTGAACACATTTTGATGACATTTTGTGGGAAGTTAGCTTTTGTATTATAGACACCCACTACGAAAGGATTTATTGAAATGCCCATCCTGAGGAGTACAAATAACCACTCAACGTTTACCTTTTCTCCATTAAAGTAAGATTGGCATTTAATAAGTTATTTCAAAAATCTGCTATACAATAAACGTAAACATGGTACAAAAGCTTGGCTATTTTGGTTTTCAGTGAGAAATGTTTAAGTACTTTTCTACTAATTCTGACATGATTACATCTGTCAACATCCTGACTACTTTGCATCCTCTACAGTAGACTTATAGGGGTTTATAGAATACAAAACGTTTTTATTTAGGAGAACGGCAGCAAGCTGAGCTTTTATATTGATTTGATGGTTTAGGGAGAATCCAGACGGAAGGGTAATCAGGCGTAGAGAACCAACACGTAGCGAAGCAAGGACTGCGGGCTAGTTGTATATATACGTTGGCATGTCTACAACACATTTGTAAAAATGTAGGCCTATATATTTCTGAATAGTGAAAATTTGAGTTACCAAAACACTTTAAACAAGTTTGGGACATTCTCATTACTTGTGTATTGAATATAGTACTTTTCAACGTCAATAGAATTGTAAACACATATAATACAATGTGTAAAGAAGTCAATTCAAGTGAGGTCGAGTAAGCAACAATTTGATGGTTGTCTCATAAATTATCATAACAAGAAAATCCCACTTTTAAAAGTTTGAAGATCAAATAAAACCTGTCAAAGAACCTGACGATAAAGAAAGTTTGCGTAAAGATATTTGTAAACAAGCTGCATAAAGTGTGAATTCCTTGGAACAATTAGACAGCCACATCCCCACCCGATAATCTGGTTACTTGTGGTGGGAGGGTTGGAGTGGGTGTTGGCATGGATACGGAGGCATCTTTGTTGGCGCGAAGGCCCGCTTGCTCGCTATCTAGCATGTGTTCATTGAAAGTTAGCTACCTGCTGCTGGCCCAGATAGATCGATATCAGTTCTCTAACATACCCACACTGAAGCTGCTTCCTGAGAACAGACTAATTAAATATGAGCTGTATCGTCATTAAGGGGGTTAATACACGTTTATTAAGACTCTCATATTGTTACGACTTTTTTAACATTATAAAGTTTAGTAATGAAGCCTTTTAATTGGAAAACAATCCAGTGTATCTAATGAATTAAGGAAGAGTTTAGAAAAAGTTAATCTCTTTTTGCATGTGTAACATGCTCATTTTACATTTCACTCAGACATTAATAATTTACTACATTTTATTTGTTCCATTAAATCCAGTTCGAAAGCGAATACAATTTTTGTGATCTTGTTGTTTGGTTAGGCTATGTTGTTTAGGATTAAGAATAATCACTGTGTCATTCTCTTAACAACTTTTATAACCATGCAGTTCATAGCAACTAAGTCCAACGCACAGGCCGTCCCGCCCACGTAGACCTACACACAGGCCGTCCCGCCTATGTAGACCTACACACAGGCTGTACCACCCATGTAGATCTACACACAGGCCGTCCCGCCCACGTAAACCTACACACAGGCCGTCCCGCCCATGAGACCTACACACAGGCCGTCCCACACATGTAGATCTACACACAGGCCGTCCCGCCCACGTAGACTTACACACAGGCCGTCCCGCCCATGTAGACCTACACACAGGCCGTCCCACACATGTAGATCTACACACAGGCCGCCCCGCCCACGTAGACCTACACACAGGCCGTCCCACCTATGTAGACCTACACACAGGCCGTCCCACACATGTAGACCTACACACAGGCCGTCCCACACATGTAGATCTACACACAGGCCATCCCACACATGTAGATCTACACACAGGCCATCCCACACATGTAGACCTACACACAGGCCGTCCCACACATGTAGACCTACACACAGGCCGTCCCGCACATGTAGACCTACACACAGGCCGTCCCGCCCACGTAGACCTACACACAGGCCGTCCCACCAATGTAGACTTACACACAGGCCGTCCCACACATGTAGTTCTACACACAGGCCATCCCACACATGTAGATCTACACACAGGCCGTCCCACACATGTAGATCTACACACAGGCCGTCCCACACATGTAGATCTACACACAGGCCATCCCACACATGTAGACCTACACACAGGCCGTCCCACACATGTAGATCTACACACAGGCCATCCCACACATGTAGATCTATACACAGGCCGTCCCACACATGTAGATCTACACACAGGCCGTCCCGCCCATGTAACCACAGGCCCGTTACCTACACACTAATTTGACTCCCGTTAAGCCTAATATAATAATAATAATCTTTATTGCATCAAACCTCAAATGAGGTATTACAATATATAATATAGTATAATATCTTAAATATAATAAAAGTTGAGTAAGATGTACATATAAATTACAGTTGAATTTTAAAGAAGTCTTCAATTTTGTTAAAATACTCTTCTTATCCAATTTTAGCTCTATATAATTTTTTTTATTGTTTCACTTCTAGATTTCTTAAATTATAAGGCAATTTATTACATAGTTCAATATTCATAAATTCATGATTTTTTTGTGTTGTTGAATATTTACACTGTATAATTTTCAGTTGATTCGAATTTCTTGTTTCATGCTTATGTATATTTTTGTTTTGAGGACATTTATTTAAGTTAATTTCTATAATTCTGAATATTAAAACTATAATGTTATAAACGTGTAGTGTTTCTCTTACTTTAAAATAAATATAAAAATCTTAATATATTCTTGTCACTTCCTTGATGTGGGTCAACAGTTTTACCCGCAGTTTAATGTTTAATGTTAATGGCTGTTTAACTGTTATATTGTTGTTTAATTGTTACCCATATCTAACCAAGTAAATAATTATGAAAAAAGCAAACTCCCAAATGTATGTTGTGTAGCTAAACAAAATGAAACAAACAAGTAGAAAAAATTGATACAGATTTTCAAAGTAACACATTTTAATTCACTCTTTTTCAGACGAACTACGATGTATATTAAAAATATAGCTTTTAAAAGCAGCAGGTACTGTATTGTTGTTACGTTTAAAATGACACCTCATTCAGAAAATTTGGAATGATCAAACTATTTGGTTTAAATGTTAACATTGCTGCTATGGGAATAAATCCAGTTTAGATGCCAGCCTCTGCAGACTCTCAAGCATGAATTATCCTATGGAAACTGGGCCTTTAGTCTACACCTTGAACTGTTCATTGTAACAAGTTATGCTATGGAGGCTGCTCCTCAAGTGATCGTTTGTCTACGAGGTAACGTGCAACTGTATTTTGTGCCAATCAACCAAAAATTCCTCTTGTCCATCCTTGTCCCTCATTGTCGCCACCCATTCCACTCTCATTTTACTTTCTCTGATCAAAACGCCGCTTGAGCGGCAAAGGGATTAGTAGGAATATTTTTGATGGTCTGCACCTGACCCCACGGATCAAAATTCCGTCTCCATTCATCCTATTCATTCTCGACACTTATCTTGAAGCGTTTCTGGAAAACTTGACTTCATGAAGCATAGTATCTTGATATAGGCTATAAAATATAGTTAGTTGATAGTGGTTACGAGAATGAGAGAAGAGTGGAACACAAATACTGTATATGAAGTTTGTTTAGCCCTCACATTTATGATGATAGCAATAACCAGTCAAAGTTTAGTCATTAATTTAGAAATAATTGACTGGAAGGAAGGGATAAAATAATAAACAAAAATTTATAATATAACCAAAATCTTTAAAAATTACAAAATTTGAATTCAAAATTATGAACAAATAAATCAAGCTTTGGTCTGATTGGTTAGTACGCATATTTACTTGACTTAATCATAAAAGTTGAATATGTATTGAAAAAACTCGCTAATAAAATATGATTTTATAAATTGACAAATTTATTAGTTGATAAGTCGCCTTGCTAATTTTTTAGAGCTCATTCATTTCAACAGTTGTGTTAAAAAAAACTATTGAGAACAGAATAGGTGTCACTAAGCAATCACAGATAAGAAATAACCGAACCAATGGATGCACTTACAGTTCATTTAATATTTTCATATATGTCCAATTATATATCCAAATTACTAAGTACTGATCCCAATAAATTAAAGGTTTAATCAGTCATGATAACATTTAAAGTAATTCCTATCGTTCAAAATAAACAGAATCTTAAAATTTAAGATATAACCTAATTTATGATTATTAGGGTTTATATGTTTTATTATATATATTTGTATAGTGATTATTGCAAAATAGTAAATATCTAATCTTTAATTATTAGAGGTTGTTTTTCTTAACAAAAAGTGATTATTTAAATAAAAAACTACTATTTATAAAATTTCCCCTGATGTCATATTTTGATTTATTTTCATATATAATTTCCACGCCTGATGATGTTTTCTCTATTAGGAATCGGCACTAAATTTGTTTCTGTAAATATTTCTTTATTTTTTTTAACAAAATGAGGTTTTTAAATGATGATCTGTAGGGAAAAATTTAAAATATTTGTTAAATGATGGATAAAATATAAATTTAGCAACAGATAATATATAAATTTAATAATGCATAATATATATATATATATATATATATATATATATATATATATATATATATTGTGCATAATTTTATAATAGAGAGTGTACTGAAACTCGTATAATTATATTAATTTTGTTTTACCTAAAGCACAAAAATCAAATTTGCCTGTTTCCAGGCGTTTCATTGGGATGATAACTGACACAAAACGGCCAATGTTTGTATACCATGATAAAATATTGACAGTATACCAGATATTTCTACAGTTATACTCAAATTACGTTTTCGTCTGCAAACAAAATTGATCTGATAAAGACATTAACATTTTTACCTCATAAGAAACCTTTATGATATTCCCGGAGGTAGTCTAGGAAGACTTGTTGGTCCAATAAAGCAAGTTACAAGTTCGGTTGAACGATTTCCACTTGAACACGATGACAGACTGATAGAATCAATATTGATGCACGTGAGCGTGCGTATGTGTGTACCCGAGGTCTAGGGACTTGGGGAGTACGCTCCTCACATATCCAAACACAAATCCTTTGATTTGCTCTACAACCAACCCCTTGGTGCCACACTGAATTTTGAATGTATTAATTAAAATCTTTAGTGAACCGATGGAATTCGATTATAATTTATGTACGAATTTCCATCTTCCCTTTAAATTTCTCCACAACTAGCAACAGCTTGGGGTTTTTAGGTGGTACACAATACATATAGTGATATTTTGTACGACATATTGTTTGTTTGCTGTAAATACAAATCAGTTTCAAGATTAACGCTACGACTCAGGTGCAAATTAAGATAAATTCTTATGAAAATGAAATTATATTATTTTTATTTAACGAGTCATCCAGGATTGTTATAAAAATATACCTAAAAATAAAAACTGAATACTTTGTATGGGGAGTAAATAGATATCACTTTTAGAAAGAATACAACTCATAAAACACAATTTTAAATTTAATGCCAGTTTGTATATTCATGTAATTAAAATTTGTGAAATGATTTTATAAAGAATTGTTATGTACATACCATACGACTTATCAAATTTAGTGTATGTTTGGCATTACTTGAAAAATGTATACCGGAAATCATTGGTGCATTGCTTGGAACAGTAGTGCATATTGTATTTCATATACTGTATATATAGTTTACTAATTTTAATCACTATAAATAAGTGAAATTAGTAAAACTAGAGCTTAAGTTTTGGTGTGCTCTAAAGAAATGTGATGTTAGTGGAAGTTAGTGATTTTTGATCATTATAGTTGGATATGCAATATTATTTTTGAGCTGAATTACCTTTGAATTCCAAACGTATTATGTATGGTAATGGTGTTAAATATTGTAATGGTTTACGGAATAAGAACACTGTTGTAAAGAATATAATAATAAAGTTTAGGTATAATTTTATGGGTTAACTCATATTTATTATGTTACTCTCTGTTTGATGATTGGAGACTTATAATTGATGTTTTAATCAAACTTTCAACTATTCGTTACTCGTAAAGGATAAAATACATTGTTTACCAAAGAAAACATGTGCATGGGATTTTTTAATACACTAATTTTACACTTTTCCTTTTAAGTGTTTTTGACTGAAAACATTGTTGTGTTGTTGCTCAAGAGCCATCTTGGGTTCATCCAAGAGTACTTGGAGGAACCCATGTGGGTTCTAGAGCCATTGGTACTTGGAGGTACCCATGTGGGCTCTAGAGCGATCGGTACTTGGAGGTACCCATGTGGGCTCTAGAGTGATCGGTACTTGGAGGTACCCATGTGGGCTCTAGAGCCATCGGTACTTGGAGGTACCCATGTGGGCTCTAGAGCGATCGGTACTTGAAAACAAGTTGTTTTTATATGTTCATTATCATGTTTTATTAGATAAGACATTTTACTATATTGTTTTAGAATATAAATAAACAAGCGTTATTTTCTATAAAACTTAATGCTGTTTTTGTATGATAAATCATTTTATTACACAAAAAATATTAGTTATGACCATTTATATTCATATATTAATAATCATACAAACTGATTAATAGCAAAATGTTAAAAGTTCTAAAATAAAAAAAGGAAATGTTCAATGCTGGGAGGAATATTTTATGTTTGTCAGAGTATAGATGTAACCATACATTACCAAGTTTCTCCATTTTCATTCTTAGTGTTTTATAATTATAATTAAATCAATTTTAATTAATTTGAACAACAGCAGTAAATGAAAATATATCTTGTAATAAGTTATAGTTAACTATATATATATATATATATATATATATATATATATATATATATATATATATTTATAAACTATATTTATAACTGAAATAAATAAGTTAGGGGCCTCTTTAATTGGTACGTTCACTTAATGTTATACTACTTACTAGTTCCACAAATTTATGATTTTGAAAAGTTAGGGCCTAACACTATTTGATCAAAATATCTGTAGGCCTAATAATACATGAAAATCTCGTTTTTCTGACGTAGGTAGATTGGAGCGGCCGTAGATAAGGGCTTAGGCGTTGGCTTGCCAAGCTTTGGTACGGGTTCGATTCACTATGTGACCATTTGCCCTGCCGCTCCCGTGGTTCGGAAGTCACGTAAAGCCGTTGGTGCCCAGGTTAGGTGTTATAGAGGGCTCCTTAGCCCTAACTTCGCCTGGTAAAATAAGACGAACTTTAAAATGTTATCTGGAATATATACTCTCAAATTCTGTAAGTGTGTAAGTATTTTTTTTTTTTCATTATTGCACACTTTATTGAACTATACAAAAAATGCTAGACATTTATTAATTGTTAAAACAGTTTTGGAGGGGTTTTTGAATGAATAAACAAGTTGAATTCATGAAAATAATGTCTATAATAATTCTATTTATGTTAGTTAATTTGTTTCTAGTTAAGTGAGCTTCAAGTAAATAATAACCACAGACTGTGCTTTATTTTTCCTTATTTCTACTGTAGTTTTGATTTTGCAAATATCAACTAGCTGAAATTTTTACAGAACAAATTATGTATTTTTATTAAAAAATTAGATAAATTTAAATATTATCAATGGACCAAAGAAGAAGTAATAGAGAATACACATAAAGTATACTTATATATCATAATTTTTTGAATTTTTTCAATAAATTGTCAATATTTGTATAACACGCTTCAGTATTCAATTTATATTCATTAGATAATGGAATTATGATGAATAAATAAATATGAATGTGTTCGGAAATATTATTGTAAAAACCAGTGTCATTTTTATATTTAGTAACAATATTGTCCTTTATGTGCTAAATATATTATAATTTTTTTTAATTGTATGCCGTATATTAAAATAGTTCCCGTTGATAAGTTTTTGAAACTTAACAGGGCCAAATGCTGTGAGCATTGTTTTCAATTATTAAGACATCATATTGATAAGAAAATGAGAAGCAAGTTGCTTCTCTTCAGTTATAACTTAGTTTGTAACCACAATTTTGTTTGTTTTTAAAATTATTATGGAATTTGTTAATTTTAATTAGTTCGATCCATTTATATTCAGGTTGCTTAGTTATATGCCTATTACTTGGGATAAAATTAACAAGGAAGTTCATAAAATTACAATTACGTATAGTACAAAAATCTCTGTAATATAATGTATTGAGGCATAAGAAAAAACACAATATGATGGAAACTAATGATGATGTAGAGTCAAAGGGAGAATTTGAGGTTGACTGGTGCCAGTGTGAGACAAGGTGTACAGAGATCCTGTGACGTCACACAATGGCGTCACTCGTGCAGAAGTGGGGAAGACACGGGCTTTAATCCTGCTGACAGAGGGAAGAAACTTTGTCGACAAACTACAGACTCCTGCCAACTTCAACTAGATATTCCTGACGAGAATATGTGCAATGTACTTCTTCAGAAACACACGAGGGCGGAATATGTTTTGATTGCTTCAAGTTTTTGAATGATTTGGAACTAACTATATATAAAAACCTTTTATAATCCATAAATAGAATATTACTACAACACTTATATTGTATAAGGGTGCGGAGTAATGCCCGAGTGATCCTGTGAGTGATTAGTATTGGTTTTTTTATGAAAAAAGCTAGTGAGGAAGCTGTACTAACCGTTTAGAAAAGCTTTGTTTAGTAAAATGAAAAATATCGTATTCCTTTTGGTGGGAGCACATGCTCAATTAATAATGTTTTCCTCATATGATAAGACGAGGCCGTTTTTGCTTTTGAGGGCTCAATGGACCGACGGCCGTGAGGTATGGTCCACAGGAACAAACTTGATGGTTATAATGGGAATCGAATTCAGGAACATTCATTTTATGTTCCTTTTTTCTTAGGAACCACCACCTTATGTCTTTTAGGTGCCTCTAAAGATAATTTCGTTTAAAACATTGTAAAACATAGATCCATTATTTAACATGGTACACATCTATATTCAGATTTTTTTTAACTCCGCGTATGTGAAATGTAATTAGACTGTAATTAGGAAAATATTGATTGTTTTTAAACCTTTTATACGTTATTTCTTTTTTGGTGACAATGTTACTCAAACGTAAGCTCTTCTGTTGGATAAAAATTTAGCGTAAAATTTTGCATATTTCATTAAAAAGTAGCAATTCAGAAGGCACTTGGGAAATAAATGTGAATATTAAGAACCAGAGTTAAGGAAACAAATTTTAAATGCGTTTAAGTTTAACAACCACAGTGTTTTATACATAGTATATATAGACCTAATAGAATCGTGATTATTTAACTAACTCTATTACCAATAAATTCACTTTAAAACTGTTTTTAGGAGGAAGGACGTTATAATTATGTTAAAGATATAATTAAGCCAGTGTTTATCCTAATAAACTAATGATAACACAATTTTTAATGTATTTTTTACTTCAGAAATTTTTCCATGTGTTACGCAAAACCGTTTGTTGATCGTATATTGTTAATAAGTACACAGACATAAGAATAATGGACATTTTAAAAAATGAGATTTTTTAAATGTCAAAATATAAAAACAACGAAGACTGCTAATTTTGTTATTCTGGTTATCAAACCACACTAACCCGAAACTTCAGTTCGATAGTATCACATTGAAGAGTATATATGCTTACATGAACCCGACCTTATGGAAGTTTTCTGTTGTGAGTCGAGAAGCTAATGACCGGAAGGCGATGAAATAGACGGAGGGTGTGTGATTGTCGGAAATGGAAATCTTTGCCAGGAAATAACCCACAACACTTCCAACAGCCTTAAAAATTGAGTTACAGAATGTATTTGTCAATTTAATGGGTAGTTACTTTCCTATTAAGTTTCGCACTTGAGTGGGCTCAGATATGTCGACTCCCTCGACAGTCTCAAGGTAGTTACTTGTAATTGGCCCCAGTTGTTTTACGCTTTCCGACTTTCATACAACCATATTTTTATATAATTCAAGCTTATAATTGCTTATGCATACAAAATAATAGTTCCTCATTTATCGAATATAAAAGTTACTTTAGGAACATAACGTTTAAATAAATTGGACTTTTCAATTATTTTTATATAGTGATAGTTTGCATTCATATAATATAATTCCATCTAAGATATTCAATGACTAAATGTTCTACTAGGACAGTCTATTTCGTCTATTTTCTAATTTTTATCATGCTACTACAGTATTAAAATTATTCAGAAATAATACAAATTACTTTTAGAGGACCCTGCGTTAGTTTTTGTGTATTATGTTTACCTAAACATGTACCTTATGTACAACACTTAAAAAGCAGATGTGCTTTAGAGTATGTAATCTAATACAAGATTATTGTGGTCCTAAAGCACCATTGTGAAGTAACTTTTTGATGAAATGCAGATTGGAGCATGGGACCCCTCTCCATAATTTCCTGAGAGTAGCTTTAATGTTTGTAATAGTTGTTATTAAAGAAAATAATAAGTTTATTTATAGATTCCAGTAGATTTATTTAGTATTCCAGGTAATATCTTACAACATTAAAAAAAGTATGTAAATTCTAAATTATGTTGAAGGTCTATTGTCGGCATAAGCTCAATAATATTATTTTGTTTAAGATTAGGGCTTTATCTACAAATGTTATAGTTATTTTACTATCGATTGTTTATTATAAATACTCAAATGACTTTCTATTATTTCATTTTTATTCAAATAATAAGCGCATCCTGAGTCTGAAAGTGTTCAGAAATCTGTCTGTATCGTACAAGTAAAACATGATGCTCCTTACTTATTTTGTGTGCTGAATATTTAACGGATGTTCGGATTTTGTACTGTGAAAGTGCGAATGATACTATGTCGTCTCTCTAGACATAACATAACATGCAGGGAATAGAGGAACAAACTAAAACAAAGAGAGCTTTTTGAACGGAAGGTGGTTTGCATGAGTTGGAAGTTGAGTTATTTTTCGGAAAGTATATTGTTGACTTTGTATCGTAATAATAATAACAATAATAAATAGTGAATATACTGTATTTGGAAAAAAATTAAATATTTATTAATTCAAGTACAAGCATTATGCATTTAACGTATGTCTTATAATCAACATTAGTTTCTAAAATCAGAAAACATTTGCTAGGTACAAACTATGTGAACATTTAATAATCCATAATATTTTAATTGTTAGACATTATTTAGATAGTAAATAACATAGTGAAATTGTTTTAAAATTGCCTTCCTGATAGATAAATAATAAACAATCGTCCTGAAGTCCTGACATTAAATATCAGAAAATGTCTAGTGGCAAAAAATATGCGACCTAAGTAATGTTCCCCTTCTTCAATGTGGTTAACTACAGTATGTTAATCTACTGTTGATTGCGTCATTCGTTTATTTAACTCCTGGTTAATAAACAGCTTTACAGCACTCTTAGTGCTTTATCACGTCATTTACCGACAAGGTTAACATCACTCGTTAGCTCTAAGAGCCAGGGGGTGGAACCCTCCACCAAGATGGAAGTGAAGAGGGTGGAAGTCGTAAATCGACTCAGGAATGACCGCCCCTCGAAATGAACCAAGCGACATTCACTCCCCCATAACATTTTATAAGGGCAGTTATCCGAGTTCCCCATAAAACTAGATGAGCCGCCCTTACTCTCTCACAGGACGATCGGCGTCGCAGCTATAACTGAGGGCGTCCTTCATTCTGCGAGCAAACAAAAGCAGTTTTTCTCTATCGACATTTACGGGGTGCTCGCTGAGGACCCCCTCCTCACTCACGCACACTCGCCTACACACACACGCACACGCTAACGTCTTGACTCCCCCCCCTAGACAGAATGACGTATTCCCACAAGTTTGCAACAAATGGGAGACATTCGTACCGGCTTTGGCCACTCTCGCCGGGATTTATCTGCTGCTCTTCCTTAGTTGCTTGTTCTCCTCGATGGGGGATAGATAAATCTGCGAGTTTGGAAAAAGTTTCACATCGGATTTATGCATTCATTGATCACAGATTTTTCGTTTTGTGGAACAAACTTTCTATCCCCTTAAAAATAAGCATGTAATTTTTGCCAGTTCAGATTTTTATGAATTTCATATTGTTTTATAAATAGCTTAAAGAAGTATTATACACCGTTTTAAGTGACATTAACTCATCTATCATAGTAGTGGGTTAGTTACCCTCAATTACGTTACATCCTGATTAATATCATAATTATATCCTCTAATAGATATTACATTTTATTTATTGGAAAGATCTATAAAATTTCCAGTAGTATAATTTAATTTAATATTATATATGATTTAACTAACTTAACTTCTTGTTTGTGTTTGGTTTCGTTAAAACTAGCTGTTTCTTATGAAATGCGACAAATTATAATTTGTCATTGTACATCCTTCCGAGATTAAGGGCTGCTCGAATTCGAAGTTGAAAGTTTTGAAAGGACTAAAAGATAACTAGTAGCGTATAGTTGATTCCAGATTTTACCAATTATAAGGCTTGAAAACATACTCTTGCCGAGTTGGACAGTAACTAATAGATAATTTATAATCAATCCACGCTGTAACACTCATGTGGAACTAACTAACCGTGTAACGTTACTCCTATTAAAATGAATAAGTCGTTAATGGTCACGCTGTTTATGGGTTATTCTGAACCTCGGATTGACGTTTATGATCCTTACTGTAGTAGGAATATCGTTTACAGACCATATTGTAGGTCGGTTAGCCGTTTCCAGTGCTCACTGTAACTGAACTGTCATTTACGGACTAAAATGTAGATCGGTTAACCGTTCACTGTTTTTACTGTAACTGATTCATTGTTAATGAACTATAATTGTAGATCGGTTAGCCATTTATGGCCTACACTGTGACTGAAATATCATTTATGTGGATCGGTTTGCCTTTACGGCCTTCACTGTAACTTAATTATCGTTTACGGTCTGAAATATAGTTTATGGACTGTAATGTGTATCAGTTAGCCATTTGCAGTATTCATTGTAACTGAAATATTGTTTACGAACTATAACGTAGATTGGTTAACCGTTTACGGTCTTCGCTGTAACTTAAATATCATTTACGGACTATAATGTAGATCGGTTATCCGTTTAAGGTATTCACTGTGACTGAAATATCGTTTACGGACTATAATGTACGTATATCGGTTAGCCGTTAACGGTCTTACCCTAACTAAACTATCATTTACGGACAATAAGATAGATCGGGTTAACCGTTTACGGTGTCCAGTGTAACCGAACTGTCGTTTACAGACTATAATTGTAGATCGGTTACCCGTTTACAGTCTTCGATGTAACTGAACTATCGTTTACGGACTATAATATAGATTAATTAGCCGTTTACGATGTACACTGCAACTGAACTATCGTGTACGGACTATAATTGTAGATCAATTACCCGTTTACAGTCTTCGATATAACTAAACTATCGTTTACGGACTATAATGTAGATAGATTAGTCGTTTGTAATGCACGCTGTAACCGATTGCAGTTTGATATATGCCTAGTCCTGATCTAGTTGTTTACGGAATAAGATTTTTTACGCAAGATTTTACGGTAAATGCACTAACTGCTAATGATTCATCCCATAACGGCACTAAACGTTTACGGCCCACGTTGAAACTTCACTTGGAGCCTACGGAAGGGTTTATGCACTAACTAACTGTTAATGATTCATCCCATAACGGCTCTAAATGTTTACGGCTCACGTTGAAACTTCACTTGGAGCCTACGGAAGGGTTTATGCACTAACTAACTGTTAATTATTCATCCCATAACGGCTCTAAATGTATACGGCTCACGTTGAAACTTCACTTGGAGCCTACGGAAGGGTTTATGCACTAACTAACTGTTAATGATTCATCCCATAACGGCTCTAAATGTTTACGGCTCACGTTGAAACTTCACTTGGAGCCTACGGAAGGGTTTATGCACTAACTAACTGTTAATGATTCATCCCATAACGGCTCTAAATGTTTACGGCTCACGTTGAAACTTCTTTTGGAGCCTACGGAAGGGTTTATGCACTAACTAACTGTTAATTATTCATCCCATAACGGCTCTAAATGTATACGGCTCACGTTGAAACTTCACTTGGAGCCTACGGAAGGGTTTATGCACTAACTGTTAATGATTCATCCCATAACGGCACTAAACGTTTACGGCCCACGTTGAAACTTCACTTGGAGCCTTCGGAAGGGTTTATGCACTAACTGTTAATGATACATCCCATAACGGCACTAAACGTTTACGGCCCACGTTGAAACTTCACTTGGAGCCTACGGAAGGGTTTATGCACTAACTGTTAATGATTCATCCCATAACGGCACTAAACGTTTACGGCCCACGTTGAAACTCCACTTGGAGCCTTCGGAAGGGTTTATGCACTAACTGTTAATGATACATCCCATAACGGCACTAAACGTTTACGGCCCACGTTGAAACTTCACTTGGAGCCTTCGGAAGGGTTTATGCACTAACTGTTAATGATTCATCCCATAACGGCACTAAACGTGTACGTCCTACGCTGAAACTTCACTTGGAGCCTTCGGAAGGGTTTATGCACTAACTGTTAATGATTCATCCTATAACAGCACTAAACGTGTACGTCCCACGCTGAAACTTCACTTGGAGCCTACGGAAGGGTTTATGCACTAACTGTTAATGATTCATCCCATAACGGCTCTAAACGTTTACGGCTCACGCTGAAACTTCACTTGGAGCCTACGGAAGGGTTTATGCATTAACTGTTAATGATTCATCCCATAACGGCTCTAAACGTTTACGGCTCACGCTGAAACTTCACTTGGAGCCTACGGAAGGGTTTATGCACTAACTGTTAATGATTCATCCCATAACGGCACTAAACGTTTACGGCTCACGCTGAAACTTCACTTAGAGCCTACGGAAGGGTTTATGCACTAACTGTTAATGATTCATCCCATAACGGCACTAAACGTTTACGGCCCACGTTGAAACTTCACTTGGAGCCTTCGGAAGGGTTTATGCACTAACTGTTAATGATTCATCCCATAACGGCACTAAACGTTTACGGCCCACGTTGAAACTTCACTTAGAGCCTACGGAAGGGTTTATGCACTAACTGTTAATGATTCATCCCATAACGGCTCTAAATGTTTACGGCCCACGTTGAAACTTCACTTGGAGCCTTCGGAAGGGTTTATGCACTAACTGTTAATGATTCATCCCATAACGGCACTAAACGTTTACGGCTCACGCTGAAACTTCACTTAGAGCCTATGGAAGGGTTTATGCACTAACTGTTAATGATTCATCCCATAACGGCACTAAACGTTTACGGCCCACGCTGAAACTTCACTTGGAGCCTACGGAAGGGTTTATGCACTAACTAACTGTTCATGATTCATCCCATAACGGCACTAAACGTTTACGGCCCACGCTGAAACTTCATTTGGAGCCTACGGAAGGGTTTATGCACTAACTAACTGTTAATGATTCATCCCATAACGGCACTAAATGTTTACGGCCCACGTTGAAACTTCACTTGGAGCCTTCGGAAGTGTTTATGCACTAACTGTTAATGATTCATCCCATAACGGCTCTAAACGTGTACGTCCCACGCTGAAACTTCACTTGGAGCCTACGGAAGGGTTTATGCACTAACTGTTAATGATTCATCCCATAACGGCTCTAAACGTTTACGGCCCACGCTGAAACTTCACTTGGAGCCTACGGAAGGGTTTATGCACTAACTGTTAATGATTCATCCCATAACGGCTCTAAACGTTTACGGCCCACGCTGAAACTTCACTTGGAGCCTACGGAAGGGTTTATGCACTAACTGTTAATGATTCATCCCATAACGGCACTAAACGTGTACGTCCCACGCTGAAACTTCACTTGGAGCCTACGGAAGGGTTTATGCACTAACTGTTAATGATTTATCCCATAACGGCACTAAACGTTTACGGCCCACGCTGAAACTTCACTTTGGAGCCTACGGAAGGGTTTATGCACTAACTGTTAATGATTCATCCATAACGGCACTAAACGTTTACGGCCCACGCTGAAACTTCACTTGGAGCCTTCGGAAGGGTTTATGCACTAACTGTTAATGATTCATCCCAAAACGGCACTAAACGTTTACGGCTCACGCTGAAACTTCACTTGGAGCCTTCGGAAGGGTTTATGCACTAACTGTTAATGATTCATCCCATAACGGCACTAAACGTTTACGGCCCACGCTGAAACTTCACTTGGAGCCTACGGAAGGGTTTATGCACTAACTGTTAATGATTCATCCCAAACCGGCACTAAACGTTTACGGCCCACGCTGAAACTTCACTTGGAGCCTTCGGAAGGGTTTATGCACTAACTGTTAATGATTCATCCCATAACGGCACTAAACGTTTACGGCTCACGCTGAAACTTCACTTGGAGCCTTCGGAAGGGTTTATGCACTAACTGTTAATGATTCATCCCATAACGGCACTAAACGTTTACGGCCCACGCTGAAACTTCACTTGGAGCCTACGGAAGGGTTTATGCACTAACGGTAACGATCCGTACTAGCTATTTTTTAGTAATAATACTAAAATATACTGACGAATTTATTACCTAGTATTTCTGAGACTGTCCTATAATACCATACAAGCCACCAGTTGAAATGACCACCAGTTCATATTCTATCTAAAATCTATGGCTCTTTCTACGCTAAAATAGTTAAAGATATATAGACAGCATGTAACTTAATCACAATAAACAACAATCGATGAAAAGTAAATATAAATAACAATAAATAAACCATAAATGAAGTTTGTCAATTTATTACAAATCTCGCAACCCAGGAGTCTGAAATAAACTAACCGTTTACTGTTCGTGCTATAAAACTAGTAACTGGACTGGCAACACTAAATTATGTTCGCACTATGACTAAAGTAACCACTTCTCATCTAAATTTCAACTCCAGATCTGTTCAAAGTACACATGGAAAGTTGATTGAAATTGAGCCAACTATTCACGGTTTGAGTTGCAACTGATCTAGCTATAATAATAAAATTCTTTTTTGCACAAGGACAATTAAAAGCAATTGTATTGCTATAGTTAAGATATTTAATAATTTTCCACTTGTACACTATAATCCACACTTTCAGACATACAATAAGAGCAGACACCGAAATTCCCAGTCATCGCTAATTAAACTCTTCAACTTCACTATAGGTGTTAATATTCCCCTCCTCCCAGTTATGTGCAAAAAATTCGTCTATAGTACAAAAGGCATGTTTCGAATGAGTTTGTCTTAGATGACTCTTAAACGCCTTGGGCGTTGTAGCACTTTTTATTATTCCTGGTAAGCTGTTGACCATACGAACGCCCACTGTGACGGCAGGTGTTTATACACTACCGTCCTGTGGATCATCTGAAATACAAGGGAGCTAACCTTGTACGTACCCTAAGTTGTAACTAACCGTGTGGAACGTTTACACCTACTGAATAAGTACTCCGGTTACCCTTTTTGTTAATATTTGTTGTCTACTTCAGTTGGAAAGAAATTATTTGCAAATCTTACATAAAAAATATTGATTGACAAAACTATATTTCTGAATGTAAGATATAAAGTCAAATGTATGACTACAGTACATGGATGGTTGAAAAATACGCACATTTAGCTCGAATAAGTGAAATGTCAGTGGTATATATCTATGGAATGTCGTTCAATCTACAAGAGCCCAGTCACCTGGGAGGGGGCGCAATAACAGCATGGCTCCTCGAACAAATCCACATCGTCAGTAATTCAGATTTATTCACTCGGGCCCTGTTCTCTCAACGCACATATAAGCCTACATCTTGTATACTTCCTACAACTTCTTCCTTAGAAAACTTTCATATTCCAATACAAAATATTTCTGATTTCTGAATAGAGAGTAATATGGTCATCATCATATAGGCATTGGTATCAACCTCTTTATACTATCTGTAATCTAGTAAACGTTTCATGTAATGTGTACATTATACATTTATAAAATGGGTAGGGTATTTCATGTTTGATACGCTACAAACACTTTTAAATGTTTGCGAAAACTGTGGCGATGTCCTCTATACTACTTTTCACAAAGCTAAAAATAACTTCCCTTCCTACACACATTACATTAAGTTACTTCTTTGTACAGCCTTCCCAGCCTCAACTTACTGCATTGGAATAGCTCACCCACTGATCTAAAAGTATGAAATTTAGGGCCCTTGGACGGAAACCACCAAAAGATACAAACCTTATTCACGATTGGTTTTAGGGTTAATCTTTTAGGACTAAATGAGTGTTTTTGAGGAAGGACCATCTCTGTGGCTGTGATGTTGTCCCCTAAACTAAATACATTTAAAAACTTATTATTTATATAATTGTCAAGAAAAGTGTACCTCATAGACCTATGTTTTTCAGATTTTAAAACCAAACAATCATGTATATATCCGAAGTCAAAGATATACATGATTGAATAATTAAAATGTTTAGTGTTAACTTCACACATTCAATCGTTAAAAAATTAAAATAAATGCACTCATTTCCTGTTCCGAATATCCCTTCTGGTTTTGGACGAGAAAAAATGCATTCCCTTACTATCACAAAAATAAAAACAAATAAATAAATAAAAAAAAACACTATAATATACAAAAATGAAAAAAGATAGGGGCGCAAGGGGTTAGTTGCAAGGTCTATACTGACCGAAGCCTAATGTTTTGTTTTAAATAATGTTTTACCTGCTAAATTGGCTGAAATTACATAATTTTATGTAAAAAATATAAAACTGTAAACGGAATGTATATAGTTCAGATGTGTTTCCGAATTTCAATTGACATAAATTGTGAAGCTTCCTTAAATTACCCCCTCCTCCACCACAATCAAACTACGTGTACGACTCATAACCTGCCCCTCCTCCACCGCAATCAAACTACGTGTTCGACTCCTGACCTGTCCCTCCTCCACCTCATTCAAACTACGTGTACGACTCCCAACCTACGCCCTCCTCCACCTCATTCAAACTGCATGTACGACTCCTGACCTACTCCCTCCTCCACCTCATTCAAACTACTTGTACGACTCCTGACCTACAACCCTCCTCCAACTGATTCAAACTACGTGTACGAGTCCTGACCTTCCCCCTCCTCCACCTCATTCAAACTACTTGTACGACTCCTGATCTACCCCCTCCTCCACCCCATTCAAACTACTTGTACGACTCCTGACCTACAACCCTCCCCCACCTCATTCAAACTACGTGTACGTCTCATAACCTGCCCCTCCTCCAACTCATTCAAACTACGTGTACGACTCCTGACCTACAACCCTCCTCCAACTGATTCAAACTACGCGTACGAGTCCTGACCTTCCCCCTCCTCCACCTCATTCAAACTACGTGTACGAGTCCTGACCTTCCCCCTCCTCCACCTCATTCAAACTACTTGTACGACTCCTGACCTGCTCGTTTTCTGTTAATTATACCAGAGGTGCTATTGTCATAGTATCAGAAACATTTTATGTAATCGTTATAAAATGTAGACAATTATTTTTGCAGACATTCTACTTACGGATATTCAAAAAGATCTCTACCAACACCATAGGTTTTAAACCCAATAATCAAAATTAATATCAAGGTGCTCTGCTGTGTTAAATAACTATATCCCCTAGTCATAAAAAAGTCGATCTTATTTTGTAATAAAACAACATGTGTTTGTAAAAAATAATTTAACTTACTTGCAACCATGTTTTCATATGTCATATCAGTGATAATTTAGTAAATATGAAAACATATATACAAGACTTTTACCATTTTAGCTTACACTACTTTTACATTTTTAATGAAATACTTCACTGATTGAGATGAACATATATGAATCAGGAGTTTTACTTTTTAGGAGTTTCAGAGATGTTAAAAACATTTATTTCTGTGATTCAACGTAACGTTACTCGATGTTAAACACATTTATTTATGTAATTCACTTTGACGTTACACGATGTTAAAAACACTTTTTTCTGAGATTCACCGTGACGTTACTCGATGTTAAAATTATTTATTTCTGTGAGTCACCGTTACGTTACTCGAGGTTAAACACACTTATTTATGTGATTGAGAGTGGTGTTAGTAGATAATAAAAACTTTTATTTTTGTGATTCACCGTGACGTTACTCGATGTTAAACACATTTATTTCTGTGATACACCGTGATGTTACTCAATGTTAAAAACATTTATTTCTGTGATTCACCGTGACGTTACTCGAGGTTACAAACATTTATATTCTGTAATACACCGTAACGTTACTCGATATTAAAACCCTTTATTTTTGTGATTCACCGTGATGCTACTCGATGATTAAATATTGCTCTTCAACGTCGTTATGTAAATACAAATCTGGTTTCAAAAACCTACATTATATTCAGCGGGTCCATATAAATATGTTCATTAATGATTCATATTTATAATAAACACACCATTAAAGAATTATTAACAATTCTTCTGCGTAAGAACACAGGAGTTTAAAGTAAAATATTTTATAAACAGTTAAAACCACTTCATACTCTCACACAGATTATCCAATATGATCATTCAATAATTATTTACTAATGATTGTAATATGTGTTACGTTTTCCTCAAACATATACAGCATGATTTAAGTAACGTACAAAAGTAAAACCAATATTTATACAGAAACTGGAATTATATAAAGTTAGAGATAATTCAGTAACCTCCCCCCCAGGACGCGCCCTCGCCGTATGTAACATATGTTGGTATAATGTGATGTACGGTGCACGTGTGTGAGTGGGGACCGCACCCAGTTTCGATCTAACCCACCCCCACCCAGCCCACTGGTCCTGCCTTTCCCGTGTCTAATGTCTCAAGAAGGACATCTTACCGTCAGCCCGTCATCAATTCATGAGGGAGCAGAGCTACCCCTCCTTCAGGCTCAGTCACTCAGCTACACAGCAGCATTGGAACTTTGTGCTTCACTTACTCCCCCCCCCCCACCTACCACCAACGTCCTTGTATCGGATTGGCGTGTTTAAATATGAGAACAGAACAAGATTTTTTGTTTTATGTACAGTATGTTTCATATACAACACTCATACTTATGTCAAATTGCAAGCTCTTAATTCAACTAAGTGTCCTTCAGATAAAAAAAAAATTAAAAGTTTAAATTCAAATGTAGCAAATAAGTTCTCAGCATGAGATCTCTCTGTTTAGACGATTATTTATGGGTTTTACATATTTTCTTATAGCAAAAACGTAGTTATACAATTTTAATTATGATGGTGTTATTCTATGTACAGTTTTGAGTCGATGGTAGAAGTGAAAATTTTGTGTTGGTTTATTACGTTACTCAAAAGACACGGAAATGTGGTGCATAGAGGAGAATAAATGTGGTGCATAGAGGAGCATCAGTGTGGAGCACACAAAGGACCGTAAAAGTTGTGCATAGAGGTCCGTCAGTGCGGAGCACACAAAGGACCGTAAATGTGGTGCATAGAGGTCCGTCAGTGCGGAGCACACAAAGGACCGTAAATGTGGTGCATAGAAGTCCGTCAGTGCGGAGCACACAAAGGACCGTAAATGTGGTGCATACAGGACCGTCAGTGTGGAGCACACAAAGGACCGTAAATGTGATGCAAGAGGACCGTCAGTGTGGAGCACACAAAGGACCGTAAATGTGGTGCATATAGGACCATAATTTTGGTGCATAGATGACCATAATTGTGGTGCATAAAGGCCCGTCAGTGCGGAGCACACAATGGACCGTAAATGTGGTGCATACAGGACCGTCAGTGTGGAGCACGCAAAGGACCGTAAATGTGGTGTAAGAGGACCGTCAGTATGGAGCACACAACGGACCGTAAATGTGGTGCATATAGGACCATAATTGTGGTGCATAGATGACCATAATTGTGGTGCATACAGGACCGTCAGTGTGGAGCTTACAGAGAACCGCAAGTGTGGTGCAAAGAGGACAATAATTGTGGTGTAGAGAGAACCGTCAGTGTGGAGCACACAGAGAACCGTAAGTGTAGTGCTTAGAGGACAATAATTGTGGTGTATAGAGGACCGTCAGTGTGGAGCACACAGAGAACCGTAAATGTGGTGCTTAGAGGACTTTAATTGTGGTGTATAGAGGACCGTCAGTGTGGAGCACACAGAGAACCGTGATGCAAAGAACAAACTTTTGTAAGATTATTTGAAGATGATTCAATTTGCTCGACTGATTTAAAAATCACACTAAGATAGTAAAATTTACTATGTTTTACAACTTTTAAATAAAAATAGACTCCTGAATTTTTAATAAAGTTCTGCTGTTTAGTATGAAGCATTAGGATTGGCTTTAATAATAATAATAATAATAATAAAAATACAGTAATACTATAATATATAATCAAAATGTGTTAAACCTTTCCTTAATAAATAATGTGACAGATTAATTGAATTAATCATTATAGAAGTCTTTACAGATTTGCTTCATCGAATGCACCACTTTAAAAACTCGTCCAAGTGTATAAACGTCGGAACCCTCGGTAATAAAGAAATGATAACTAAATGAGCTGAACTATATTGGTACTAGATACTTTCTTTCTTTCATCGTACGAATAATGAACTCAGGTTAAAATATCCATACTCTTGAATCACTGAGGTAAGCGGTACTGACCTAGACTGACCCTAAGGCGTGAAGGGTCGAGGGTCGCACGAGACTGTCCACATTAGAATTAGAATGCTGAAAACTAGTTACAGTCCAGAATGAGGAAGGGCTCGTTTGGGGCGTGTTATGCCTGGTAGGGGACATGGGAGTGTGATGGACTGACTTGTAGCTAGAAGTGGTTCGACGATTCCAATTTGTAAACTAAAGAAAATGTATTTATTAATTTTAAAACCATCAAAATAAAAGTAATGAAACTTTGTAGTTATGAACATGTACCTATACCAATCACATGACATATTTTACTTCCTTTTTGCATATCCAGGGGATGACCCATGAAGGAAGTCTTAAAATTTTTAATGTACGCCTACCTCGAGTTATATCTCATTTTAAAGGTATTTGTTTGTACAACACAAAAGTGTAAAGCTGAGGTTAAAAGAATGACCCATTCACAAAATACAGCGATTTAAAGAATTTAATGTCAAATTACTAATTCTTCTCAGTTATACGGCTATTTATTTAACAGTTTTAGGTCTCTGTTACTGATTATGTCGTTGATTGATAACAATCGTAACATACGACTGCGTTATAAAAATATATATGCTATTTAACTAGGATAAAAAAAGAAAAATGTACTAAAACACTTTTGACAGTATGTTTATCTAGAAATAGTTTAAGAATATTATTATAATAATTCCTTACTTATTTTTTGTGAAATTTAATTTCTCATATTCAATTAGATAAATTATAGCTCTACGCAGCAATAGGTAATAACTATCTTACCTTTTATTTAAGCAGTGTTAGTTATATGATATTAAATTATTTGAGAAGCTATATTTTCTGGCTGGGTCATCCTTTTGACCAGGATCTTGTTTGTACAATGCAATTTTGTATTGTACAAACAAAGACCTATAAAATGAGGTATAACTCAAGGTAGGCTTACATTTAAAGTGTTTAAGACTTCCTTCATGGGCCATCACATGGCTATGCGAACAAAAATTTAAACGTATCTAAATATTTGGTATCGGGACATGTACATTACTGCAAAGTTTCATAACATTTATTTCAATGGTTTTGAAATTAATAAATATATTCTAGACTTTTGCCCAAACCCTGTATATGTAATTCATATTCACACAATTGTGATAACCTTAGCGTAAAATAGAAAAAAAATCATATCAAGGTTTGCCTTACAAGATGAGAGCTTATTGACTTGTATTGAAATTACATGAACATTTTTACTGTTTCTTAAGAGTGAATAGAACAATTATTTTACTCCACCGTTGATTTTTTAAACTATGTACACATTAATTTTCATATTTTGAAATGATAAAACTATGGTATGTTTGTATATTAAATAATTATATTTTACGATCAACGAGATTAGATGATAACCAACCGTTTTAGTGAATCAAAAACTAGGAATTTATAACAGCTCTCCTCCGAGTTTTTTTCTTTTATTTCATTTCTTTTCATGTCTAAGACGTCGATCGTAGATATATGGGTGAATATGAGGAGTGAATGAGTGTAGATAATTGAGTACAGTCATTGTTACTCTCTGAGTTCGACTTAGCTCAGAAAGGACTATTTATTAATAGCCCAATAGCCAGGGCAATTCATAATTGTTTTGGACCTTCGCCAAAGTAATACAAACAGACATTTTTCATTAGTGAAAATAATCGTTCATGTGGTGCCGAAGTACCTGGTAGAGAAAGAGCAAACTCCAAAACTCTTTCAAAACTGTCACACTTATTTTCGTACAAGTTCAAGAGTTGAAACAAATTTTTTTTTAGGGATAGAGGTGTGTGATAATATAATAGTACACAGTATATGTGAGTCATCAGACAACACATTACCTCTCACGACTGTCGATTGCCCAAAGCAATAGTACCTACAGTAATACATGTTTTTATTATTTTTTTACAATATTAAATATTTTAAATATGCTTTTAATATCAAAAGAACGAAAAATACGGAAAATTACTCGGTTTTTTCTTTGTACGGTACGGACATGGTCACTGAATGTAAAATACAGACCGTCCGTAAAAAATACGGACGTATGGCAACCCTAATTATAACTAACCATCTGCAGTTTGCTATATTGAACCAACGTCTGTACTAACACAGCATTCAGATTGTGGAGTCAACTAAACCCTACCACAGAGAAGAATGAAACAGAGGTCGCATTTAATATTGTGCTAAATATGTGTCGAGCTGTTGGTTCTCCATTTTTCCAGGCAATGGATGGGCTAGCACCTTTTCAGTCCCTTCATTATTCCCCCCAAACACTCAAGGATATATGTAATAATTATTACTTCTGATTTATAAAGATATAAATTATTTTATTTCGTTTATAACTGCCTCTGAGACGTTCACTACGGCCACTATGAAAGCGACCTCTGTTTCTTTTTCTCTGTGACCCTACGTAATGTAAAGGAGCTAGGTTCAGTCGTTACAGCGCTGAAGGATGGGTATAGGAAGCCTGTTGGTGGCATTGGCTCTGTGTGAGAGAGAATGATTCTTTGGTATACCATTCACTTTCTGATACTTCAGTAAATAAAGTATATAAAACATACCACAAAAATATAACTGCTAAATCTTTGAATGGAAGGGATTTCGCCACGTTGTAATTACGTAACATTTAAAACACAATTCAGTAATACAAACAGACGACTACTTTCGGGTTTCTATTAGTCATGCTAATCTTTAAGATGCGCCATTATGTCAATTAATAATTCATATAAATCAACTTTAAGCAAAATTGATGGACTTATCTCTATTTTATATTTTGCTATTATTTCCCTACTGTACATTGTATCAGGGTAACTCAAGTCAGACTGGTGACAATCGTTGAGGTGAATAAAAACTATTATTTTCTTAAACTAAGCTATTTTAAAGTATTTTCTATGTTTTATGTGAATAAACTTTAATAACCATGTAAACGTAGTAAATACTGAGATGATCTGAACGGTTAGAATATGCAGAACGGTCTAAGCTTTGCAGGTGAATAAACGTTTGTTTTTTTTTTTTTTTTTTCTAGCCAATGTTAGAAGACTATTGTTAATTTTTGCAAGCCAGCCACCAGGAACGGACGTGCTAGTTGCAGCCATGGGCTATGTTTATGCAAGTCCGTGAGTGAAAGACGTATCTTCACCAAAAAGAATCTGCAATTGTCAGAAGTTACTTAGGTTTGTGGATGAAACCGTTGATTTTTTGACGTCTGAGTTTTTACTTGAATACGAGCAGACTCGGTGAATAATAGAAATACCATTGTGCTATTCCATGCTGATCCAGAGAGATATGAATGGCCTACATACATAATATTTTACTCAGTTTTTAATATATAATTAAGTAATTTTTTAGTTATATAATTACTAAAGTGTTCTGTTCCCCTAAATAGTAACAGAGCAACGACAAACAAGTGAAGGGATCAGTGGATGAAGGAGGTATATTACAAAAAGAAAGTTTTTATAAGTTTAACTTCAAAGTTTTTACGCTGGAATTTTTTAATATATAATATTAAAAACTTAACTCCTCCCTATTATTATGGCTATTGGTGGTAGAATCATTGCCCAAATGTTTTTATTTCACTAATTCAAATATTTTATATATCTACAAATACCTCCTTCTTCCACTATGTCAGAATCATTTTTATAATACATTATTAAATAAGGTGCTATTGCAAAGAGAATAGATTTCTATAAATAATGATTTAATTAGGCACACCATTATAAATATTATAATTTTAAGTTTGATATTGGTCAATTATCTGCTGATACCACCAGCGTAAATGCTCTGGTATATATTTTAGTTGTTCTTTTATGTTTTCAATCGTTTCCTTTTTTAATGATCGAATTTGTCTCAAAACTTCTGGAATGGTAATAGTTTCTTCAATATTGAAATGTTGTTTGTGGGATTTACAGATGTCAACTTTCGTGAAATGTGTATACTCGTCATGACAGGTTTTATATAGATAATATCAATACGAATCCACTTGACGCAGTCTCTGAATTTTACTGTATTCTTCAAAAAGGTCTACTTTCCTGTTATAAAGTTTTAAAGTAGTGGGTAGATTTTCAGTTTCTCTAAAATGTTGCCTCATGTCCAAAACTGTTATTTTTTTTATTTTTTTTATTTTTTATTTTATTTATTTTTTTTTTTTTTTAGCTTGATTTTGCGATTATGTCTCTGTATTCATCGGGAGAGTAGATATTTTGATACTTCTGCAAGTTTTTCTTAATCCTTCCAAAGTCACTGTCGGAGTCTGGGTATGAGTGCCCTAATTCAGGGAATTTATGATCTAACTTATCGTTTTAAATAGCCCTTTATGTACTAAATACTGGTAAAAAGATATCGTAAAGAAATTTTTGTTCTGACCAGAGCATGAATCTGACATATTATCAAGTGGTCTATGTTTTTAAAAATGTTCATATTCATTTTCTTTGTTGTCTTCTATCTTATTTGAAAGTAACTTTAATGCTTTAGCACCACGACTCCTAATATTCATTTTGATGCATATTAACTTGTATTAATGACATAATCACAACAAACAGAACAATAGTTAACACTGCAATGCAAGGTTAAAAATAACATATGACTGAGTGATGAAGATTCAGTCAGCTTTGGCCCGTAGGTAGAGTAGTGGATGAAGGCTGTATGTCAGAAGAACTTTACAACCCCAAATGGATGAGGGGTGTATGTACGTATTGGAGTGTTACATACACCCTCCTTCCTTTAGATTGGAGTTATTTACAGTGTACATACCTCCTTCATCATCCAAGATATCTGATTCTGAGAATGTTAGAGAGCTGGGAGTGGTGCCATGTGTTAATTTGTAACATACAACCTTAATCCCGAGAAAAACTAAAATAATAATAAATATCACATACCACCTTCTTCCACTGACCCCTTAAAATATTTTCCAGATTTTCAGAGTGGAGTGGCCGACGATGTGGAAGTTAATCGGACCATTGTAACCCAAACTGCAATACCTAATGGATAAAATAATTGAGACATTTAATAAATAGATAAAGTTCATACAACTATTCATGAATTATGCGTGGCTACACTTATGTGACAAACTCGATTTCAGTTCTGGATATAACATAGACAACAGGTTGTATTTTGAATACTATGTGAGTCTGTATGCAAGCGTATTTGTTGTGATATTTTTATTTAAGGAGACTTTAGAATCTTGCTTATATATGAAATCACAAGTCTAGATTATTTTGATAAATGTCTTTGAAGTTAATAAATTAAAAGTACATTTAAAAAAGTTATGGGCTTTTTAAATGTATACTTATTTTTATATAGCCTAAATATATTAACTAGTTGTTCATAATTAACAATATAATGATACGATATATTAATAATATCATATATAAGACGATTATATCAATAATACCCAGAAAACTATTATAAATAAAGATACATAGGTATTGACTAACACACAGATGGGTTTAGTACAATACTGTAATAAATTACCGACAGAATAATTAATACATCTGTTTAATGCCCCAGTCATTAAATCTGAATTCCACAGCCGTTATCATCTAAAGAATGTGGTTAGGGTGACTGTTGGTCCTTTTATATTCTACTTGAAACGGACGAGACGCAACTAGGATGTTTGGTTTTAAAACCCTTTTCCTAACACTCATTAGTGAGTTACAGTAAGTTGAGGCACAACTAGGATTTGCTCTTAGAATTTATTAGGGCCTAGATTATTATTTTATGAACATAAAAATGTTCTGTTTCTTCATTGAAATCATCATATAAGATGATGATATGTACAAATTTTAAAAAGGAAATCCGTTATTCCCCCATAGCATTACTGCATAATAAACATCGTGTAGACTAATATAAATAGGATAAAGATGTTTTCTCATTCCTCTAGTTTCTTTTATCCATTACAAGAGTACAATAATATAAAATATATTCACAATTTCTTCTTTAAATAAGTACTCGTATATACCCTCTAAAATAATTAATTAAATTAATTTAAAAAAAACATAAATTGTACTATTATAACATCAATTAAGAGGTTCGGGGAATCGAACTTAATTGGACGAATAAGGGTCACGAATGGTATACATATATATAGCTGTTTTGGATCGACATAAGATGGCAAGTTATCTTAGTATATAAATCCAAAAACAATGTACTCACTCATCACAAAATGTCCAGAACTACAGAGCAGATGTTGATGACATTTGGAAAGAAGTTAGGAGAGGGACCCACTAAGAAAGTATTTCTCGAAATTCCATTCCTAAGGGGTAGAAATAACGCCTCAAATGTTCCTTTTTTTCATAAGAGTAACATCAATTAAGCACTAATTTAATTTAATAATTTATTTTGAGCAGCTGATACCATAAACATGCCACAAATTTTGGCTAATTTGGTTTTCATTTCTACCAACTGTGATGTCATTTCACTTCTTTGCATCACCCAAAGTAGACTCATAGGGGTTTTAAGACTATGAAACTTCGTTACTATAACGTACACAGTAAATAGCGCACTACAGACGTCGTACGTGTACGTGGAACACTGGAAGCTAATTACGTATGGAACGATAAAACGGCAGTAAAGTGTGGTTTAATAATGGTTTATAGCTTGGTACTATGTGATTGGAATGGTGATAAAAACCGTCCTTCTACAGGGTGAACGGAAGGGTGGCGGGGGAGGCTTCCAGAGGAAAGAGATCGCTGGGTGTGTTTTATTCTGATGGAACTTATTTTCAACTTATAATTCATCAAAAAATAATGTAAACTCATAAAAATTTGAAAATTTAAACCTGTTAAGTTTGATAGTAAAAAAACTGTACAACAGGCCTAATTGTAAAATATAATTTGGTATACTAAAGTCTAAATTAAATTGTACAGTTTTAAAATTAATTTCGCTAAACAAACACATGTTATGAACTTGAAGAATTATATAAGTTTTATCTTGTACTAGGGAAATTCCTAGTAATATTGAAAAGGTTATGAGTGTTTTTCTTGGTTAAATATAATTTTTTTAAATAATTATTTCATGTAATAGAAATATTTTTGCCAGTAATTTGGTTAGCTAGTGAGTTCTGCTACTACAATTGGTTTAAACTGCATTATATTTACATGGGACTACACTAGCGCTCCTCTGTGGACCAAAAAAACCAGATGGTCTGAAACACAAAATTTAAAATTGTATGAGGCTTCTATCTGTGTGCTTATACAGTATATGTATATAACATTAGTGGTGTTTCCTAAATAACTAAACTTAATAATATTTTGAAATAAAAAAGAACATTTTTAGTAAGTTTGAAATTAAAAACATTTTCATAATATAGTTCATGCATATTTCATAAAATTGCAGTTAATTTAAAGTTAGCAGCCCTTTATTGAATGTCTTCTATCAACTAGTGTTGCCATACATTTTCGTAGTTAGTAAAATACAGACACCAGATATACTTGGGGGTCTGGTGAGGGGTGATGGGTGAGAGATTTTGTAATGTTTTTTTTTTTTTTTTTTTTTTTTTTTTTTTTGTGAATCTTATGATATTTGATTTGGGTTTTTAAATTGGGAAAATAATATTATCGACTTTGTCATAAATAATATTAATATTATAATATAAGATTTCAATGTTATATAATATTAAAGAACTTTTTTAACTTAAAAAAAGTAATTCATAAAGTTTAAGTTTAGTTGACCGAACCCAACAAACTATCATAAATCTACTTGAAAATGTTTAAGGCATTACTTGTACTAATTTTACTGGTACTGGCTGAAGGCTAAAACCAGTCATATTTTTCTAAGGAGATTACTTTTTAAGTAAAGAACTATTGTTTTTAGTGGCTTCAAAAAATGCAGTGTTCAATTATTTTTTATGTTCAGACCAGCTTCGGCCTTCACCACTGACATTCTGATCGAGGGTCCAGACATTTTTCATTAGTGAAAATAATCGTTCATGTGGTGCCGAAGTACCTGGTAGAGAAAGAGCAAGCTCCAAAATTCTTTCAAAACTTTTACACTTATTTTCGTACAAGTTCAAGAGTTGAAAAAAATCTTTTTTGAGGGATGGAGGTGTGTGATAATATAGCACACAGTATGTGAGTCATCATACAACATATAACCTCTCACGACTGTCGATTGCCCAAAGCTGTAGGTACTAACCTACAGTAATACATGTTTTTATTATTTTGTTTACAATATTAAATATTTTAAATATGCTTTTGATTTCAAAAGAACGAAAAATACGGACATTTACCAGGTTTTCCTTCGTACGGTACGGGCACGGACATTGAATGTAAAATACAAACCGTCCGTAAAAAATATGGACGTATGGCAACCCTAATTATAACTAACCATCTGCAGTTTGCTAAATTGAACCAACGTCTTTACTAACACAGCATTCAGATTGTGGAGTCAACTAAACCCTACCACAGAGAAGAACGAAACAGAGGTCACATTTAATATTGTGCTAAATATGTGCCGAGTTGTTAGTTCTCCATTTTGCCAGGCAATAGATGGGCAAGCACCTTTTCATTCCTTTCTTTATTCCTCCCAAACACTCAAGGATAAATGTAGTAATTATTATTTCAGATTTATAAAGGTATAAATTATTTTATTTTGTTTATAACTGCCTCTGCGGCGTTCGCTACGGCCACTATGAAAGCGACCTCTGTTTCTTTTTCTCTGTGACCCTACGTAATGTAGAGGAGCCAGGTTCAGTCGTTACAGCGCTGAAGGATGGGTATAGGAAGCCTGTTGGTGGCATTGGCTCTGTGTGAGAGAGAATGATTCTTTGGTATACCATTCACTTCCTGATACTTCAGTAAATAAAGTATATAAAACATACCGCAAAATATAACTTCTAAATCTTTGAATGAAAGGGATTTCGCCACGTTGTAATTACGTAACATTTAAAACACAATTAATGTACCTTTTACCAATAATTAATTACTGAAATTATCTTGTTGAAAAGCGTGATCTGAATTGTAGCATTTCTTTAAACAACGCATTCACCTCTGTGGCTATTTAGAAGTATACCCGTAGTTTTACGTGAATTCAAAACGTGCTGTTGTGTTACAATTACAACTTTGCCAATCTTCTGGAACCTCATCCAACAGAGGTATGTGCGAGGGAAAACTAACTTGAGGTCTGTTAGGTTGGCAACACTTAAACGTCTTCTGAAAAAGAACTTGTTTTGATACCATTAACTACCTTAATTTTAGTCCTTTCAAAGTACATTTTATACTTTAATATATACAGGGTGTAACTATAAAGATGTCATATATATTTTCGGAGTATACACCTAATTTAGAGCAGATAATAAAAGATAAAGTGTTATCGAATTCCGTTCAGTTTAGTGTACCTGTATGTTGCGTTTTTACAAACAAACAAAAAATAATAACAAGAACGGTTTAACCAGCCAAATTAAAATTTTGCACAGTTCTTGACATTAACACTTTTTAACAGTATAAAAGTTTTAATTCAGTTTTCTTTAGCCATTTCAAAATGGTGGTTATTTACAAAACATCGTGTTAACTGTTAGGTCCATCAATTTTACACATTACAATAATTGTTTGCTAATTTATTAAAATTCAATTGGTACTTTAATTTTTATTGTAAAAATAGTAGTGGAGTTTTGGTAAAAAAAATATTTTACTGCATTCTCTGGATGCTGTAAATACAAGCAGTAAAATATTTGTTTTATGCAATTAAAGTTTATGGTAGTACAGTGGGATATTTGTCTAACACCGAGCTGGTATATGACTTGCCAGTAGAGTTCTGTGAATACAAGATGGCTCACTGTAATGTGGCCGAACGTCGGCAACGTCTGTACACAATGTACACAGCCGAGTGACGCGGTCGAGCCCGAGGACCAAGATTTTGTTAGTAATTTTAACTTTTTATTTTTACTTTTCTTTTTCCTATCATCTACAGTAGATGTTTTTGTACAGATCAATGTTAATAAAATTTATGTGAGTCATAGTGTCAATGTTAGTGGTAGCTGACATGGCTACCTTACGAATTATATACATCCCCTCCCAGGTTTTATAATGTCCCACAATATACTGCCAAAGATTTGTCCCACTCCCTGCGTTGGTCCCCAGCAAACATTTTTTTAAAATATGCTCTTCTTAATGATGTGCAATGAACAGAATTAAACTGAAGGTGGATAAAACAAGTATTATTGAGTTACAACTTTTTCAATGGAATGGCGGACATAAAACTTTTAGTGGGGTAATTTCCTCCGTATTAAATTATATGGGAGGCATCAACCACATTTTTTGCCAGTTTTAGTTAGCAATCTGGTAAATTTTTGTCGTAACGTTCGTATGAAAATAAACGTCAGTACATTATATTCAAATTAATACTTTTGTTGAATGTTTTGTACGCTTTAGTTATCACCATTTTTCTTACATCTGTGTCCCGTAATCCGTTTGATGAATGTTTCTTGTTCCCAACAAGAAGTACCGCTTCCTGTTATTCCAGAATCAAGACAGCTGTTCTCCCTACACTAATACTTTACGGCCAATTTTCTGGCCCAAGTCCAAACAGGAACGGAACTGCTGGGCTCGCCAACCTCCCTGTGCAAGATGGGTAGGTTTCTAAAGATAAATATATAGTCTACTTTTAGGGAAACTTGATGGGAAGATAGAAAATAAAATCAGGGATTAAAAGTATATAAAGTTAAAATTTACGTTAACAATTATACCAGTTATTTAATAAGCTATTATTGAAATGAACAAAATAAGTTATTTTGAAAAACCTGACGTAAAATTTAACAGTGTTTCATCTTAATTTACATTAAGTATTCAATGGCTTTAAAATTATGTATTATACAGCCTAGGCTAAATTACAATATATATTTTAACTCATTCACAACATAAACCAAAATTAAGAGCTGCAAATAAAATCACATATTTATTTTTATTGTTATAAAATGGTAAAATGTATTTTTCAAACTAGATCATAAAATAATAATTCAAACGCTATACATACACAAAACGTTCCAAAATCATGTCGGCATGGAACAATTGAAAAATGCAGTTGAATGATCGATGTATAAATTCATATTCCGACTGCCGATAGTACTGCAATATATTAAATATCACAATTAATTTAAATTTTTATCTTATAATGGTTCAAATAGAATACCAACATCTCCAGCATTAAATTGTTAAATTAACCATTTGTTAAGACATTGACGATTATACACTTTCCAAATTGTCGTGTTAAAAATACGAAATAACTCAAAAAATGGCGTTCACTTCTCAATTTACTTTGGCGACTCTTCATAGTCAATAGCGAATTTATTTTACTCAATTTATCGATACAAGTACATATTGAAAGATTTTGAAACTGCATTTATACATCAACCAAGTCAAAATTACTACTATAAAAATCAAAAAAAACAAAAAGTGACAAATAGTTTTATAGTTACGTCTTTATATTAAAGTATTCCCAAACATGCTGACTTGGAAATGTACTCAACTTCGAAAAATCCTAACAAAATCATCTCCTTTCTAAGGATACTATCACCACCTCCCAAAACAACGACCTGTGTTAACCCTGTGTGCAGACAGCAATCATCGTTATATGCCACATAAGGAAAAGAATAAGGATACTTTGAAAAGTTTCTTAGTGGCCAAACTTTATAATAAATTAGGACAACTGCTATAGGTAGTTATGTAATTTTCTGTAAATTAACTGTTCATGAAAACTAACTGGGTTGTCTACGTTATTTTGTACTTATCTATAAATCAATGCAATTTATATCAAGATGAAGATAATTTGGTTGGCCTACCTTCCAAACATAATGAGTCATTTATAAATCATATTATTAATTAAATAAATTTAAACTTTAAATACCATAGTGTTAATTTTTTTCATTTCGTATTACTGATCATGGTTTGCATTTTAATGGAAGAAAAAAGTCCTGTAGAGTTTCTTCTTCAAATGTCTAAGTATCCTACCTTTTCTAATGAAAAAAGTAAATGTTCTTCATTATAAAATAAACCAGCTAATACCTTTTATAAATTTCTATGACTCAAAACAGAATCAAACTGAGAACCTTTAGATTATGAAGCTAGGCTCTAACCTACTACCCTACCGATCGAACTGAGAATCTTTAGATTATGAAGCTAGTCTCTAACCTACTACGCTACCGATCGAACTGAGAATCTTTAGATTATGAAGCTAGTCTCTAACCTACTACGCTACCGATCGAACTGAGAATCTTTAGATTATGAAGCTAGTAGAGACCTACTACGCTACCGATCGAACTGAGAATCTTTAGATTATGAAGCTAGTAGAGACCTACTACGCTACCGATCGAACTGAGAATCTTTAGATTATGAAGCTAGGTTCTAACCTACTACGCTACCGATCGAACTGAGAATCTTTAGATTATGAAGCTAGGTTCTAACATACTACGCTACCGATCGAACTGAGAACCTTTATATTATGAAGCTAGTCTAACATACTACGCTACCGATCGAACTGAGAATCTTTAGATTATGAAGCTAGGTTCTAACCTACTACGCTACCGATCGAACTGAGAATCTTTAGATTATGAAGCTAGGTTTTAACATACTACGCTACCGATCGAACTGAGAACCTTTAGATTATGAAGCTAGTCTACAACCTACTACGCTACCGATCGAACTGAGACCCTTTAGATTATGAAGCTAGTCTCTAACCTACTACGCTACCAATCGAACTGAGAACCTTTATATTATGAAGCTAGTCTCTAACCTACTACGCTACCAATCGAACTGAGAACCTTTATATTATGAAGCTAGTCTAACATACTACGCTACCAATCGATCTGACAACCATTAGATTATGAAGCTAGTCTAACCTACTACGCTACCGATCGATCTGAGGACCTTTAGATTATGAAGCTAGGCTCTAACCTACTACGCTACCAATCGATCTGAGAACCTTTAGAGTATGAAGCTAGGCTCTAACCTACTACGCTACCGATCGAACTGAGAACCTTTAGAGTATGAAGCTAGGCTCTAACCTACTACGCTACCGATCGATCTGAGAACCTTTAGAGTATGAAGCTAGGCTCTAACCTACTACGCTACCGATCGAACTGAGAACCTTTAGAGTATGAAGCTAGGCTCTAACCTACTACGCTACCAATCGATCTGAGAACCTTTAGAGTATGAAGCTAGGCTCTAACCTACTACGCTACCGATCGAACTGAGAACCTTTAGAGTATGAAGCTAGGCTCTAACCTACTACGCTACCGATCGAACTGAGAACCTTTAGATTATGAAGCTAGGCTTTAACCTACTACGCTACGGATCAATTATAAATAAGGGAATGAAGCTCGTAATATATTATTATGAAATTGTGAAATAATTCTATTTGGTATGCTGCACTGGCAACAAACCTCTTTAATTGGTATTTGATACATTCCCCCCTCCCGTAGATAATATAGCAATGATACATCATCCGTTCTCCAATTTGTCCACATAGTTGTAGATGGTCTTGCCGGTGTGGACCCCGCCACAAACTCCCCGGTTCCCAACCCCCTGGTGAGGCAACTATTGTTTCTGTCCAGAGATAATTAATTCCCGTTGTTTCCCGCTAGGGTCGTTGACGCTGCCCCACAACTATAACAATGCCCTGTGGCATTTAATCAGACTCCTCATTATGCGCTTTACCCAGTCATCCACACATCTGCCCTCTCTCGTCCAACCGTGTACACAACACTTCAATACATACATACCTACTTACTTTATACAAAAGGTAATTCTAAGATTATTTTCATATTGGAACGTTTTAAAACCCCGTCCTTTTTATTCCATTACAACCATCAAAACAATAATTTCCTCTATCAGTTTTGGAACGTAATCATCTTCTCCAGAAGATGCTGCTATACTCGGTTTTTTCATCAACTAATTCAATCATTTTACATAGTTTGTGGGTTAGTTAATAAGTTTTACAAAGTAAAAACATAGAAGATAAATCTACATCAGAAGTGAGTATGTATTATCATGAAGATTAGTAGAGATAATAATAAAAATAATATACAGTAATAAAAAAATATATTTATGAGAGATGCTACTATGGGGTGTAGGAGAATGCCCCAACCGGCGAGACGGCAGGATACTGTGGGCGCAGCAATTACGTGTATCCGAGTTTGAAAGTGTTTACTATGAAACTAAGAGACTTATGAAAAAATCAATCACACCATTGCTACCCTCCGATAAATGCGCGTTATCACATATAAATGTTTTAAGTTTTAATTATGTTTATCCTAGATGGAACTAAAAAAGTGCCGGGATTTTAATAAGTTTTTACTTTAGCATCAACTTTACACTTTTATTACTAAACAACCCGTTGTTGTCGTGCATTTATATTGTAATACGCTAGGGCGAAGGTTATCTATAAGTTTAATTTAACATTTCAAGAAAAAAATGTCATCAATTTCCTGAAACTACGTTTTCTTGCCTTCTCATAAAACGTTATAAAAATAATTTCTTGGTCATGTTTGTATCCTTATGAAACGTATATTAACGATCAGTAATTTATACGCGTAAGTAAATTCAGTAATTTAAAATTGATTAATGTAAGTTTAAAGTTTTCAATTAAAATTATTTCTGAATTGATTAAAATCAATTTTAAATTACGTTACGCATTTAAGATTAATGTATCTCAGTTATAAATTTCATAAGAACTACAAAGTGGCCAATTAATTCATTTATGACCTCTTAGAAGTGAAGAACATTTTTTTTCATGATATTGATAGTAATTTTGTTGAAAAAGTACAATTCTTATATGTGTACAACTTATAGATAAACTTCCTATCAACCACGTACTAAACTATAGGTTCGGTACATAACGGGTTTTCGGGTATTAAAAGTGTAAAATTGATGCACAGTGAAAACTAGTAAAAATTCTGGTACTTTTGTGTTCTATTTAGTAGAGAAAACGGTGTTATAACATACAAAACAATTTTACAATACATATAACATAAAGTACAATTAAACGAGGAAAACAATAATGATATGATTGGATTTTTCATAAGTTTCGTAGCTTCTTAGTACAACCTTCAAACTCGGGTACACATAATTTCTGCGCCGACAATATTAAGCTCTACACAGACTCCAAAGTAGTTGGGAGGAAATGAGGTTAGAAATTCAGGAGCTGGTCGTGTACTGCAGATAAGATGGTACTTGGTTCAAGGCAGGAACACCTACGCGTTCAAAATATCAGAACAATTGTCCGCTCAATGGTTGTCATCAACGTAGACATTACTAGAGAAGTCTGGAGTGTCCGTGTTGAATGGTAGTCAAGGTTCAGATGTTGTGTAGTGAAGAGAACTGAGTGTCAGAATTGTCAGTTAGCTGAAAATCAGGCCAACACTACGTGGTTCGGATTCCACGTAAATCTGTAGGTCCCATAGTTGCCCTGGCTATTTGGGCTATTAATAAATAGTCCTTTCTGAGCTAAGCCGAACTCTGATAGTAACAATGACTACACTCATTAATCTACACTCATCACACTCATTCACTCCTCATATTCGCTCAACCTCTACGATCGGCGTCTTAGAGATGAATAATGAATAATTGTAGCGAACAAACTTGCATTCCAATTCGGTGTCAAATTTAATAATATACTACCTGATAATATTAAATTAGCCGGTAGTTTAAACCTGTTTCGAACACATATATAGCACATTTGATATCCAAGGCATTTTATCCTCTGTAGGCGTTTGTTATGAGCTGCTGTTTCGGCTGAAGAAAACGTTTTTGTATAATTGTATTAAATTAATGCCGAAACTGGACATAAAATGTGAGTTTAAGTGTCAATTGCAGTATGTTTGGATGAAATGGACAGAGGGTGTTTGATTAGTCTTAGGACCGTTGCAATTCAACGCAATAAAGACCTTTTAATTCTTGTTTATTTTCATTAAGTAAGTAACATTGATTAAGATACGCACTGTATAAATAAACATGTAAATTTATGTTCTGGCAAGGTTGTTAAATATTTTGTATACCTTATTTAAATATAAAATAATAAATGTATTATAAAGTGTCATATATTGATTTTGTAATGCGTAAAATAAGAACCAAACATTTATTTACACTAGAGATTTTTTTTTTTATTTTTTTTTTTTTTATTATTGAATTGCCCGCGTTTCGTGTAAATTAAAATACATTTCTTCAAGGGAATTCCAACATTATCACAACATATTATTAAAAGACTAAGTTTAATTATTTCTGTAGTCCCAAATTATATGAGTGACACTGTCTCGTACTACTGAATACCTCTGCACTGTAACATATGTCTTCGCCCGGCGTCAGAGTCACTCCCACATCGTTACACTGTGGGCCCAAAAACCGCCGAAGATTTGTCAGACCTGTGCCTGCCGCTGAGACGACCCCATTAGACTCCGCGTCATCAGCAAGAGAAAAACTACCCCACACTTGCCTGATTGTTCTGACACATTGAGTTAGCTGTTGATTAAGAGCGATGGAACAAGTTTCTGGCAGTTTTGAGTGTGCTGTTTTGTCTACACGTCTCTGGGGTGTGTTAGACGGAACTTTCCTGTCTCAAGTTAGGGATTTGTTGGTTTAAGTGTTGTTTTAAAAGAAATATGCTCAAATTAATTGACAACTCACTGATAGCGTAAAACATAATATTATTTATAGGGAATGCACTTTGCATGTACTGGGTGTATCTGGGTATTAAAGATATTTATAATAAAGTAGTTTTGATAAAACAATTGTCATAAATAAATCACTAAATTTAGAGTTGGAATGTGTCAATGAATTATAAATTTACATGTTTAATGAAATTCGATAATAACAATTTTAGGCTAGTTATTTTGGCAATTTTCAAAGTTAAAATGAAGATTGTAGGCCTAGAACTGAGTTTTATATCGTTCCAGGCCGTAGTTCGTTCCAAGAGTGAAGCTTTATTTTTTGTATTATTGAGTGAAGGGTTTCTTTTGAGTAAATTTCTCCTGACCATGGATTTTTATTGGTTTTGATTTAATAAAACTGTAATTCAATTGATTCAGAATGGGGTTTCAAGTGCATCGTAAAGATTCATACTAATGTCGGCTTTGTTTTTCATTATTCATTATAACATTTTAAGTAGTCAAATGCTGTAAAAAATATGTTATTTTAATATGATAAAACTATTCTAATAGATACGTTTCCAGATTATGTTCCGTTCCGTTAACACATGTTACGTTGTCCGTACTATAGTTTACCTATTTAACGTATCTTTTCACCATAACCGAAAAGATCATATCGTTGTTCTTAAAAGAAAAACTAATAAAGTCCATATACAAGTTGATTTTTTACTCTAATTGGAAGAGAAATTGTTTTTGCCTGTTTTAAAGAGTGAGTGGCTAAATATTATTCAAAATCTTTTGTTTCATTAATTTAGGTAGTCATGAAAACAAACAGGAATGTAAGATTAATTAGATTTGTGCACCCATATTGTTCAAACAGAAACCTCTTTTAGCTGGATCCAACCCTTGTCCAATATATAGTGGTCTATTTTTTATTTTATAATATGCTAACTGTTCACTATTATTTAATGGTTGCCTAACCAATTATTTGCAGTAAAATATCAAAAAATGATGTTTCAAGTGTCGCAACATTATTTTGTAATCAAGATAAATATCAAATGAGGGTCAATTACACAGATAAATACACCTAGACATTTCTTGGGATTGTGCAAATCGTTATACAAACTAATGACTAGGACAATTCACATTATTTGTATAGTAAAAAGGCTACATTTATCCTAATTTCAACCTTATTTTCTTGTAAATGTTTTATTTCTTATTAATATTTAACGACATACTATTACCTGGGATCAGCATTATTATTTATTTATTTTTATTTCATTTTCTGACTAGTGTTTCTTCCCGCTCTGGGAGCCAAAACGGAGTTAAGGTCTGTCCCACGAGATACTGGAAAAGGAAGTTAATGTTTATTAATGTAACAAATGTCCCAAATTATAAGTACTGAATCATGCATTTGTCCGACTTACAAATGTCCAAAATTATAAGTACTGAATCATGCATTTGTCCGACTTACAAATGTCCCAAATTATAAGTACTGAATCATGCATTTGTCCGACTTACAAATGTCCAAAATTATAAGTACTGAATCATGCATTTGTCCGACTTACAAATGTCCAAAATTATAAGTACTGAATCATGCATTTGTCCGACTTACAAATGTCCAAAATTATAAGTACTGAATCATGCATTTGTCCGACTTACAATTATAAGTAGTGAATCATGCGTTTGTCCGACTTACAATTATAAGTAGTGAATCATGCGTTTGTCCGACTTACAATTATAAGTAGTGAATCATGCGTTTGTCCGACTTACAATTATAAGTACTGAATCATGCGTTTGTCCGACTTACAATTATAAGTACTGAATCATGCGTTTGTCCGACTTACAATTATTTCACACACATCAAATCTGTATGAACATTTCATACTAAACATGAGGGAAATCACTTGTAAAGATGTATTAGAGGCATTCTCTTCAATAACCGATAAAGTAAAGCTATGGTATATTGCTAACAAACACTGCTTCAACATTACAACAATTCAAGACCTGAACATTAAGTTTTCAAATAAATCACAATTATTATTGGAAATAAAACCATTAATATTTTTTAGGATAAAAAGTAATTTAGGTTTGTACAACTATATCGATCGTATCATGACAAAAAGGAGTTGCATTTATATTTTAAAATACTAGAAAGTAATGTCTTTAATGACGTTATAGTGTTAGTTTACTTCATAGCTAAAGTGCACATTTAAGGGGTCAATATTCTGTTATAAAGAACTTATTTATCATTTTAAAAACCCAATACGATTAATTTGTATTATTAATCTGCAACATAAACTATACAAAGTGCACTCAATATTACTCATAAACATCAATGTACATATATGCACATGACACCAGAAATATTAATAAATTGGAAATTAAACATTACTAATACAATAGATCACAAAAACAATAGAAAAATGTCATATATTTAAAAATAAATCTGTCGAACAACACTTTGAGAGCTTCTAAACAAAATTTTATATAAAAAATGTTCAAATATGAGTTAATATAAACTTTAACAGAACATTGTTTGTATGAAATTGAATAATTTAATAAAATAATAAATAAAAATCCTCTAGTAGTGTAAATAATGTTAGTAACTTACATTGTTATAGACATCAATTGATCGCAGTAAAGTATTATCATTACTAGGCCTGGGATCTCGACCACACGTCACTATGTAGAATAATTGATTAATTTCATTTTTCTGTCAGTTAAAAATATAATAATAGTAATAGATAAAATAATCAAATTTTGCCTATTTAGTCATGAGACTAATAACAATGGAATACAATATTTTATTAAATACATAAAATCTTTGGTACATGTTACTAGTCGAAAATAATTAACTGCTTACCTTTAAAGATAAAACGTGTGAAGACAAATAAAATCTAATTGAGTCCATAATGAGTTCGAATGAAAACAATATCGGTGCACAAAAGTTCGGACAATTAAAGTTGCGGGGTGTGAAAATGGAGAGGGGATTTCACTTAAACTTTTTAAAAGAATCAACCCCTTCCACTTTCTCACCCGCTTGACGGGCGGCACGCTTAGGAAGAAAGTAAATTTTACGAGGTGTGAATTCATTAACAGCGTCAAAAGCGAAAAGCGGCAGACACATAACTGGCGTAGCGGTTTTACAAGTTTCTTATTAGCGTCGTTTAGCGGGAGGAAAAATAATGCAAAGCACCAAGAGGATTACTTGGCCCATTGATTTAACTCGCAGATCTTGTTTACAGGGAGCGTTCTCTTCTCGAATGGAACAAAATAATGTCTTGCTATCTCAACGATAATATTGGTAATTAATGGGCGAGAATGATTGTGCACATTTTATAGTTCATAATAAATATAAACTATTCTTCAATAAAATATTAGAAAAAATATAAATATATTCTTAAGTCGCCTGAAATGTCAGAATTAAAGTTATTGTTGACTATAATGATAAACGAAAAAAATGTATTTTACCACCAAAGTTGGGCTATAAAATCACACATTGCTTTTCTTGTAACAGTACACAACATTGTTTGCTATCATCAAGAATTAGGTGTTTAAATTATGTCCAGGTTGCCTGACAGACAACTAAAGTCATGCTTGTGTGGTGTGTTGCGGATTACATTATACATTATTGTACTTAGCAACCACCTCTGTCAATATCATCTAGAACCACAAATATCTAGACCTACCCACCCTACATAGTAACGTATCTTAAAGCCATTTTAAAGTGGTTTTTTATATTACCCTATCTATCTTCTAATAATTTTGCGATGCATTTAGTTCTATAATTGTTTTTCATAATACTTATTGTATTTCGAACATAAAAGTTTCGATCCCACAGTAACCACGGTAGTATCAATTATTTAACTCTGTTAATGTTCATTTAATGTAACTTACAAATGACTTAATGGTCAAATGTACAAATTATATATCTCCAATACAAACTACATGAATACAAAATAATGACATGGATCGTTTACCCCAATGTTCTTATTTAGGAACATTAAAACATTTTGCTAATAATTTATTTAGTTAAGTATTTGATCATATTTCAACCAGCGAATTCATAGTTACTCATAAATACCAAAAAACAACTAAAAATCAACTGCTATAAATAATGATAAGTTTTCCTAAGTAACCTATAGCAGAGTAACCGCCCGCCGCACAATCTCCACACGTTGATAGCCTAAGTTGGGCACAATCTGGGAGTCTATGAATTGCGCGGCGTTGCACTGCCAACCATTAATTAAACAACAATGTGCCATTAGCCGTTACCCTTGGTTTATTAATGGCGCAACCTCCGGGGTAAGGAGCTCTTACATAAAGGCTCTTGAGGCTTACGTACATCCAGCCTCGTGAATTTTGACAATGTTTTAAGTAAAGTCGTAATATGTCAATTTATTTCTATACCTCCCTCATTGCACTTGAGTTACAACCTACTTACAGTTTAAATACCTATAGACACCCAAATATTAAGAAAGATCTGTAACCTTCTCAATATTGTAAACATCTTTACTTATATTCTAACAGCTGTTAAAATTTCACAAACATCATTACTAACATTTGAACACCTGTTACTTTTAGACTAATTTTATTCTAAAAGTTACTCTCTCCTTGTTATTCTTATGACCAAGAAAACATACTGACTGAACAATTAGTCAGTGCTCACGGCCAGTGATAGCTGGACATAGGTGAGGAGTGAAGAGGGGACTCTTTTATGAGAACACTAGCTGTACCCGCTCGCTTCGCCGGTCATAATATTGAGTTTGATTTAGAACCTAATAGCTGAAGGAATTCGAGCATTTTTGCTTCTTCTACCAATATAAGATTTTTTAGGAGGCATGTCATAAAAAGTAAACTGCAAAACAAATAATTATTTATTTTTTATTTTCACGTTTCACCACATGTTTTAATTACCGAGGAAAAAAGGTTAACACCAAATACAGATCACCTGATCAAGTAAAAGTAGTGTGTGCTACACTCTCAAGGTGAAATGTAGAACTATAATAAATCAAAACATATACAGTACTGTTGTTGTGAGAACTTCAATCTGCTTATGGCATGTGAAACTACATTAAACCACACAGTCATATGTTTTTTGTAAACAATTCAGATTCTCCATTTGAATAACATGGGATCTTTAGGAGCTCGTGGGGCGGGATCCTGTGGACGGATCTGCATCAAACTTCACAGAAACCATCTCGGGAGTATACAGGACACCATCCTAAAGTTTCATGGCGGTCGGTTGGATGGTTTGGCAGCGCATAAACTTCAAACATATATATATATACAAACATCCTCTTTTAATATAGACTAGGGGACACCCCTGCACGCTTCGCGTGCCAACCCCGTCACTCGCTGCGCTCGTTACACCTAGGTCTTTGGCCTCGGGCTGTGAATGTTCACTACCTAGGCATAATATTAGGTTAACCGTATAATATAAAATCACAATATTACATTTATTTACAATATCTCACTGACATTACTTGCGTTGCTATCTACTTCTAAGTATAAACATCCAATGATATTACTCAGCCTATTTCAAACGTGTTAATTTTTTTAGGAGGCATGTCATAAAAAGTAAACTGCAAAACAAATAATTATTTATTTTTTATTTTCACGTTTCACCGCATGTATTAATTACCGAGGAAAAAAGGTTAACACCAAATACAGATCACCTCATCAAGTAAAAGTAGTGTGTGCTACACTCTCAAGGTGAAATGTAGAACTACAATAAATCAAAACATATACAGTACTATTGTTGTGAGAACTTCAATCTGCTTATGGCATGTGAAACTACATTAAACCACACAGTCATATGTTTTTTGTAAACAATTCAGATTCTTCATTTGAATAACATGGGATCTTTAGGAGCCCGTGGGGCGGGACCCTGTGGACGGATCTGCATCAAACTTCACAGAAACCATCTCGGGAGTATACAGGACAACATCGTAAAGTTTCATGGTGATCGGTTGGATGGTTTGGCAGCGCATAAACTTCAAACATATATATATATATACAAACATCCTCTTTTATAAATATACAGTAGATTAGCCTACACTAACAACTGTCTTGAAAAAGGGTTAAATATCTATTAATACTATCACCTGATGTTTATTATTATAGTATCCTATTTATTAAAACAATCGGGTCATTTAGTTCACTCACTTTCTGAACTTAATACTTGACCGATTTCGATGAATTTTTTTTATTAAAAAGATAATTTTGATTTTTAAGTTGTAATGGAGGTAGATTTGTGATATCCCCATAGGTTTTTGTCCTACACTGTGCCAAAGATGCAATGTTATTCTTATGGAGATTAATTTTAATTGACCAGCTGGCGGCATAAACAAATGTTAAACTGTCCAAATAATTTGTTAAGGATAAACATAGAGAGCAGCACAGTAAAAAATCAAGTTAGCAAATACATGTTTGTCTGTGTGTATGCTATTATCAGCCGTTAAAATAAAACATTTGAAATAGGTTTAGAAATAACATTGGTTGATAATAATTATTATACTATAAATAGAGTGAAATCAAGTGCAGAGAGTGAGTCTGTAAATGACTTTAATATAATATTACTTAATAAAGTTTAATTACTAATATTTGAAGTCAGAAGTCACATGCATCGAGTGACGAGGTTGACACGCGAAGCGTCAGGGGGTTGTTATTAATACGGTTAGTGACAACACTACAGCGAGCCCATACTAATTGTTCAATCACTACTTTGAGGGCTTCCTATGCCATTCTGGGTAAGAATATTAAAAAATGGAGACCTTATTGCACAACTATAAATAGGGGGAAATGTTTTGACCCTTCAATCGTTAAAATTGATAAAGAAATAAGGGAGGAGTTATGTTAAAAAGAACGGCTTCACGTATTATGTAAGCATATTCTTAATTTAAAACACACATGAAACTTTATAACCTTTTATGTTGCATATACAGCAATCATGTCAATACTTGCCTGGGTTCAATATGGAGGCAACGTTTTAGATTTGTATTCACCATTGCATTATTATTAAACATATGAAATCAAACGTAAGGTGAACGTCTACCTAACTGTCAAGTCACCATTGTCAGTCACCACTGTCAGTTACCACTGTCAATTCACCACTATCAGTCACCACTGTCAGTCACCACTGACAAGTCACCACTGTAAAGTCACCACTGTCAAGCCACCACTGTCAAGCCACCACTGTCAAGCCACCACTGTCAGTTACCACTGTCAATTCACCACTATCAGTCACCACTGTCAGTCACCACTGTCAAGTCACCACTGTAAAGTCACCACTGTCAAGCCACCACTGTCAGTCACCACTGTCAAGTCACCACTGTAAAGTCACCACTGTCAAGCCACCACTGTCAAGCCACCACTGTCAAGCCACCACTGTCAAGCCACCACTGTCAGTTACCACTGTCAATTCACCACTATCAATCACCACTGTCAGTCACCACTGTAAAGTCACCACTGTAAAGTCACCACTGTCAAGCCACCACTGTCAAGCCACCACTGTCAGTTACCACTGTCAATTCACCACTATCAGTCACCACTGTCAGTCACCACTGTCAAGTCACCACTGTAAAGTCACCACTGTCAAGCCACCACTGTCAAGCCACCTCTGTCAGTTACCACTGTCAGTTACCACTGTCAGTTACCACTGTCAATTCACCACTATCAGTTACCACTGTCAATTCACCACTATCAGTCACCACTGTCACTCACCACTGTCAAGTCACCACTGTCAAGTCACCACTGTCAAGTCACCACTGTCAAGTCACCACTGTCAAGCCACCACTGTCAAGCCACCACTGTCAAGCCACCACTGTCAGTTACCACTGTCAATTCACCACTATCAGTCACCACTGTCAGTCACCACTGTCAAGTCACCACTGTAAAGTCACCACTGTCAAGCCACCACTGTCAAGCCACCACTGTCAGTTACCACTGTCAATTCACCACTATCAGTCACCACTGTCAGTCACCACTGACAAGTCACCACTATCAGTCACCACTGTCAGTCACCACTGTCAAGCCACCACTGACAAGTCACCACTGTCAGTCACCACTGACAAGTCACCACTGTCAGTTACCACTGTCAAGCCACCATTGTAAAGTCACCACTGTCAGTCACCATTGTCAGTCACCACTATCAAGTCACCACTACCAAGTCACCACTGTTACGTCACCACTTCCAAGTCACCACTTTCAAGTTACTACTACCAAGTCACCACTGTCTAGTCCCCACTACCGTTCACCACTGTCGAGTCACCACTACCAAGTCACCACTACCAAGTCATCACTGTCAAGTCACCACTACCAAGTCACCACTGGCAAGTCACTACTGTCAAGTCACCACTGGCAAGTCACCACTACCAAGTCACCACTGTCAAGTCATCACTGGCTAGTCACTACGGTCAAGGCACTACTACCAAGTCACCACTGGCAAGTCATCACTACCAAGTCACCGCCGTCAAGTCACCACTATCAAGTCACCACTGGCAAGTTGACAGTCGTTACCGTCAGCGGGCTAAAGCGTGCTTTTCTATTTCAACTGTACGGTTCATGTTTATTATTATAATTAGTTATAGTGAACACTATATAGTTGTTATCGGTCCAATCTATTGAAACATAAGTCGATATTATAAGTTTTCCAATTTTAAATTGTCAAGAATGGTATGTAAAATGTTACTTGTTTAACTGTAGAAAAGTTATAAAGATACTCAATTTTTACCAAAAACTGCCTCAGTACACTAGATAAGGTTTTCACCTATCAAAGGACATTTCAAATGTGTTCGATCATTATTACGAACCGAATCGTTTAAACAGAAACCCACATTTTTGGTGTTTTTTGTGGCGAAATGGTCCCTTAAAATAATTTGTCTGAAGATTTAATATAATAACTAGTTTTGGCTGTTTAAATTTAGACTACTGTATCTACGCCATTTTAAGTTCCTCTTGTGTAAATATGAAACTATTTTTAATAATGGTTGCTATTTCCAAGACCTTGCAGTGATTTAGCCATGAGGTCTTGTTGTGCATACACCAGTAGATCTTTATGCATTTCATATCCCTGGTCGATAAGTTGCCACCCTAGCCTTTGAACACTACGCTATAAATAGTATATATTTTTGTGTAACTCTGTGGTGTATATACAAACCCTTATTTTCCTAAAGCTATGATCAGACAAGGAAATAGGAAAACTCATACAGACATCACAAACGTGTTGGTTATAATGTGGCAAAAATAATTTCGCCTTATGTAGCTCTCACAACTGATAAAACCCCTTTTAGAATAGTCCTGGGGGGGGGGGGCAGAAGTACAGTAGTTTGATATTACATAACTGTAATAATTTCAAATACGTTATTTACAAATAAATAACAATAGCTGTATATAAAACGCGCAGTTCATTTTCAACTATGAACTCCAATACATCATATATCTGTAACTTCAATATTTGCGAGCTAATGTGTGCAAATAGGTTAAATAAGGTTTATGCGAATGTTAATATGTGTCTGTTAGCTGTAAAAAAACTTATTATGTTATTTATTTTGTTCTATTTACAGAAAATTATTTTATATTTTATCACATAAATATTTTTAATGTCTCGGACTCAGGCTCCAAGTTCTGACGCCTTAGACCAATCGGCCGCCGGCTCTCCTGTTTACATTAAACTCTCTAACGGTGCATGGTCTTAAGGTAAAATACCTCTAGGTGCTGCAGTATTAACGTACCTCCAGTGGAGTCTGGGTGTTCAATCATTGTGCTCTGTTCCACACTCGATCTCACTCCACGAGACCAGTGGTCGTCTCTCCAAGGTATCTCGTGACGTGTTGTGTGCTTCTTCCGACGAACTTGAACACCCGATTGTTGCCATCACTGAAACAAACCCCATTGGTCGTCTCTCCAAGGTATCTGGTGACGTGTTGTGTGCTTCCTCCGACGGACTTGAACACCCGATAGTTGCCATCACTGAAACAACCCCCATTGGTCGTCTCTCCAAGGTATCTGGTGACGTGTTGTGTGCTTCCTCCGACGGACTTGAACACCCGATAGTTGCCATCACTGAAACAAACCCCATGTGTCGTCTCTCGAAGGTATCTGGTGACTGTTGTGTGCTTCCTCCGACGGACTTGAACACCCGATTGTTGCCATCACTGAAACAAACCCCATTGGTCGTCTCTCCAAGGTATCTGGTGACGTGTTGTGTGCTTCCTCCGACGGACTTGAACACGCGATAGTTGCCATCACTGAAACAAACCCCATGTGTCGTCTCTCGAAGGTATCTGGTGACGTGTTGTGTGCTTCCTCCGACGGACTTGAACACCCGATAGTTGCCATCACTGAAACAAACCCCATGTGTCGTCTCTCCCAGGTATCTGGTGACGTGTTGTGTGCTTCCTCCGACGGACTTGAACACCCGATAGTTGCCATCACTGAAACAAACCCCATTGGTCGTCTCTCCAAGGTATCTGGTGACGTGTTGTGTGCTTCCTCCAACGGACTTGAACACCCGATAGTTGCCATCACTGAAACAAACCCCATGTGTCGTCTCTCGAAGGTATCTGGTGACGTGTTGTGTGCTTCCTCCGACGGACTTGAACACCCGATTGTTGCTATCACTGAAACAAACCCTTTACATTACTTTTCTACCAGACCCAAGTACAACCATCAACTACCAACTATGTGATACATTAACACAAGACAGTTCCCTTATCAGTAATTCTCTCCGTCTTTTTTCAATGTTTCTTGTGTTTAGTAGCAACCCGATATTGGAAAGTTTTAAGGATTTCAATAAATTATCCACACCAATCATATTCGACTAGAGTGAATTTTACTCACTCTTCAACACATTTATCTGATTCTATGGGTTATCTAATGACCAGTAATCAATTCATCTAAGAACAACCAAACTTCTGGTGTCTGACAGTTCATAATGCTGTTGAAACGTGTCATACCAGCTTTTATGTCCCAACGAAAGCATAAACTTCCGTCTAAATTAAGGCTAAGACCTCTCAGTGGCTTGTGACAATTATTTACACCATTAGCCTCCCTATTGTACAGCTTTCTACGCTCAAAGTGTCCACAGTTTTGTGTTTTTTACTGGATTTTACTAACTTCGTTGTTTGCCATATTAGGTTTTTATTCGTAATCCGTATTTAGTTGAGCTTACATTATCACATATACTTAACGGCTTAACATATACTAAAATTATACGGTTACATGGCCATAGACACTGTTGGTACTGTTTATTTTATATTTAACATTTTATTTGATTAAGAACACATGTTTCTTATTTATGTTTTGGACTAGACTATGTTGCCATGGACACAATAATAATTCATTTCAATCTTAATGTGAAGGTTCTGAATAAATGAAGTTTTGACTATCGTAAAATCTTACATATTAACAGACACATATGGTTTTAAGTGTACAGTTGTATACATGTTTTTACTTATTAAATTCTAATTTGTGAATAGTTCAATAAAACCATTAATAATATATATATATATATATATATATATATATATATATATATGTGTGTGTGTATATGTATATGTATATATATTATTTTATTAAATAAATGAAAATTATCTTTAAATAAAATATTTACATCCTATAATCTAAATTTTGTATCCTTTGAGTCGTTTTCATTTCGAATTTCATAAAAGTGGTAATTAATAATTAAATTTAACGTTGAAATATATTAAAATGCATAAACTCCTTATTAAATCACATAAACTGCGTTGAAAAAAAGAACGAAATAACATATTTTTCAGTTGAGGATTATTTGTTATCATCAGTGCAAACGAAAAGCCTAAATCTGTGTGGCGTATGACTTAGCCAGTATTTCTGCAGGAATTTATGTACGTCATTTACAAAAATACTTATATCATTTTATAGATTTAATAACGAAATAGCGACTATAGTGCATATTGATTAAATTATTAAAAATTATTATATGCTGATGCAACAATTACTCTATTATTTTTAAAATTATAGAAATATAAACTGTTGTACATCATTAAGAGTTATTATTATTATTTTAAAATGTTAACTTAATTTTTTATGGGAATTTGAATGTCTGAAGATTTAGTTTCAGGTAGTACTAAATTAATGTATGCTATTGCTATACGCGGGTTAATAAATAATTACAATATCCTTTTTACTTAAGCTTTGTAGAAGTTAGATTGATTACAGTTTGATGTTTCTATTTTTATGAAGACAATATTGTTAATATTATTTGTGTTACAATATTAAATTATTAAAATACTAAAAACGTGTGTAATATTTTTAAAACCTGAGTCCACTAAAAGTACAAAAGGTAAGGCTTGTTAAGATTTAATTGCACTAATTTATGTCATTCATACAATAAGCAATAAGGACTCTATTATCATTTTTCAGTTGTAATTGAAAAATAGTTTGATGATATTGAGCTACATAATCAATATTTTTGTCACGCCATTTTTGTCATCATACTATTATATTTAAATTATCAGATACTCTAATTAATTTCGTTTATTTCACATGTGTACCTACTTGAAATTTGTCATTAAATTTTTATTTTATTTTCTGTTAATTTTATATTTAGTCATTCACTTTTATAAATTAGTTTCATTCGTTTGTGTCAGTTACTTGTAAATATTTTAAATATCACAAATTCTAATTTTGTGATATTTAAATATAACAAGTTTTTATACGAGTTTCATTATGTGCTGTGTTTATTCAACATAACAGTAGTATTTGTATTAGATAAGTAGAATAAACTCTGTTTTGTTAGTTTCAATAACAAGAAACCAGATGCAACTCTACCTAATTTATTTGTACTACCGAAGGAATGAGGACAAGCGGACTGCGGAAGGCCTCAGACAACCCTGTCGGCTGGCGGTGTCAGTCACTCGTCCCTTCCCTTTTGTTGTTCTATAAAAGATTAGAAAGAAAGTGAAGTGATGGTGCAAGGGGCGAACGGCCGAGCAATAAATAAATGCCTTGGCGGCCGTGCCAAAAAGCGCCCCTAGTGCCTTAAACGCCAACTACCAACACAGACAACGTACTGCACTAAACACCGCTCCCTGTGGCCGTTCGCCAAACTAAAATGCGATTTTCAATCTGACTCCGGAGCCCTCTTAAGGCAGATATTTGGCGGGAGATGGAGCAATATTTGGCGGAGTCGGGAGCTCGGTCCCCGGCCCCACTCTACCCGTGACATCGGGCTACTCACAACCTAACTTCTGTGTTCACGTTGTGTTTTATACATTCAAAAATATAAATAATACACTCATATTACTGAAAATTAATTTTAGCTTTCTGCATTAACAAACAGAAGTAATTTACGGAACTTCGAAATGAACAATGGAATGACTAAGGTGTGTTCAAAACACCATCGTTTTCCCCAAGAAAAGCTTAAACTTAGTTATTATTTTTTTCTTTTTATTTAAAATAAGTTTGACTGTCACGAGAAAATGCTAATTATCATACAGAAACAAAACATACTTTCTGTGATCTCTTCTAACTTTAACTGCGTATTTATAAATGGTAAGCTTTATTAACTAATGGAAACTGTGCAAAATATATGAAAAACTGAATGACAATGTTTTTGTTTAAACAAATGAAACTAAGTGATTATGAAAATAAATTATTCTGTAACCACTTTGGTTATTTTACGTTTTTTTGTATTTTATATGCTGTTGTATTGTCGCTTGTATTCACTACAGACATTATCAGCATATTATTTCATAAGTAACTTGACTCACAATATCAGCGTTAATGTTTTAGCTATGGATTCAAATCAAATATTCTTTATTGTGACAGTACATTACTGCATAATTGCGTCAATATACATGGTACATAGTACACATGGTAACAAAAATGTCAATAATTAAATTAAAATTGCAAAAAATATACTTTAACCTTGTCACCAAAGAAACTAAAACATTATGAAACTGACTGGCACGTCAGGAATTCTTCAATGCTATGGAAGCAATTCGACGTCAAATACCTCTTAACCCTTTTAGTAAACATGTTCACTTCACGTTCTGCTTTGAGGCTGGCAAAGCGTTAAATAGTTTGATCCCATTAAACAATAGATGTTCGTGGAAGAAATGCGTGTTATGTGGAATGTTGTCATGTTCACGCCTGACCTGATATCGTATTTATGTGGGAGTGTTGTAATGTTCACGCCTGACCTGATATCGTATTATGTGGGAGTGTTGTCGTGGTCACGCCTGACCTGATATCATATTTATGTGGGAGTGCTGTCGTGTTCACGCCTGACCTGATATCGTATTTATGTGGGAGTGTTGTCGTGTTCACGCCTGACCTGATATCGTATTTATGTGGTACTGTTATCGTGTTCACGCCTAACCTGATATCGTATTTATGTGGGAGTGTTGTCATGTTAACGCCTGATCTGATATATTTATGTACGGGTTTGTTTGTTCTAAGAAGATGAAAATTACTATTCACAAAAAGAAGGACACTGCGGATGTAAATTGATGGTAATGTAATCTCGTTAAAGGGAGACCTTCAAGAAAAATCACTACGCTTACCGAATATAGTTCTAACTGCCCTCTTTAGCAATTTGAACAAAAAGTCCGTAGTATAAAGCAAGTAAAGTCTTACTATCCATAAAAGAAGAAAAACGTTTCAACACAAAGATTCCTGACCCGACTTTTTTACATACCAAGTCAATGTGTGATTTAAATTTTAAATTTTTAACAATCTTGATACCCAAAAATGTTCTTTCAACAGAGAGATCGATTTCCTGTTCATCGAAAACATATGACAGATGGTTTTTACCCCTTCCATTACTTATTAAGAACTCAATAATACTAGTTTCATTATTATTATTAAGACATAGTTTGTTGTCATTAAACCATTGTAAGAATATATTGGCCTGCTTGAACACCTTTACCTCAGCTCTGAACGACTGTGGGCTGAGACAGAGAGTGAGGTGTCATCAGCAAACAAGTAAACTTTACTACTTGTAACATAGGAGGGCAAGGAGGAACAAAACTAATCCAACATTATGTCACATGAAGTAATATATAATGTTGGATGATGTTTTCGTACTCTGTACATACGAGTATAACCTTCTTTGACTGACAGAAACACAAATCTATATAACGTATTGAGAAATAGAAAAAAGTTAATAAACAACTAGTATTCAAAAATAGATAAAAATACGATTATAAATGGTTGACTGCCACTATATTCAATTTTATTCCGTAGATACGATAATTATCTGCATCTATACAAATATACATGAGAATAAGTATAAGACATCCAATCCCTCGATCAGCAATGTAAAGCAAAGTTGTCTGATTTACTTTTTAACATGAGTTTTATGTCATTTACATTACAATCATGTTAAACATGCAAATCATTAACTGTTTTGAAACACTCATCTATGAAACTTAATGAAAAGTCAGCCTTAATTTATAAGGAAGACAAAATGCAAAATCTATAATCATCAAATTAGTATAAAATCATATTTAAGGCGTCTTAAGATAAATGAAATATAAATAACAATAACTAATTTGGTAAGTCAGTTGAAACGGTAAATATTTTTTTTATTTTTTCCTAATATTTTGCTTTTAAGTAAGTTACTGATTCTCAATAAATTTGAACTATAGTTGTTAAAAATACTATAAAACTCGTTTTACACAATTAGGTTCTTACGAAGATCCCTCAAGGTGAAGTTTATCACTACGTGTAGCCTATCGCATGTTCGGTCGTTGTATCTGTTTTATGCTCCAACATTTATTTAGGCTTGTGTAAGGATGTGATCTTTATCAAACGAGTTTAATTTTCTTCATTTTTTAACAATTGGTACAAAGATATAAGTAATTAATACTTTGCAAACAAGACAAAAAGATATTGGTTTGAAATCTTAAAAATGTTTTCAATACATTTCAAATATCATATTGTATAGTAATTTTACAGCACTTACATGAAATGTTTAAACTAAATTGAAACGATAATTTTTTAGTGGTGGAAGTTCCTAACAAAGTTCAAACTTTTATTTTTTTCTACAGAATAAAAAATTAGTAAAAGAATATAATTTAAATCAATTCTCTCGATAAAGGTCGTTGAACATAATTAATGCTGCTATTTTATAAGTTGGTTTATGGAAAGTCCCCTGCTTTGGATGAATAGAAACAAAAACAGTAAATGTAAATTGAGATTCTCTCATTCAGGTTAATTGCATTTCAAATTAGCTAATGGGGTGTATTGCTAAGGTGTACTACAATGTGGTACTGAGAGTGCCTCGCCTTACTGCTAAGGTGACGGGTGGATTTACAAACAGCTTAAGCTTGATATTAGAATTAAGGAAGTGAGCAGGCATCAGGTATATGTAGGTACTTCAATAATAGTGGGCTTTATTCTTAACTGTGTATGTAGAGGTTGTTTAAATAAATAAATAAATAAATATATATATATATATATATATATATATATATATATATATATATAACCTCCTAAATCACTTGTCGGCGACTAAATAAATCGAAATATCATCAAGTAGAAGGTGTTAAATGGCTCGACTACAGGAACGAGTCCGCTGGCCAGTGTAAACTCCTAAATCACTTGTCGGCGACTAAATAAAGCGAAATATCATCGAGTAGAAGGTGTTAAATGGCTCGACTACTGGAACGAGTCCGCTGGCCAGTTTAAACTCCTAAATCACTTGTCGGCGACTAAATAAATCGAAATATCATCAAGTAGAAGGTGTTAAATGGCTCGACTACTGGAACGAGTCCGCTGGCCAGTGTAAACTCCTAAATCACTTGTCGGCGACTAAATAAATCGAAATATCATCAAGTAGAAGGTGTTAAATGACTCGACAACTGGAACGTGTCGGCTGGCCAGTGAAGTGGTAAACTCTAAATCAATTATCGGTGATGAAATAAATCGAAATATCATCAAGTAGAAGGTGTTAAATGACTCGACTCCTGGAACGTGTCCGCTGGCCAGTGAAGTGGTAAACTCTAAATCAATTATCGGTAATGAAATAAATCGAAATATCATCAAGTAGAAGGTGTTAAATGACTCGACTCCTGGAACGTGTCCGCTGGCCAGTGAAGTGGTAAACTCTAAATCAATTATCAGTGATGAAATAAATCGAAATATCATCAAGTAGAAGGTGTTAAATGACTCGACTCCTGGAACGTTTCCGCTGGCCAGTGAAGTGGTAAACTCTAAATCAATTATCGGTGATGAAATAAATCGAAATATCATCAAGTAGAAGGTGTTAAATGACTCGACTACTGGAACGTGTCGGCTGGCCAGTGAAGTGGTAAACTCTAAATCAATTATCGGTGATGAAATAAATCGAAATATCATCAAGTAGAAGGTGTTAAATGACTCGACAACTGGAACGTGTCGGCTGGCCAGTGAAGTGGTAAACTCTAAATCAATTATCGGTGATGAAATAAATCGAAATATCATCAAGTAGAAGGTGTTAAATGACTCGACTCCTCGAACGTGTCCGCTGGCCAGTGAAGTGGTAAACTCTAAATCAATTATCGGTAATGAAATAAATCGAAATATCATCAAGTAGAAGGTGTTAAATGACTCGACTCCTGGAACGTGTCCGCTGGCCAGTGAAGTGGTAAACTCTAAATCAATTATCAGTGATGAAATAAATCGAAATATCATCAAGTAGAAGGTGTTAAATGACTCGACTCCTGGAACGTTTCCGCTGGCCAGTGAAGTGGTAAACTCTAAATCAATTATCGGTGATGAAATAAATCGAAATATCATCAAGTAGAAGGTGTTAAATGACTCGACTACTGGAACGTGTCCGCTGGCCAGTGAAGTGGTAAACTCTAAATCAATTATCGGTGATGAAATAAATCGAAATATCATCAAGTAGAAGGTGTTAAATGACTCGACTACTGGAACGTGTCGGCTGGCCAGTGAAGTGGTAAACTCTAAATCACTTGTCGGTAATAAAGTACAGTTTAATGGTGTTGACCCCGAACAAAGCGAGATGGAGCCGCCTGACCGCTGGGGCAAGGGGAGTGAGAGTGGGCACTGGGCATTGGCCAAAGGGCGGGCAAACACTTATCGTCCATCATCGGTCTCTGACAGCCCGACGTGTATGTGGAAATTTATTTTTGTTGCTGTAGTGATTGAGAGTAGTTAAATTAAAAAATAAATTTGATAATGTCATAATTTTCATACGCGCCAAAATTTTGCAATAAGCCCATAAGTACAGTTTTTCCATTATAAAACACCTTAACTTGTTTTAGGATCGATTGGTAATAAACCCATATCCATAAAATTCTTAACGAAATAGTACGCTGTATAATTAACCCTCATATGTATTTATTTTGTTTTACTTTATATCCATAAATATTGTTTAGCAAAAATCCAGCATTTTTAAACAGATAATGTTTTGTTAGGTTAGGTAGTTTATGATATATACGTTTAAAAGGTCGCTAACGAGTTTTGCGCAATCCTACCTGCGTTAATTGGAGTGTCCTGTCTTGGCTGCTCAAAAGTGCAACTTAGACTACAAGCCTCGATTATATACACTTTCATCAATCAATGCTACAAGCTCTGCAAAAGAAATATTTCTTTCAATATGCCAATCCACCTCAAATACCTTGAATTGTCATTGATGTGATTCCGAATAACACTAAACTTTGACCACAGAATAAGTAAATATCTCATGCTTAAACCTTCTTGGTTATTGGTGTAACTTATATACAGTGTTTAATAATTAAGAGGTAAGTTATGTTATAAGATTTTTACTTTATAACATAAAACGTTATAATTAATTAAAATGTATTACTGAAAATTATTTCAATTTATTTAACAAATACAATACAAACACACTAATATTTGGTCGTGTTTTATAGATACTGAAATCTGTTTTTTTGCAAAGATGATTATACTATCTTGATGGAGGATTAAACGTTATCACTGAATGTTCACACATATTAATAAATATATTAATGTGGCAATGATTTTTTTATCTTTCATATAATGAAGATATCTGAAAACAAAACCATTTTTAAGAGATGCTTTTAAAATATTACTTTGTATTTAATGGTTTTGCACTATTCAAACTAATTCAATTTGACTTGTATATATTGATTATAAAACTCATTAAAACTGCATAAAACCGTATACATTTTCCTTAGAATAATTATATTCAATAAATAAAAGTAATTTTAGTTTATAATTTAATTTATGTTTTATAGAGAAACGTCAAGTACAAAGGTTACAATAATAGGCCATAGTTTTGAACAATTGCTTAATTTTTTCTAAACAAATTGATCTTGACATGAATCCGGCCGTATTTATGAATACATTTGAGATCCCATTTAATACAAAGGTCAAATATTTAGGATTAACAATTGATAGTAGTTTTTCTTGGACACCACATATAAACGCCCTATGCTCTACATTGTCTTCACAGTTATTTCTTTTAAGAAGATTTGCCAGCTACCAAAACTTCTTCCTCATAAAACTAATATACACCTCACTCATAGAATCAAGGTTAAGGTACGGTATTGTTTTATGGGGTTCAACGTCATGCTCAAATTTTCAGCGAGTTTTTCGTTTACAAAAGAGAGCAATTCGTACTATTGCCAAGATAAACAGAAGAACATCCTGTAAAAACTATTTTAAATCATTTCAAATATTAACATTACCCTCAATATTATATTTATGAGATGCTGGTGTATTACATATTTAAATTCACATCCATTATAACTGGTCAAAACGTGCACAATTACGACACTAGACAAAGGCATCAACATAGGCAGGCGGCTCACAGATTGCGGCTGGCAGCTTGGCTTCCTAAAAATATAGGACCAAAATTATACAATAAACTACCAGAAGAGATTAAAAACATAGAAACAGAGAGGCAATTCAAAAATTCACTGCGTAAATATCTGCTTGGAATTGCTTGTTACTCGGTCGATGAGTTCATTACTGTTAATGTTTAATTTAATAATGTTAATTTTGCTCTATGGGTAATATAATAATTTCTAACTAGGCCTACTACGATAGAATGGTTTTATTTTATTTTATCTTCTGAACATGTTTTATATTACATATTCTGACGTTTGTAATACAATTTACATTATCATTTCTACAATAAAATATTTTGAATTTGAATTTGATGAATGCTATACTTTATTGATGTCAGTCAAAATTAAACTTCACATTTCAAACGCGGTGAATTGTTTTATAAATCATTGATGATATAATATAGAATATTTAATATTTGTATTTAATTCATGATACAGAAAGTTACTTTCAGAATGAATATGTGTTATTGGAGCATTAGACACTTTAGTCATTTAGGTGAGGGTACGGCTGCAGGTAGTTGCGTGCAACTCGAGCACTAGTTGTATGGTCTTCTTGGGCACTGCGTGCAACTCGAGCACTGTAGTTGTATGGTCCTCTTGGGCACTGCGCGCAACTCGAGCATTAGTTGTATGGCCCTCTTGGGCACTGCGCGCAACTCGAGCATTAGTTGTATGGCCCTCTTGGGCACTGTGTGCAACTCGAGCACTAGTTGTATGGTCCTCTTGGGCACTGCGCGCAACTCGAGCATTAGTTGTATGGCCCTCTTGGGTTCTGCGCGCAACTTGAGCATTAGTTGTATGGTCCTCTTGGGCACTGTGTGCAACTCGAGCACTAGTTGTATGGTCTCTTGAGCATTAGTTGTATGTTCCTCTTGGCACTGTGTGCAACTCGAGCACTAGTTGTATGGTCCTCTTGGGCACTGTGTGCAACTCGAGCACTAGTCGTATGGTCCTCTTGGGCACTGCGCGCAACTCGAGCATTAGTTGTATGGCCCTCTTGGGTTCTGCGCGCAACTCGAGCATTAGTTGTATGGTCCTCTTGGGCACTGTGTGCAACTCGAGTACTAGTTGTATGGTCCTCTTGGGCACTGTGTGCAACTCGAGCACTAGTTGTATGGTCCTCTTGGGCACTGTGTGCAACTCGAGCACTAGTCGTATGGTCCTCTTGGGCACTGTGTGCAACTCGAGCACTAGTTGTATGGTCCTCTTGGGCACTGTGTGCAACTCGAGCATTAGTTGTATGGCCCTCTTAGGCACTGTGTGCAACTCGAGTACTAGTTGTATGGTCCTGTTGGGCACTGTGCGCAACTCGAGCACTAGTTGTATGGTCCTCTTGGGCACTGTGTGCAACTCGAGTGCAACTCGAGTACTAGTTGTATGGTCCTGTTGGGCACTGTGTGCAACTCGAGTACTAGTTGTATGGTCCTCTTGGGCACTGTGTGCAACTCGAGTACTAGTTGTATGGCCCTCTTGGGCACTGTGTGCAACTCGAGTACTAGTTGTATGGTCCTGTTGGGCACTGTGCGCAACTCGAGCACTATTTGTATGGTCCTCTTGGGCACTGTGTGCAACTCGAGTACTAGTTGTATGGCCCTCTTGGGCACTGTGTGCAACTCGAGTACTAGTTGTATGGTCCTGTTGGGCACTGTGCGCAACTCGAGCACTAGTTGTATGGTCCTCTTGGGCACTGTGTGCAACTCGAGTACTAGTTGTATGGCCCTCTTGGGCACTGCACGCAACTCGAGCATTAGTTGTATGGTCCTCTTGGGCACTGTGTGCAACTCGAGTACTAGTTGTATGGTCCTGTTGGGCACTGCGCGCAACTCGAGCACGCCCGTTTAAAGGCCGAACGGCGGATCCTCGACAATTGATCGTTAACTCGTATACACTTTTTATACATGTTTTTCATTCCTGATGTACTATGAACATTAATGTGAGTACAGCACATTCACTTGCCATTGGCAGTTTTTCATTTTTTTTTTTTTTTTTTCTTTTAAGTGTAGCACTTTCTTCAAAAAGACTCCTACGAATTTACCCAGAACTTTCAATTATTGTAATAAAAGTGTTTTATGCTTGTTTAATAGTAGTAAAGTTCGTTAAAAAACAATATAATAATAAGATATTCATACTTAATTAATCTGGTAAAATAAATTATATCCAAACAGTCTCGACTACTTAGCGATTTTCCAATGTTATCTTTCGTTACCATTAATTTTTTGTTGAAGTTGTTATCAAGAGCTGAATTTCTTTCCTGATAAACATTAAGATCTTAACGTTTGTAACTGAAAAAAGAAAGAAAGGAAACACAAAACAAAATATTATTCAACGTTTATTTTATTATTCGTAGCCATTCAATAGCTAAGAACCTTTGTGAATACACGTTATAAGATGTGTTTAAATGAATTGTAAAGTTTAAATTAAAAAAGTTAAGTCTGTACAGTGAACACTTTTTATATTAATATTGTATGACTACACACTAAATTAGTTTTCTTATGCCAGAGAAATTAAAAAAGTATAAAACATGTACTGAAATTATGAAATACTTTTATACTGATGGAATGTCATTTAATTGCAGATTTTGAGATTTAATTATACATTATATTCATTTAAATGTCATTTTTTGCGTCGTTAGTTATTTTAATGCGGTGTTATGGTTATTTAAACAAAACATATTTAGTTGTGATCAAATTTGCGATGATTCTATTTTAATTAGTTGGAAAATGAATTCTGATCATTCAGCTTAAAAGTATGAAATTTTATTTGAACGATTGTTAATGTTTAAGTGATACACTGTTTTTGCTCAAAAAATATTTGTTAATTGCTTGTGTAAGATTGTTAGAACTAAACTGTTTGTGAGTTTTATTTCGGTTTATCTCACAAATCTAAAGTAAATTAAACTTTAAAGGTTCACACTTCATTTAATAAATTGTAACTTGATAAAATTTAATCTTACGCATAGATATTAGACTACAATGGGAATTCTGTAAAGTGAAGATACCAATAAAACTGTCACAGGAGAAGCGACAATTAAATATCTCCTTTTTGCGGGTAACCGGACCGATCCATCACGGTTCAAGGGAGCGGAGGGGGGGTTGGAGCTGATGAAAAATGCAGAGCACAGCGTCGAATAACCAACGATATTGAGGAATGGCGACAAAGATGAAAAATGTAGCGTGCAGGAATCAATGTCGCTTTAATTTGAGAATAACAGACATTCCTGGCGTTTGTCGTCGCCGCCAGGGGCGCTCGTGTCGCAGTTATTAACTTCTGCCAGGGGTGCAATTTGTGAAATATGTCGAGTGTGATTTCTCCGTCTGTGAATACCTCATAACTCGCCAGACAAACGCTAGATGAATCATTATTGTTTTTCTGGCATTAAATGCTTTGAACTCTCCTTTAAATTTTCTAAATTTTTTGTCACTGCACTAAATATAATGACAATTTCTTATCTGATTGTTATAACAGTCATGTAATATTTGTTCGTTTTAGCAATAATCCCTAAGTGTGATATGATTATATAACCTGATCAGTTAATATGATATCATTTAATGTTGTCATGTTTTTTCTCATTGTAAGCCTTTTTAACGTTTTTTTTTTCACAAAATAAATTAATTATCGATTAATTGTTTTCTTCTGGTATTTCATTTAAGATTTGTTTGTCTTTCATCAGGCCTATATTATTCTCAAATATATTTCTCATATTATAGGAATATTTGTGGCAGTAATTTGGTTAGTTAGTAAAGTCTACTAACATTGCTTTAAACTGTATTACATTTGCTACACTAGCGCTCCTCTAGTAGACCCAAAACAGGTGATAAATATATGGGATCTGTGTTAATTTTATTAAATGTTTAATAATGTGATCTGTGATAACAATTATTTAATTTTATTAAATGAATAATAATGTTTTATTCATTTACATTACAAGAAAACCCGTCTAGCACCTGTTAAGTTACCGACAGCTATCATTTTGTCTATGGACTTTAGTAGTGGTTTATGAGCCTAATACAGTAATTAGTTGGGGATGCGACAAAGTGTCCCAACGACAAACTGTGCCAGTTTAGACGGGACAAATTGTCGTTGGGACACTTTGTCCGCAGCGTGCAAAATTACAAGCTGGCCCAGGTTGTCTTTTCGTGAACGTTCACGAACTGGACCATATTCCTGGTTGTTTAATTTGTCTTCGGCTCACTTTGTCCTCGCCGGATTTTAGAATATGGTCCAGTTTGTCTTTGGCTCACTTCGTCCTCACTGGATTTTAGAAGATGTCCAGTTTGTCTTTGGCTCACTTCGTCCTCGCCGGATTTTAGAGGATGGTCCAGTTTGGCTCACTTTGTCCACGTCCCAGTTAGTTATATATTTTATTTGGTTTAAGAGTATAACACTAAATAAATTTCATCATTCCTTTCTCTTGAATAATCCTACATTTAACTGTAAAATTCGTAGATTTTATATTCAAGCATGTTTAGGAAGTTTTAGCCGATATGTATGTACACAGAGAAGAAGGAAACAGAGGTTGCATCCAATAGAGCGCTTAATGTGTATCGAGTATTTATTTCTCCACTTTGCCATGCGATGACAGGGCTAGTACCTTGTCAGTCTTTTCTTTGTTTCCCCCAAGTACTCAAGGATAAATGTAGTAATTGTTACTAGATGTACGTAGTATGTATAAAGATGTACGTTAGTTGTAATCTACTTATTGCTGCCACCAAGGCAATGGCTGTGGCCATAAGAGACTGACCTATATAAAGATGTACGTTAGTTGTAATCTACTTATTGCTGCCACCTAGGCAATGGCTGTGGCCATAAGAGACTGACCTATATTTTTTTCTCTCTAATATCATTTAACTCTCCCTTCTCCCTCTGTAAACTAACCAATATTTACAACCAAGAAAAATGTCCAGTACAGCTCATCAAATTTGGATTTTTTTACAAAATGGATACCGTTCTTAAAATATTTTCTACGCAATTTTTTACATCTTACAATTGTAAAAAAACTCACTGCGTGTTTGTTACGTTCGGATAGGTTGGTTATGTTCGTTAGGCCGAGCCTCCATACCTACATACACTTACAGAGGTAGGCTCCCGTTAACTGGTTCTACACTTATGTTAACCATACTCACTATACACGTGTTTCCTATCGTGTGTATGTGTTTATATATACTGTAAATAGAAATGAGCATGACACTCACTTGAAAGTGTCCAGTTTTTAAATCAATTGATTTGAAATTGCGGCCAAAAATCCGAAAATAAAAACAATTTTGACTGGAATTGGATAGTTACTTGGTTGTTTTGCAATTTAAAAATCATTCTAGTACTTCGTTCTGTAACATTTTCTCACAGGTCAGGCGCCATTTTGGCCAGTAGAGCTGGCCCCTCAAGATGGCGTCCCCCCACAGACTCCCTCACCCTACAAAGGCGAGGGTGGACGATTGCACCAGTGGCGCAAACAATAATTCAATCCAGTGGGGGAGCAGTATCAGTGAAACGCTGGTAGATAGGGCTTGCTCGTTTTCTGGAGGTCAATGAAGATCGTGCTTGCCGGCAATAAATTACAGACTGAATTTGTATTGCTCTGGGGCTCACTGGTGGAAACAAAACAATCTAGCTAAAAATATCTTGAATTTATTCAGTAAACCTTTCTATTCATGCAATTCAGTTAAAAATATAACTTTACCTCGCTTATGTATATATGTATGTTTTGTTTACACTGCTTATAACATCGATTACGATAACACTATCAAAGCAGGAATTGTTACATACAATACACATGTACATTTTAAAGCACACTTTAGTTTATGTGACTTTGACGTTTCAGCGCAAGTAACTGATTTTTCAATTTACGTTTTAAAGTAAGAAATCAGGCCTCGCCTTAAAATTCGCGGATTCGCTTTATAAGAATAACTTTATTCCCAACAAACACATTCCGTAATTGGCACAAACCTATAAATACATCATAAATAAACAATATGATAAATTATAAATACATAAACACATACCTACGATATATTTTTCACACTAAAAGTACTTATAACTACATACATATCTTAACTAACTATCTCAGATAAGGCTACAAAAAATAAGTAAATTAAATACCAACCAAGCTGACTTTTACAGTATATTAGATCCTACATAACATACATTCTACATCTACATCTACATCTACTCACTCATTCATTCATACTCATCGATGTTCAGGAGAAATCATTGTTAAAGGTCATCATTGTACAAGATATATTTTTAACGAGGTTAACTAAATTATAGTGGACTTTCTGCTGCGTGAATTGTCTAAACTGTCTAAGCTACACAGGAAAATATACTATATTAACAATATATCAATAAATGTAGGCTACTTTGTAATAAACAATATAAACGCTAATTGATAAATCATCAATTTTCTTTGTACGTTTTTAATAAATAAATACGCACAAGTATTTACAAGATTTTTATTTTCTTGTACGCACTAAATAAATAACATCGATAATATTGTTGTAAAATCGTTGAAGTGTAACGCAAGTGATTAAATCTATGATCATATGATGATCCTAACGCATTCTGTTGTGAATGTATAATTTTACAAAGGCCTTTGCCACAAATGCATTGAAAGTTTTACATCTATATCCGATTATGTGAAATTAAAACATCTCAAAGAAGACATAGCTTCGCATTATGAGCACAAAATGTTTGTTTTGCTTAATGCAAGTGTGACGTGGAAGGTTACAAATTAGATTACTGCAAGTATTTACTAACAGGTATTGTAAACATTCATTAAAAATGAAGATCTATGGAGAGAAACAGGCCTAGTTCAAATTAAGGTGAAGATTTGCAAAATAATGGAGGTGGTAAGGGTATCCGCTGAGGAAGCCAAACGGAACCATCGAGTAGGAAGGCCTTGATTGGAACTTGCAATGTACTAGGAAAAGAGGTCAACCCCAAAAAACCTGACCTGAAAGAGAACTACGTACAAAGGAGGCAAAACAAGATTTGTGGAGAAGTGAAAGCACTTGCGGGAGACGGGGATAGATGGAGAGACCTTCTGGACGCCATAGTATGCTCCCAAAGGAGTTAAAGGACATAACAAAGTCGTTGTCATGTATAAGACATCACACTGAATGCGTACGGCGGGAACATGTTAGTACATGGCTCTTACAGTTGGGGTTATGTTACGTAAACACGACAATGCAGTCTAAGTGATCGGCTCAATTGCTATAGGGATTTTGTTAAATGAACCTTTCGAAGCACAGTTTAGACCTGATGCTATTGGCGTTTACATATAACAATTACCCCACTGCCACCTCCCTTCCATAGATACATTCAACGAATTTGGTCTAAATGAAAGTTTTCAACCAGTTTATTAAGTACATACAATATTTTCATTAAACAGAATCAGTTTAGTCACGTTTACCAATAAGTTGCCAAAATTGGAATCCCAATATATTGATTTCTAACGCAATATTTAGTCAGTTATTTCTTTCCGAATGGCAAATGCAATTCGTTGAGTACACTATTGAATGAAGATCGCAGACATTTTCCAGAATGCTAAATTAATATAAAATAATAATATTTTTATAATAATAAATCATATTATTATAAAAATCGTTACAAACGTAACTTACTGCCCTAGGAAAATGTACTTTGTTTCAAATACAAGAAAACCATTTTTTAAACATAAATTTTACATTTTTTTATTAAAATTAAAATTTAATCCGAAATTTATAATTCTTTACATACAACAAAATTTTACTTTCAATAAAATATCATTTTTAAGAGTACAGTGTTTATGGTGATTTTTAAAATAATATGAAAGTACCCTTTTATTGCTTTGATATTACTATAAATCATCGTAGGAACAATATTACCATACCGTAAGCCTAACAAACATTTTCCCTGGACTGTTATAAGACTTATTATTTAACAATTTAAATCAGCACTAGTTAAACTTTATTGAAAATTCTTATGTGATATTATTGTGATAAAATTACGTATTGTTATAAAAGCGTATGTGAGAAAATTATCTTATGTGATAGGTACTTTATTCAAAATAAAAGATTTTTTTCTTAGGTAATAAAGTTGGTATCGATATTATGATATCAGAATCAATTGTAAAAAACAATTTGAGATAATCGAATCGTTTTAAATTGATCGAAAGTGTTATAAGTAGTTCATTGTGTGTTGCGCTAGGAGTGTGCAATAGGACAGATTTCGCTGCCCAAAAAGCATGATAAGTTTAAGTCCAATTGCATATGGTTCAAACACAATCTAACTTGCTTTAGAACCCCTCACGTTCCGAAAATTATGAACGTTTTTTTTAAATTATCGAGTCAACAGTAACTCCAAGTAGCCTGCTTGTCATTCAGGGAGACCCGCTCGTGTGGAGTATGTGGCGATCCGATCAATTCTGGGGCCGGGCCGAGACGTGCGCCGAATGCCGCCCTCGAGACCGCCTCCGCTGAGCCACCCCCGTTATTGAATATATCGGAGCCTAGCGACTTGTGCCTTTATTAAACCAAATAGTGTATGACAAAGGAATCGAAGGCGTTGTAACAGGTGCCGAACATCTGCCCTAGACCGAGAGGGTGCTCGCGTCCGTCCACCTCGGAGGGTGAACGAATATTTTAGAATTTACATCAGCATACACATATTGTTGAATGAAGAAAATATTAACAAATGTTAACATGACATGTAAACGTTAAGATTTGTTACAAAAATAGTTAAACGTTTCGGTTAGATGTTAAATGTGAAATACATGTATATACTTAATTATAATATTATAATTTTACCAATAGAAATCAATTATTTTTAGAATAAGAATACGATAGAAATAATGAAGCTACATTTCACAATATTGCGGATAGTTTAAATATGATAAAAATGTAACTTTTTTACTTGGTGAGTAACATATAAATAATTTAATGGAATAAAGATTTGTCCTTACTATTTTGATGTGAGAATGGTAAACTATTGTGATTTTTTTTAATGGGCGACAAAAATATTTTTACTAAATAATTATCCTTCATATGGTTTACTCTTAAAAATTGTAACCATTACTTTATTTTAATTAGATTTTTATTTCAATGCAGACTTAATAAACAAATGAGATCTTTAAAATGTGAAATGAAAAAAAATTGAACCTCTTCTAGATGAAAATCCTTAAAGGTGGTATGCATTTTAATACCACTAAAACATTATTAATTAGAATCGGAATAAATTAAACAAATAAAGAACGCATATGTAACTGTTTTCGGATTCTGTTTTTTTTTCTTAAGAATTTCAAAATGTTCTAAAATAAGTAATATTAAAATAATTTTGAAATATAAGTAAGCAGTTTATAATTTTTGCTGTTAAAATTTAAAATGGTTCAAGTGGTGTTTATGTAATTTTTTTAACAAAGTAATTAAAGAATTTAAGAATTTCTGGTGAAATAAATGGTTTACAACTCAAAGAACATTTGTAATAGTTCTTTAACCTAATTAAAAAATGCTAAAATACAATAAAAACTGTTACTGCAATATTAAAACAACATCAAATCTGAAAATAAATCTACTTAATTCCTTATCTTTGTTACAACACTTCTGAGACGAATATATCCCGAAATAAACAATTTTAGTTACTTAGCATGGGCCTAAAAATTAAACGCGTTTATCGACAGATATGGATAAATAAACAAAGTTAAGTTTAATACAACAATTATATTATATACAGGAACAGCAAAACTAAAAAAGGCAAAACAACAAATCAGTACAATTAAAAGAAACTTACCAGCAAAAGATAAAAAAAAACATACAAAATCAAACTGATGGCTACAGCTATAGTAAGTCCAACATTAAATAACACACTGATATTAACAGAGAAGTGAAAGAAGGTGAGCGAGTGGCAGCTACTAGATGACTAGAGAGTAGCTGTAACCCTTTGGCTAATGCATATGCAGCCACCAGCCAGCCGCGTCATAGCTGGGGGAGCGAACACAATACCCTCGTCACATCACGTCATTCCCACTCTCTTTGGACATTTATATTTTATTTGCATGTCATAAAAATGTCTCAGTGAACTGTTATGGGTTGCTTCGGTTACCTCTGCCTGTTACTGTTGCGAATGAAATCCGCTGGTTAAAATTTGCCATTTTAAATGTTTAAAATAACTTAAAGAGTAACGGTTTTAAAGTGCTAAATATTAGAGTAAAATTTAACTTACGTGCACAGTTTCCAAATATCATAATATTCTTAATCCGTTATATTACCATGGATTTTAATTAAATTTGTCCATTTAATAATAGGTGTAATCGTATGTTTTAAACTTACCTAATTCAACCATGTATTTTTGATCAAGCAAGTTTAGGTTTATACATTGGTGTTAGAATACGGCAACTTTTACTATTCTAAACTATTATGAAATTTAAATTATAAATATTTTGTTGGCTGAATATATCGTGAAGCCAGTAAATCAAATACCCTTACATTCAAATTATTTCGAAAACGTTCTGACATAAAACAAAGATGGGTTTAAAAGATGTGAAACACCAATAAAGTGAAGTAATTCTTAGCCTCACCTTGGTGATTAACACACATCATAGTATTTTTCCATCTGGTAGGAAAGTAAATTGAGAATTGCAATATCAAAGAGGATGCACGAAGAAAATTACTTAAAAGAGAGATTTCAACGTCAAGTTATAGAATTTAAAAACTGGTTGATAAGATTTGCATACCCGTCCCTCATAATATGATTTTATGGGCATTTTAAAGAAAAAACGATTTGAGCTAAAGAAAGATAGATCAAAGACAAAATTGATACAGTTCAGTTATATGGTATTTTGCTAAGGTATGTGATAGTTTGTTGAGTTATGTGGTAGTTTGTTGAGGTATATGGTAGTTTGTTGAGGTATGTGGTAGTTTGTTGATGTATGTGGTAGTTTATTGATGTATGTGGTAGTTTGTTGAGGTATGTGGTAGTTTGTTGAATATGTGGTAGTTTGTTGAGGTATTTGGTAGCTAACTTCCTCTATACCTTAGAGATAGCTAAGACAATATAATCCGATTGCTGCTTGCAAATGTGAAATATTTAGTCCTCGGGGAGACGTACGATTGTAATTAAAGTTTTATTACATTGGTTTTCATTTGGTGAGAAAAATAAACCGTAATTTAATTAAATATGCTAAACAATCTTAATCATCTTAATTGTTTTGAACCGATCTCTCTCTAAGAAGTTAAGGGAAGCTGTTAGGGATCTCAGTGGGTGGGTTTTTTTTATAAAGAGTCATAGTCATATTCATGTATGAGTGTGTTGTTTTCGGAGAGTTGTCATATGTTTTACGACGAGTTTAGTCGTTCGTAGTCATATTCATGTGTGTGTGTGTTGTTTTTGGAGAGTTGTCATATGATTTACGAAGAGTTTAGTCGTTCGTAGTCATATTCACGTGTAGGTGTGTTATTTTCGGAGAGTTTTCATATGATTTACGAAGAGTATAGTCATTCGTAGTCATATTCACGTGTAGGTGTGTTATTTTCGGAGAGTTGTCATATGATTTACGAAGAGTTTAGTCGTTCGTAGTCATATTCATGTGTGGGTGTGTTATTTTCGGAGAGTTTTCATATGATTTACGAAGAGTTTAGTCATTCGTAGTCATATTCACGTGTAGGTGTGTTATTTTCGGAGAGTTGTCATATGATTTACGAAGAGTTCAGTCGTTCGTAGTCATATTCACGTGTAGGTGTGTTATTTTCGGAGAGTTGTCATATGATTTACGAAGAGGTTAGTCGTTCGTAGTCATATTCATGTGTGGGTGTGTTGTTTTCGGAGACTTGTCATATGATTTACGAAGAGGTTAGTCGTTCGTAGTCATATTCATGTGTGGGTGTGTTGTTTTCGGAGACTTGTCATATGATTTACGAAGAGTTTAGTCGTTCGTAGTCATATTCACGTGTAGGTGTGTTATTTTCGGAGAGTTTTCATATGATTTACGAAGAGTTTAGTCATTCGTAGTCATATTCACGTGTAGGTGTGTTGTTTTCGGAGAATTGTCATATGATTTACGAAGAGTTTAGTCGTTCGTAGTCATATTCACGTGTAGGTGTGTTATTTTCGGAGAGTTTTCATATGATTTACGAAGGGTTTAGTCATTCGTAGTCATATTCACGTGTAGGTGTGTTATTTTCGGAGAGTTGTCATATGATTTACGAAGAGTTTAGTCGTTCGTAGTCATATTCACGTGTAGGTGTGTTATTTTCGGAGAGTTTTCATATGATTTACGAAGAGTTTAGTCGTTCGTAGTCATATTCATGTGTGTGTGTGTTGTTTTCGGAGAGTTGTCATATGATTTACGAAGAGTTCAGTGGTTCGTAGTCATATTCACGTGTAGGTGTGTTATTTTCGGAGAGTTTTCATATGATTTACGAAGAGTTCAGTCGTTCGTAGTCATATTCATGTGTGTGTGTGTTATTTTCGGAGAGTTTTCATATGATTTACGAAGAGTTCAGTCGTTCGTAGTCATATTCATGTGTGGGTGTGTTGTTTTCGGAGAGTTGTCATATGATTTACGAAGAGTTTAGTCGTTCGTAGTCATATTTATGTGTGGGTGTGTTGTTTTCGGAGACTTGTCATATGATTTACGAAGAGGTTAGTCGTTCGTAGTCATATTCATGTGTGGGTGTGTTGTTTTCGGAGAGTTTCATATGATTTACGAAGAGGTTAGTCGTTCGTAGTCATATTCATGTGTGGGTGTGTTGTTTTCGGAGACTTGTCATATGATTTACGAAGAGTTTAGTCGTTCGTAGTCATATTCATGTGTGGGTGTGTTGTTTTCGGAGACTTGTCATATGATTTACGAAGAGGTTAGTCGTTCGTAGTCATATTCATGTGTGGGTGTGTTGTTTTCGGAGAGTTTCATGTTTTACGAAGAGTCAAGTTGTTCGAATTCATATTCGAGTGATGTTTCCCAAGAGTCGCAGTCATATGTTTTACGAAGAGGCAAGTCGTTAGTAGTCATATTCATGTGTGGGTGTGTTGTTTTTGAAGATTTTCATATGTTTTACGAAGAGTCAAGTCGTTCAAATTCATATTCGTGTGATGTTTCCCAAGAGTCGCAGTCATATGTTTTACGAAGAGGCAAGTCGTTTGAATTCATATTCGTGTGTGGGTGTTTTGTTTCCCAAGAGTCGCAGTCATATGTTTTACGAAGAGGCAAGTCGTTCGTAGTCATATTCATGTGTGGATGTGTTGTTTTCGGAGAGTTTCATATGTTTTACGAAGAGACAAGTCGTTCAAATTCATATTCGAGTGATGTTTCCCAAGAGTCGCAGTCATATGTTTTAAGAAGAGGCAAGTCGTTCGTAGTCATATTCATGTGTGGGTGTGTTGTTTTTGGAGAGTTTCATATGTTTTACGAAGAGGCAAGTCGTTCGTATTCATATTCGTGTGTGGGTGTGTTGTTTTCGGAGAGTTCATATGTTTTACGAAGAGGCAAGTCGTTCGTATTCATATTCGTGTGTGGGTGTGTTGTTTTCGGAGAGTTTCATATGTTTTACGAAGAGTCAAGTTGTTCGAATTCATATTCGAGTGATGTTTACCAAGAGTCGCAGTCATATGTTTTACGAAGAGGCAAGTCGTTAGTAGTCATATTCATGTGTGGGTGTGTTGTTTTTGGAGAGTTTCATATGTTTTACGAAGAGGCCAGTCGTTCGAATTCATATTCGTGTGTGGGTGTTTTGTTTCCCAAGAGTCGCAGTCATATGTTTTACGAAGAGGCAAGTCGTTCGTAGTCATATTCGTGTGTGGGTGTGTTGTTTTTGGAAAGTTTCATATGTTTTACGAAGAGGCAAGTCGTTCGTATTCATATTCGTGTGTGGGTGTGTTGTTTTTGGAGAGTTTCATATGTTTTACGAAGAGGCAAGTCGTTCGTATTCATATTCGTGTGTGGGTGTGTTGTTTTTGGAGAGTTTCATATGTTTTACGAAGAGGCAAGTCGTTCGTATTCATATTCGTGTGTGGGTGTGTTGTTTTTGGAGAGTTTCATATGTTTTACGAAGAGGCAAGTCGTTCGTATTCATATTCGTGTGTGGGTGTGTTGTTTTTGGAGAGTTTCATATGTTTTACGAAGAGGCAAGTCGTTCGTAGTCATATTCATGTATGGGTGTGTTGTTTTTGGAGAGTTTCATATGTTTTACGAAGAGGCAAGTCGTTCGTAGTCATATGCATGTGTGGGTGTATTGTTTTTGGAGAGTTTCATATGTTTTACGAAGAGGCAAGTCGTTCGTAGTCATATTCATGTGTGGGTGTGTTGTTTTTGGAGAGTTTCATATGTTTTACGAAGAGGCAAGTCGTTCGTAGTCATATTCATGTGTGGGTGTGTTGTTTTTGGAGAGTTTCATATGTTTTACGAAGAGGCAAGTCGTTCGTAGTCATATTCGTGTGTGGGTGTGTTGTTTTTGGAGAGTTTCATATGTTTTACGAAGAGGCAAGTTGTTCGCAGTCATATTCGTGTGTGTGTGTGTTGTTTTTGGAGAGTTTCATATGTTTTACGAAGAGGCAAGTCGTTCGAATTCATATTCGAGTGATGTTTCCCAAGAGTCGCAGTCATATGTTTTACGAAGAGGCAAGTCGTTCGTAGTCATATTCATGTGTGGGTGTGTTGTTTTTGGAGAGTTTCATATGTTTTACGAAGAGGCAATTCGTTCGTAGTCATATTCATGTGTGGGTGTGTTGTTTTTGGAGAGTTTCATATGTTTTACGAAGAGGCAAGTCGTTCGTAGTCATATTCATGTGTGGGTGTGTTGTTTTTGGAGAGTTTCATATGTTTTACGAAGAGGCAAGTCGTTCGTATTCATATTCGTGTGTGGGTGTGTTGTTTTTGGAGAGTTTCATATGTTTTACGAAGAGGCAAGTCGTTCGTAGTCATATTCATGTATGGGTGTGTTGTTTTTGGAGAGTTTCATATGTTTTACGAAGAGGCAAGTCGTTCGTAGTCATATGCATGTGTGGGTGTATTGTTTTTGGAGAGTTTCATATGTTTTACGAAGAGGCAAGTCGTTCGTAGTCATATTCATGTGTGGGTGTGTTGTTTTTGGAGAGTTTCATATGTTTTACGAAGAGGCAAGTCGTTCGTATTCATATTCGTGTGTAGTGTGGATGGCTCGATTCTCAATATTTTCAGGTCATGTAATAGTAATCATCACTACTGATAATTCACCTATCCACATGACTGGTGGATTTCCCCATAAAAGAATAGAATATGTACGGTGTCTATCGATTAGGCTGAAATATTGTATGCCACCGTATTTGTATGGAGTGATCATGGTACCATCGTGCATGTACAGTAGTATTTTAGTATAACTACTATTATAACTACAAAGCTTTGTATGATTGTATAGCTAAATTTTTATTGACAAACAGAATTTCTTCTCATTGAAAAAAACCGTTAAAACTGTCAACAGTACATCGCCTTGTGCGCCATTGATTGAGTGAGATGGGAAAGACCGTTAGAGAACATCTACATCCGCATCTACATCTGCATCGATCGCATATACATCTATATATTGGCGCGTCAGGTAGCAACCCTTTCGCCCCTTCGATAATAAGGTGCGACAAAGAGACAAATTGGAATAATACCAGAACCCCGTTCCCAGCCAGAGGAAATAGAGTTCTGCTCCTTTACATGTCGGCTCCACACTGTAAGCCGACTTTCCTTTTGATACGGCTACGTGCTGGGAAATAGGCTGCTGTAGAAGGGCGTTTGTCATCTTTTGTATTCACCAAAACTTCATTATTTAAAATCCGTTTGTAAAAGTTAGTAATTCGGAGCTAGATTATTTTGGAGCTTTGTTTGGCCTTTTGGTGAATCACTTGTTCCAAAAACCTTAACATTGTCAGCAAATAACAATGAGTTCATAGGTTGGAAATATCAATTTATAAACAGGATGTAGAGTGTTGGGCCCAGGTGTGAACTTGTAGGACTCCGGAAAGCACAGGAAAAGGCATTGAAGTCGATCCATCACACTTCACAACTAGTGTGCGGCTCTCAATACAAAGTGTCATCACAAACCAGAGGTGTTAGGAATCGATTGTAAATTCGTTTGTCACTGTAAAATTATAATCCTTTGCGAACTTTAGCTCCATTCCAAAGTGTATTCTAAAGCCACGCAAAATTCTTTTTAAAAACATATTACTTTATTTAAATATTGTTTTGAATTTATAAATTAAGTTGAAAGGTTAATTTTGTTTAAATAATGGGAAACTCTGCAGAGTACGAAAAAAATTATTTTCACTCTATTCATTTCAGCAATGCGTTTATGAGGCTCGGTTTTATCAAAATTTATGTTTCACAGATTTCAAGTATAAATCTGTGTTTGTTCTTCATTAGAGATGTTTTAGAAATAAGCATGAAATAAATAATCAATTCAGATGCAAAACATGAAATACAAACTTAATTTAATTAGAATAATATGATTATCTTAAAAGGTATCTAAATAAAAATGTTTTTGTGTATGTAACTATTAAACTATGTTAATGAAATAATTATTCCATTCTATTGGTGGGAGTTATTTTAATTTCTCGTCATTTATTCTTATTAATTGGGTTGTCACTTACCAGAGGAGCTTACCCATTTTGTTGACTTAAATTTTTCGTGGCTGTAATATTTTATTTTTCGTTTACAATCAGTTAGATGCATCACTTAAATAGATATAGTCGTGCTGTCTTGTCATTCAATAGGCACATTGTAATTTACAACGAATAATGGCCCTTCCACCTACCCTACACATTGAAAAGCTGGTCCAAACTATTTTCTACCCCTCACAAAAATCAATTATTGTGCGGTGAAAAAATGGTTTGGATCTTAAGCGAAGAATGCAAACTGAAGAGACATTATTTAGGAAATAACTATGTATTATTTATGAAGGAAAACAGGAAAGGGAAAACAAAAGGGCGCGAGAGTTTGCGTGGGGTCGCAGACTAGATCGATCGAGATGGGAGGGGTGAGAAATACCCCTTCCACTTTTTTAATTGCGACCTTGGCTGAGTTTTTAAAGTTGTAAAGGCATTAGGTCGCCGCGCCCGACTTTCTTTGACAACTTTGCCATTCATTACCCGCCGACATTTTTCCCGCCTCTCGTTCCCGCGTACTACGCTGTTAATTTATCGCTTCTCATTATTCCAATTGTAACCCCTCCACTTTTCTTTCTTTCGCTACTTTTCATTCATGTTTCTGATCGTGCGTACACTTTTATGAATGAGTATTTAGTATTCCTTACAACCCGCACGTAGAAGGTCGAAACGTTATTTAGGAATTATATTTTGTTGGAGAAACGCATATTTTGATCCTTTTTTACATAACACTCAAAGTAACTGCCCATCATGATAGACCCATCTTGTAAATGAAGCTAAATTTGGAACTTAAAGTAGAACATCTCTTCGATTTAAGATAACATTATAATTTGTTAAAACACTAGACGTTAAATAACTTTATTTGTTAAGGGAATTTTAAAAACTATTGTTCCCGTTCAAAATCAATTCTAATAAAATACAATTTCGGATTAAGTAGAGCCGGATGTCTTATAGGTTTCAGAATTATTTCTTTGTTCTTCAAAATTTACAAAATTGTGTAATAACAATAGAGTAGTAATGATAATAGTAATAATATTGAGTAGTAATAGTAATTATTCACTCTCAATTGTAATTAAAACTCAACAAAAGGAAAGTCTTAACTTATTTTGTTTGGAAACGTATATTATAATTAAAGTCTTTAAAGAATCTTACACCTTTTAAAAAGAGTAGTATTCAACATACAAACAAAAAGTAAATAAGAGATACGTTTAGCAAGGTTCATTGTAGGAGTATCATGAACTGAGAAAGGTAACATTTAATTGAGCTTTCACAGCATTTTTCATAATAAAAATTATGTTTGGCCTTCAAGCTGTGTATGTTGAACACGTTTCTTCCATGTAACAATCGACTTCTTCAGGTTGAGTTTACAGTGAAGTAAAAAAATAAACAAAGCACTCCTCCAACAGGAATGAAACAAGGCCACCTTATGATCGAACGACACAGATTGAAGCCTAGAAATTTAGTTGTAATGCTAAGAAAGAATTTATGATGGAAACCCCTCATTGCTTGGGACGTTTCTTACATTCCAGGTTTTGTTAAACCAGTACATTTCTAGTATTTGTTAACCATCAGGCAAGTTTCTGGGTGTTGAAATAAAACAAACGAAAATGGATGACAAATGGGAACTACTGCTTCGTAATTATTACTCAAGTGACTCGTGGATTAACTAGTATACTTTACAATGATTACTCAAGTGACCGGCTTTGCTTTGTAATGATTACTCAAGTGACTAGTGGATCTACTATTGTACTTTGTAATGATTACTCAAGTGACCTGCTTTGCTTTGTAATTATTACTCAAGTGACTCGTGGATCAACTAGTATACTTTACAATGATTACTCAAGTGACCGGCTTTGCTTTGTAATGATTACTCAAGTGACTAGTGGATCTACCAGTGTACTTTGTAATGATTACTGAAGTAATCGTTTATACTATTGTAATTTGTAATGATTACTCAAGTAATCATTACACTTTGCTTTGTAATTATTACTCAAGTGACTCGTGGATCAACTAGTATACTTTACAATGATTACTCAAGTGACCGGCTTTGCTTTATAATGATTACTCAAGTGACTAGTGGATCTACTAATATACTTCGTAATGATTACTCAAGTGGCCGGCTGTACTAGTGTACTTTGTAATTATTACTCAATTTATCAGCTCTACTAGTGTACTCAGTAATGATTACTCAAGTGACCGGCTGTACTGGTGTACTTTGTAATTATTACTCAATTTATCAGCTCTACTAGAGTACTCAGTAATGATTACTCAAGTGACCGGCTGTACTAGTGTACTTTGTAATTATTACTCAATTTATCAGCTCTACTAGTGTACTCTGTAATGATCTCTTAAGTGCCGGCTCTACTAGTGTACTTTTAATAGCAACCTTTAACTTTTGGTTGATAAATAAGATCCTAAACTGTTAAATATGTCTATAAATTGGCGAACAACCTGTATACAGGATTCTCCGTATGTTACGTAGAATTGTGGACATTTTACTAGTTTCAAGAGTGTCAAACCGAAACAAGCCTTATTTAAATGTCAATCAACCTGGCAATCAGAACGCTATATTGTGCGTGATTCATGGGCACTTCCATCCTATACTGTAAAAACTAACTTTATACGGATAGTGTCACCCAGTGAAAAAGGTTGGCCTTCAGTGGACGAAGGCCTACAGTACTTCTAGCCTATAATACCTAGATCCACATTAAACAAAATGTCACACTACAGCTAACTACAACCCGTTGAACCCCATCAACAGCCGGTAATGTGGCTCAGTGCTGTAGTCCAGGTACGTGGGGGTTGACCGTAGAGAATAGGTCAACAGCACTCACCCTCTCAGATCACACCATGGGCTAGGATACTATTGCAAAACGTTATAGCCTATATTCTGCATGATTTCAGCATTGTGAAGTTGTTTAGTGAAGAGAACTCAGTATTAAATTTATCAATAAGGTGAAAATAAAACCAATAATAAGGGTGTCAAGATAAGATGTTAAATCTTTAAGTAACCCTTGTTATTAATAAACTACTATTTCACAGATCACAGTCCCCAGTGACGAGATTTTATTCGTTCATCTTCACGCATAACAAATGTGCAGCACTTCCCCTCCCTTCCCCTGATGTGAGCAACTGTAATCTTAATTCCTAAATAAAGTTAACACTACTTTCAACTATTACCATTGATTTTATTCACAAATTGGTTTCCTATCCAATGTCAAATATTGTGTCTCAAATTATCAGCTGTTTTTGGGGTACATTTTGGTGCGCTAATGTAGTCCCATGTTAATGCAATGTAGTTTAAAACAGCTGTGGGAGCAGACCTCACTAGCTAACCAAATTACTGATACAAATAGATTTCCTATCCAATGTCAAATATTATGTCTCAAATTATCAGCTGTTTTTGTGGTCCATTGTGGTGCGCTAGTGTAGTAGTCCCATGTAAATGTAATGCAGTTTAAATCACATGTGTTTGCGGGCCTAACTAACTAACAAAATTACTCGCACATTTATTCCTATTATATGGGATATCTATTGTAGGTGTATATAATCAAAGCTATTACTACTGACGAGGCAGCTAATTTTACCTTTTATTTATTAAATTTTAAAATGCTACAAGCTTATAGCTAATTATATTATGGCACTAAAACAAAAATAAATCAAAATATTAACATCATACATAATAATAAATCAGTAATAAATAATTAAGCAGTAAATAATAAGTAAACAGTAAGAAATAAATAATAAAAAATAATCTTATGTTTTGTAGACAAAATTAACAGAGAATTTGAGTAACATTATTTTCTTACGAGTGTTTATCAAGCTTGTTTGTCAAATTGTATATATGTAAGATATTAATTTATAAAAATTCATAAAACATTCTTAAACTTCAACAAAGAGAAGAAGGAAACATAGGTTGTATTCAGTAGTATGCTTAATGTGTGTCCAGTTTGTGTGTCAAGTAGTTAGTTCTCCATTTTGCCAAGTATATGGAAGGAACAGCACCTTGTAAGTTCATTCCTTACTCCCCCAAATACTCAAGCATGAAGAATTTATTAGTTTAGATTCATAAATATATACATTATTTGTAATCTGTTTACAACTGCCCCTGAGGCGTTCACTGTAGCCATAAGAAGGCGACCTCAATTTTCCTTTTCTCTGTTAACTTAATAACCTTTGCACTAACCAATAGGCTATTAATAGTAGTATAATAAGATATCGTGGCCCTTTCTGGGTCTGTTTACATAATTTAATGACTATAAACATGTTCATTAAACCTTCATCTTCATGTTACATTACTTTTTATACATCCTCAAATCATGTAAACATGCGTCGACTTCACGATTTTGGTGCTTTTGTGCCTTAAGTCTAATATAATTTACAGCATAATGTTACCTTCTTCAGATTTGGCTATAACATTATTGCAATTCCGTAGAGTAGGCTATGTATCTCCTGAATTATGTTAAAACGTTTGATCTTTATTTATTTGCAACCAGTTAAGAGCCGAACTTTAACTAAGTCGGAAGTAACTAAGACTGATTTCCGATTATTCGTATATGCAATACGTTTACAATAATTTTTGTTGCTTCAATACATTACTGTGTCAGATTCACCTCATCCAAACTTATAAATCTGGGAAAACTAACGCCGACCAAGAACTGTGCGTGGTAAGGAAATATATTCTCCTATATACTGTCACAATCTAACATTCGTTCTCTCTCAAGAGGCCCAAAAACTTGCAAGAGTGTAAATCCCAAATAAATAACTATGGCGGTCTGTATAACGGTGCAAAAACACACAGAGTATCTGGCGTATAATGCGGTCGTTTGTAATGTCTGCACACTCAGCTGACGCAAATTGTTTCTTTACTCTGTGGTGAAAGAGTTATACTCCTGTTGCATTTGAATTCCGCACGTCGCGCCACTATCGCGTCGTATCTTGTGATAAATTATGAGTTACTTATTAGCCATGGAAATTAAAACTCCTCTCCAGAGTTTCCCCCCAAACAATCGTGGTTGTGGTAAGGAAGAAGGGTTGGTTGAAATATGACTTTTTTCTGCAGAGTCAACGATAACCTAATAGAAGCTTTCAGGGGTGTTTTCTTAATCACTTTTCTCTCCCTTATCCCTTTCCAATAAAATGTACTGCTCCTGCTGTAAATATATTTCAGCTAGTATTCCTTGTTCTAACGGTTGTTGTTTTCCATTTTTCCCTTGTATCAAATGATAAATGAAACAGCCGTAGGTAAGCTGAAATGTTAGTAAATATAGTATTAGATATTAAACTATTCAGTATGCATTAAATGAAAGTAAACATGACCAGACTTCGTTGTTATTTTTTTACCTATATATTATGAATGCAACATTTTCATTATTTGTATAGAGTAAACATGACTATTATTCAGTACCTAATTAAATCTATTACATTACACTATACTTTTAAAGTTACCAAAACTCTTTAATAAATATTCTTTAAATTATTCTCACAAATATACTATTAAATGTAATAATATAATGCTTATATTAACGCAACCCCAATTTATCTGATTCTTGTTAAAATATGGAGTAACCAATATTTTATCGTGATTTTTATTCTTAAATGATAGGAGAAGTATATTATTATCATAATAAACTAGTGTTATACTGGTTTACACCAGTTAATAAAAATGCATTATACAAATAAATGCTTAAATAAAGTGAAGGCTCCTTAAAAAAACTGCCAATGCATACTATGTAACTAAAAATATTTAAAGATTAGCTGATTAACTTTTTGATATAATTTTATAATAACTCTTTTTTTTATTATTCATTTATATGTGTGTGTGTGTGTGTGTGCGTGTGTATGTACTGATTATTTTTTATATAGTTTGCAGATTTTTGTAGGATTATTATTTATAAAAGTCACTATATTTATTACTCAAAACTTACTTAGAATTAAGATTGGAAATATTATCATTAATACATTTTATCTATCGTCTACGTACAGTGGTTAAAAACCTTGCAGGTTTTTAAAACGAATCTGTTCTAATTGTCAAATATTTGTTTAGCAAATACTCGTGTAGGTGTTTTGAGAGCGCCTTCACGACGTTTGTCACTACACGCTTCACCGAACTGTAAATCAAGTTGCCTACGCTCCGGGCGCTGCTTTATTTATGTACTCGCTGTGACGTATTGTAGCTGTGAAATGTAACGTGTGTGGCTACTGGAGTTTATTGTACCATTGACAAGTTGTACATTTTGTAGGTATTTTGAGAGCGCCTTCACGACGTTTGTCACTACACGCTTCACCGAACTGTAAATCAAGTTGCCTACGCTCCGGGCACTGCTATATTTGTACTCGCTGTGACGTATTGTAGCTGTGAAATGTAACGTGTGGGGCTACTGGAGTTTATTGTACCATTGATAAGTTGTACATTTTGTAGATATTTTCAGAACGCCTTCACGACGTATGTCACTACACGCTTCACCGAACTGTAAATCAAGTTGCCTATGCTCCGGGCGCTGCTATATTTATGTACTCGCTGTGACGTAATGTAGCTGTGAAATGTAACGTGAGGGGCTACTGGAGTTTATTGTACCATTGACAAATTGTACATTTTGTAGGTATTTTGAGAGCGCCTTCACGACGTTTGTCATTACACGTTTCACCGAACTGTAAATCAAGTTGCCTACGCTCCGGGCGCTGCTATATTTATGTACTCGCTGTGACGTATTGTAGCTGTGAAATGTAACGTATGTGGCTACTGGAGTTTATTGTACCATTGACAAGTTGTACATTTTGTAGGTATTTTGAGAGCGCCTTCACGACGTTTGTCACTACACGCTTCACCGAACTGTAAATCAAGTTGCCTACGCTCCGGGCGCTGCTATATTTATGTACTCGCTGTGACGTATTGCAGCTGTGAAATAATGTAACGTGTGGGGCTACTGGAGTTTATTGTACCATTGACAAGTTGTACATTTTGTAGGTATTTTGAGAGCGCCTTCACGACGTTTGTCACTACACGCTTCACCGAACTGTAAATCAAGTTGCCTACGCTCCGGGCGCTGCTATATTTATGTACTCGCTGTGACGTATTGTAGCTGTGAAATGTAACGTGTGGGGCTACTGGAGTTTATTGTACCATTGACAAATTGTACATTTTGTAGGTATTTTGAGAGCGCCTTCACGACGTTTGTCACTACACGCTTCACCGAACTGTAAATCAAGTTGCCTACGCTCCGGGCGCTGCTATATTTATGTACTCGCTGTGACGTATTGTAGCTGTGAAATGTAACATGTGGGGCTACTGGAGTTTATTGTACCATTGACAAGTTGTACATTTTGTAGGTATTTTGAGAGCGCCTTCACGACGTTTGTCACTACACGCTTCACCGAACTGTAAATCAAGTTGCCTACGCTCCGGGCGCTGCTATAATTATGTACTCGATGTGACGTATTGTAGCTGTGAAGTGTAACGTGATGTGGCTCCTGGAATGTATTGTACCATTGACATGTTCTATAGTTGTTTTTGGTGTAAACAGCATTTGTCAAACAATTTGTGTAAAAATAACTTCAGTTAAAATTATACTTTGAATAATTTGATTAATTTTCTCTTATATTACTGGCATTTGTTCTATAATGTATTCTTCAATTTATTACAAGTTTTTGAACACAAAGAAAATTAGTAACAAGGGTATATAACATTTATTTGCTATTATATTGGTGTATTTAATAATCCCCCATATTTTATTATTTATTTGTAATTATTTATTACATTAATAAACTGTTTTCGAAAAATATTATTGGACAGAATACATAATTGACAAATTATAAGTAAAACTAATAGGACAGTTTACAAACCAACAAATAATAAATAATAGTATATAGTACAAGAAAAGCAAATTAAATATGAAATTTTCAGTTATTTTGGAACAAATTGTTATGACACTAATTACTTTATTTAAATTGGGTTTTGATGCGGTAGAGAATCGTACGAAATTTTAATCTTGAAATTGTTTATATATTTAGATTATTTACAACGGAAACGGAAAACGGAATGTTTGAACATAAAGTTAAATATTTCTCCCCCTAATAATTATTTAATACAAACGCATATAAAAAAGTAAACATTTTCCCAAGTAAACATTGATTGATACAGATCGTGTGAACATTTTTGAAATTTTTTGAAGTTCGTTTAAGTAAATAGTAAATCTCGTATCAGGTTACACCATTGGAGTTTAGGCTACATTTAAACTTTTATACTATTCTTACATAATTAAAAATACATAAATAGTAGGACGGACATAGCAGTTTAATATACATAAAAATGTTGTTAGCTTGAATTTAAGATGCTGATTATTTTACAAAGGTCTCGACATTAAGATAAAGATAGATTAGGTGTGTTATTGGTTTTTGTATGTAGTGAAATTTAGTTACTAGTTTATGCAAATATACATGAAATAAATATGCCAGTGCGTTTTAATCAAGAAGCAATTCCATAATAACTTTAATGATTGCCAAATGTTATTAACTGCAAACCACTGGAATGTTTAACTGAAGAGACATGTTTTGACAAAACCCATCGTTGCAGGAAAGGAAATTAATCAGTAGAAAATCGAGGGTAGAGGACGAGTCGTTTGATTTAAAAGCATCCTTTAAAAAAATATGATTGAGCGCCATTTCATAAGTCACAATCTACTTAAGGGTTGCTGAGTACGGCGCGGCTGTGGCGAGCGAGTCAATAAGAGAAATCGTCCTATTCCAGTAATGGCAGGTCCTTGTAGGCTTAAACCCGCGGCCATGTTTGGTGGGCTTTAAAGGCGCTTAAGGTAGGTGAGTGGGTGGGGTGGGGAGGGGTTGTCGGACATCGATGGTGAGGCGGACTTGCGCACTGAACCCTACCTCCCCTCTCCCCGGGGTCCACATCTCCTTTACGTTAACGATTTCCCCCCTCCCGATTCAGTGGTCAAAAAAGCTTCAAGTATTTCCCTTTCGCCCTCTTTGACGAACAATCCCTCCCCCACACATCTCCAGAGGACGGAGTTTTTACCCCTAAATGGATTTCAGTTTGATGGTTTCGGAAAATTCTTTCTGTTTAGGGTCTCCAGTCGCGTCGACAACATGTGTGTGATGGGATGCGAGGCCTTATCTCCTAGGGGTGACCTCCGAAACCCTCTAGAAGGGGGAGGGAAAGGGATCAATAGACACTTCCAACCCCCGGCACGCTCCGCACTTTTAATCCGCCGCTAAGTACCTTCAGTGATTCTTAACTTCCGGACAAGATTAAGTCGAGAACTTTTCCGCTAAAACTTCCTCTGATCACTTTCCACTTTTATTATCTGCCCAGTAAACTAAACTTGGGTTTCTTTATTTAACAAGTTTAGTTAGTATAAATGATAAAACTGATTATTGATATAATAATTAAAAAATACTCAGTGGCAATGGTCTTTCTTACAAATACTTATATAGAAACTGCTTGTAATTGTTAATTAATAGAAACATTTGTGTTTTAGCTTTATTTACAAAATTAAGGCCTAATTTTTTTATATTTTTTCAAAGTTTGTAACACTTGATATTATTTATTATGTAAATGGCCGTAATATATCCCAGCTTGAAATTTTAAAGTTGTAAGTAAAATTATTTATCATATAATTCAAGTAAAGTTTTAAGTAGTGTCAATATATCAAATCATATACTATGCATATGTTCCCTAAGTAGTCCAACACTATTGACGAAGAGGATTATTAGGCTTATGTGCCATAATCTCATTATTTTGATGTATACTAGGCACCGCACAATGGTCATAATTTACAGCGCAATGAAGTCAGATACAATCTACGTGGTTTGTAATTTGTCTACTCTAACCACTGAGCAATCCTAAATGATCCTTTATAATGATAAATTGATGTCAGTGAGTAACCAGTCTACAGGATGAGCTTAGTTTATGATAACAAAATCATTGAATAGAATATTTCATGAGGCAGAGTTATCTGTTCAAAATTGTTAAAACAGATTGTTTTTAAACTCTTTTTTCTCGTAAAATGATGTCATGGTATCCGACATAATAATAATAATGAAGATATGGTTGTAGATGAATGAGTGTTGCCATTGCTACTATCTAAGGCCATTCCTTAAAAAGGGCCGTTTATTAATATCCCGATAGCCAAGGCAACTAACGGATCTACAATTTGGCGTGTAATCCGAACCACGTACTGTGGTCGGTTATGGTATCATGTTCGGCAAACCTATAGGCTCGAGTCTTTATGTCCTCTACGATGGTAACCATTGACGAACGAAATAAGTTATAATGTAATTACTGTTCGATCTAACCTTAAACAAAACATATATTTTTTAGTATTCAACAAGAATATTCTAAAAATTGGTTTACAATTCTTAGAAATTCATCTAAGAGTTATCCTTTTTTAATTCAAAGAAAAATAACTTTTTATATATGTTTTACTTTATATAAATATACTTTATGAACTTAATTCATCTTCAACTGAAAATAAATATTACAAAAAAGAAAAATGTTTGATTATTTATAAATGAACAACTACCATAATAAACTCATTCAAAAAGTAAAGAGAGGAAATAAACCTAAAAAAGCTTGCAATCGTCAGGACAATAAAAACAAACTTATAACAACTGTAGTCATACCCTACGTTAAAAACCTTCCAGAGAAAATTAAAAAAATAATCCTAAATTTAATATTCGAACAAGTTTACATCATCAGGAAGCCTTCGTAGTATATTATCTAAACTAAACAACAACAAAAAAATGAAAATTAACCAACAAAAAATGTTATACACAAAATTAACAAAAAGATAAATAAAATTTAAAGTAAATTCATGACACTAAACAAATATGACTGCATTTCTCAGCCACCTGTTAGTTTCAATAATATATTTTTACCTATAGTTAGACCAGAATTAGAAAGCAGCATAAATAATTCAAAACCTTGTTTACAATTTTGTACAACTTATCCATCTATGTTATTTAATACAAATTCAATATGTTTAACACATAAATTAAATGATAAATATAATAAAGTACCCTTTATTCATTTTTTATAAAAATATATTACCGGTTTCGGCTCTTAGGCCATCTTCAGATAGTAAATAATATAACCTAAAATAAATTAACCTAAAATAAATTAAAAAACACATGTTTTATATTTTTGTACAATTTGTTTATAACCTGAAGATGGCGAAAGTACATTCATTAAAACATTAAAAATTGCGGAATTTCTAAATATGTTTAATTTAAATTTATTAAAATTCCACCATGGACCAAATGAAGAAAATATACGTTTTACGTCTAGTCTAATTTTTATGACGATAAAATTATTTTATGACGATAAAATAACAAACCCCATGTACCCATCATGGGGCTTGTGAGAACTGATCAAGCCGTTGTAACTATCTCTTGGAGGAGTGGCCATCTTCCAATTACTTGGTTTATTTTATTGCTGGTGCTAAATATTTTTCCTTTAAAAATGAATTCTGATACTTGATTTGGTTTGATATTAATTTTCTTCGTTTTACTCTAACTCATACGTAGCGTTACGTCGGTTGGCGTGAAGTTTAGGGGAGACCGGGGCAGGTTGTCACAAATTTTCATTTTAATTTTTTTCCAATAGAAGGCTCAAAGTATCTCATTTATTAATCACTGCATCTTGTAACACATATATTTAGCTACGTTTTCGTCTAACTTTCAGATCATGGTGATGAGTTGTCATCAAGGCAAAATGTTTTTATGAGAGAAGTTTTTTGAGACAAGCTGCCCCGGCTCTGGGTTAGTTGTCACAGGCATTGGGGTTGGTTGTCATAGGATGAGGGAAATAAAAAAACTTAGTCCTAATAATTTAAAACAAATGTATTTAGAAATGTTTAATGCAAAACTATAGTGTAATCTCTACATGTTGATATTGGATTTCTGGAACATAATTGATAGAAGATAAATACATAAAATGAAATAAATGAAGTTCAATCACTTTCAATAGCACTTTCGCAGTTTTGGCAAACATAAAATTTGTTGTTCTCTGGTATGCACAGCTCATGAGCCCAATTTTTACACTCAATGTATTGGATCCATTTTTCTTTTGATTTACTGTTTTTGAATGAATCTAAACAAACAATGCAGAAACAGTCATCACCCTCATCTTCGCTGCTTGATGCTAACTTCAGCTTCTTTCTTGGGCCCAATGCTCTGTTTTTCTGATTTTTTCCTTTTGCTGGTTTTGCCTTCGATTTTCTCTGCTTCACTTTTGCAGCATCCTCTTCAATTTTCCTTTTAACTGGTGTGTCAGTTAGTATCGATGTCTCTCTTTTCCTTACCTTTTTCCCAATTGGTTTCTTCCTTTCTCCTGCCTTTGGAAATGGTCTTAAGACAAAAGGCGATTTTCTTTCTTTACTGGAACCGGGTTCAGCTTCATCTGAATGGTGAGTTGTTTGTGGAGGATTTCCAGAGGGTCCTTCATTGTTGGTTCTACTTGGGCCTGGTTGAGGATCTTGATGTTCAACTGGAACCTGACCGTCTTCTGCCTGAACAGGAATCTGTTGCTCAATCTCTTGGGGCTGGTTGAAAGGCTGCTCTCTGTCGGTAACATAGCTTGGTGCATAGTCAACATCTGTGAAGATGTCACAATTCAATGGATATATTCCGGTGCATTTGAAGCCTGAACAGATATTTCCTGGGGTCATTGCTAATGGAAAAGCACGTGTAACTAGTTTTGGCATATCGTAGATTGTCATTGTTCTGCCAGGATTATTAACCATCCAGTCATCACATGCTGAGTTGAAAAACTTTTTGAAGGGTCCATAAACTGTGCGGTCAAGGGGCTGAAGCTTGTGAGAGCAGTGAGGTGGAAACGAAAGCATGATGATTCCATTGGATTTTGCAAAGTTTAGACCTTCTACACTGAGATGTGAGCCATGGTTGTCAAGTATAAGAAGGCATGGATTTTCTGGTGTGCTTTTTGTATGTTTATGAAAATGTTTTAAAAACAAGACAAAATCAGCTTCTTGCATCCACCCTGATTTATTTGCTGTTCCTTCAGAACCTGTAGGTGCATCATGAATGAAGCGCTCATGATATCTCACTCTGGGGAACACAAAGAATGGTGGAATATGATTCCCAATTGCAGAAATGGCACAAGCTAAAGTTACCAGGGTACCTCTTTCTGCAGAGACTATGGCTCCAATTTGTTTTGATCCTTTTCGAGCAACAATTCTATTTGGTCTCTGAACTGATGTTATCCCTGTTTCATCCATGTTCCAAATGTCATTAGCTTGAAGATGATGTTTTTTAAGAATTGATGTCAAATTTTGGAAAAAATTTTCCACTTTTGTTCGGTTGAAGCTTGAAACTCTTGCCAAGCTAGTTGCCTCAGGTTTCCTTAAAGCAAGAGTCGGATGTCGTTTTATAAAATCAGAGAACCAATCATCACCAGCACACCTTTTTTCTTCCCAAGATTTAGGACATACAATAGAATTTGCAACACACATTTCATAGGCCAGAGTTTTGATTTCTCTAGGAGTTAAACCATAATAAATATCTGCTGCTTGAAAAATGTAAGCCTTTAATTCTTGTTCCTCATCAGCGGAAAAAACCTTTCTATTAGGGAAATATCCAATGGTGGTAGAAGGCTGAGCAATATCTGAATTATCAATTTCATCTTGAGGAATTTTCTTGCAATATTGGCAAGAGTTCGATAATTAATTTGGAAATCAGCAGCAGCTTTACGGATAGATATGCCTTCAATTTTTACTTTCCTAACTGCAGTGAGCATGATATCTGGAGCAACTTCCCCCCGATTAGTCTTTATCTTATGATTTCTGACCATCTTTACCTGAAAAACAAAAAATATTTTTCAAGAACACTGCTGGGGTTAGTTGTCACATGTGACAACCATCCCCATGCTTCCTGTGACAACCATCCCCAAGTGGCCATTTTGAAAAAAACATGTGTTTGCAAGAGTATTGGATAACCCAACTTTGATGTTTGCTGTTCACAATGCCTTTCATACGTTATAGATTGAAATAGAACAGGTGAAATATGAATGGAATATATTTGAGATAGAAATAAACATTGTTATTAATGAACGTGAAATAATACTTACAGCTTTCAAAACACAAAATTCTCAATAAAAATGTTGTTTATACAGCCAAGCACATGAAACTTCGTAACGTCACTCTACTTACTCGGGCAATTGACTGGTTTGAGTTTCAACCGCTAGGTAGCAGCAGTGACTGAGAACTACAACTTGTGACAACCAACCCGTGTGACAACCTGCCCCGGTCTCCCCTACCTACCCTTTATCTAGGACACGCAAATCTATATTTCTTTATATCTCACACAGAAAAATATATTGAGATACGTACATTTCAGAATGTCGTAGAATACAATAGGCACTTCTCATTTTTTTTAATCCAATAAATAAAAATATAATTATTTTCAAATTAAATTTTGAATTAAAAAATAACTATCAAATGTATGATCAGGATAGAATTATGACGGTTCCCTTAGCAGTAAAACCTTTTTTGTTGGTTATAATTCCATTTTGTATGTTTCACTATAAAAGTAAATTGTCATTAAGTTAATGTTCAAATAAGTAATCTGCCTTGAAACATCGATTTAATGATGACTGTCTACATTAACGTTTAATTGAAATAAACCTCATCATATTACTGTGGTTAGCTTTTTTTATTTCCATAATCCCTAAAATAAAAATTTTTAAAAATTTAAATAAACAGTTTGAAGCAATGTTTTTCTAATAATCTTCTCGGTGTTTTGGGAGGGATAAATTAAACATATTTTTAAAATTATTCAGTAAGTATGCTTGAGGAGGCATATATTATTTATTGAAAAAAATAAAAATCATTCTTTATACCTTATATAAAACAAAAATGTATAAAGAAATTTGTACTTAAAAGAATAATTCTAAGAGAAAGTTTAACACTACGGAATGAAAGGTAAATTTATAAAGAGCAATCTGAATCAAAGGCAGACTACAGAACTTCTAAAATATCATTTCCATAATTTCACCATAAAATGTCTGAGTAACCTTACGTTACGTGTAACAGGTCTTATCTACACGTATAGCAGTATCGTCCCACATGTGCAGTAGTATTCACCCACCCACCCATCCCACACATAGAGTGATATTGTCCCGCCTACCCACCCCTGCAAGTACAGGTTAATTTTTTCACCCACCCAAACTTACATGTACAGTGGTAAATGACCCTCCCACCCATCCCAACAAATAGAGTGATATTGTCTCGCCTACCCACCCCTGTAAGTATAGGTTAAATGTTTCACCCACCCACACTTACACGTACAGTGGTAAATGACCCAGCCATCCATCCCCACAAATAGAGTGATATTGTCCCGCCTACCCACCCCTGTAAGTATAGGTTAAATGTTTCACCCACCCACACTTACACGTACAGTGGTAAATGAACCACCCATCCATCCCCACAAATAGAGTGATATTGTCCCGCCTACCCACCCCTGTAAGTATAGGTTAAATGTTTCACCCACCCACACTTACACGTACAGTGGTAAATGACCCACCCATCCATCCCCACAAATAGAGTGATATTGTCCCACCTACCCACCCCTGTAAGTATAGGTTAAATGTTTCACCCACCCACACTTACACGTACAGTGGTAAATGAACCACCCATCCATCCCCAAACATATAGTGATATTGTTCCACCTACCCACCCTTAAAAGTACAGGGTAATTGTCTCACCCACCCACCCTTTCACAAACAGTGGTACCAGCACTGTAAATGTTGGTATGGAAAGATGAATATTAATTTATATTGTTTTTATTTTTCTTGAAAATTTTATTGCATATGTACAATTTTGTTTATGGGGTTATGTTTTGGAGAGGACTTTACAGTCCTAACTTCACCCGTAATAAAGTTCACCCGTAATAAATTTAATCTCACAAAGTTTACTAATGTAGCAATAATAAATTCATTGATATTTAGATAAAAACGTTGAAATGCCAACTATGTACACACCAACGCAAAGAACTTTGCCAAAAATAAAGGAATCGCACATGCGTGCGGATTGTTACCTTTATTATTTAGGCCTAACGAATAAAAGAGAAATCAACGCATGTTTGTATGAGAAACACGGGGTAAAAAATCTCCTAATGAACCAAAATCATAAGAAAAGTTGAAAGTTAAATAAACGTCAACTTCTAAAGGAAATGTCACCAATGATCCTTTCAGGTGACTTTACTATCCTAGAGTACAATCTCGTATTGAACTGTTGTGAAGAATCTCAAAGAAACTTAAAAAAAAAAAATAGCAAAACCGTGTTTGATAGTGCACATCTATATTTTTATTTTATTTATTTATTTCTTTTTAGGTATAGAAACAAGCATTAAGTTTTTTGTACTGAAAAACCCCCACCAAAGTGAAAGTTTGATGAAAGAATAAAGACACTGTCTTAAACAAAAATTAGTAAGACAATATGAATTTAACAAATTAAAGATGATAACTATTGGCAGCACTAAAATTGACACATTCTAATGTGAAAAAGTTGATTTCTTAGGGTTTTAATAGTTTAAATAGTCCCAGAACTACGCTGTATTAAATCTTTCAAACTTGTAAAATACATTAGAGACGGTACACTTTACAACAGCTTCAATCAGAGTATGTACTCATTTACTATGTAAAGATGGTACAGTTAAGTTTATAAAATAAATGTTCAACGCACCTATCGTTAAAACCAAGGATATAATACGAAAATAAAATAAGGTTTTATCTAAAGCATGTAAGAAACAAACATATATTGAACCTAAAATAAATATAATATGAAAAACTGCCTAAAATTCTAAACTAATACGTTATATTAGTTGTATTTTTTATGGAATGGCTTGGTTTAAATTTGTATACTATATACCCGTATATTTATGATGAATTGAAGAGCCCAACGAATTATGGTAAATCAAAATCAGTTGAATCGTTAATAAGTGAGTGGTAGAGACAGGCTTAAACTTTCCCACAGGTTGAAAATATGAGAAATTATTTCTCTTTATTATTTAAACACCAGAAGTGGTCTGCTAATAGTAATATATTTTTGTAATACAACCACTATTAATACGTATAATGTGCATTATAAATTACTAAATTGGAATATTTTGTATTCTTAAACTATTATATTTTTTTAAAGTTCCACTGACTTGATAAATTGAACGATCAGTCCAATGACACATGTGGTGAATTGAAGAATCCTGTGAGCTAAGGAAAATTTAAATCTGCCAAACCATTAGAAAGTTATGTTGGAACAAACATACTAACACAACCGTTGAGAACATAACACTCATTTTCAGTTGGACATTTTCCGACGAGTAAAACAATGACAGCAACTTTTCACGCTATCTAACCACCTCTGCAAGTGCAGTAAAGATAGAACTAGTCAATATAGCAAGACTAATTTCGAGTACACTTTGAAAATAGCTAGAATGTCTAAAATAAAATTACCTAAAACCAGTAAGTGTGCAGTAATTAGTTCCCAGATGCCAAATGTAAAATAATGTTTATTCAAACTTTAAAAACAAATAAACATACATCAAAACCCACTTGGAATTACATGACCACTTTTAAAAGTAATTTGTCTGGAATAATGAAATTACTAGAGATTGTGACAGAATTCAGTGAAACTATCAATTCATTTCAGCCGCTCTTCGCTCTCCATAGCGTCTGTCAGCCACAGCTTATCTAAACTAGTATTGTGACAACATAAACCCTAAAACCTACGCTTGTAAAAAGTACGACGTTTACGAACGTGCAACTATAGTCCAATCAATATGGTAATAAATAAAGCATCTAAAGAAGTAATGAGAGAGAAGATATGGGAGAGGGAAATGTGAACTGTTCAGTATTTTACTGTTGGTATGCACATATTTCACTCAACTAGATAATAATGTACTTATATGTTTTCACCATAGCTTCTCAAGAATAAACCTGAACAACAAAGCTTCAAACAAAGCACCTATATCAAACAATAAGACAAGGGTCGATCTCAACAAATGTTGTACAGATTCATTAAACTGTCAACAATTATTTTTCCTGTATTGCTTGTTTGGACATTTGGACCGTTCGGGCTGAATGTCCGATCTTCTCAGTTTGACGAGAGTAAAGTACCCCAACCAATTTATAAACGCTAATTGTCTGGTTTTTACAGCAGAAAAAGGTTTTCACTGAGAAAAATGTTGTATGCCCGGTTTTCGTGGTGAGTACCCGGTGTTATATCACAACCCATGGTTAGACAGAACACACGAATCCTAGATTAACCTAATTTCTGATTCAGGATCCTAGATAAACTCTCACAAATGACTAAATGTTTACGTAAACGATGGAAACATTGGAACACAGTGCAGTGATTATAAACAAATGGTGTGTCAACAAAACATCTTAATAATTAGAACAAACATTGAAATGATGTAATAAGTCAATTCACAAAGTCATGAGAAATGATTTAGGTGCCACCATTTTGAATCAACTCTTAAATTTCTAAGGTTCAGATACAGTTTTATTTAATAACTGATTATGAAGTCTCCAGATCTACAAGTTGGCTTGCCTTGTTTATGAATTCTGACTAGACACCAAGCCTACATAAGCACTCACTTCAGACATCCTCTCATCAACAGTCTCCTGCACCTTGGAAATCTCGCAAACTACAATGAATCTACTTCGCTATCCTCCCCTTACCGTACCTGAGGGAAAGACTGAGCACAGACTCTGGACAAGCTATAGTAGCAAGTGACAATGCACTGACCCTACCCCAGCCAGCTCGTCTGTGATTTCATTTCCACATGCCCTGAGACCAGAGAGAAATAATAAACAGAGGTCTCATCAGTATTATGAATGTGTGTCTTATAAGTTATAGACACTGAGGTGTCGATTAGTTAGCTCTTTAGTTCTCCGTACGGATGACAGGGCCAGCACCATTGTAAGTCTTCCCTTGTTCCCCTATAAATCCCGAAGGATAAACAAAGTAATAATTATTTTTACAAATGTATAAAGATTTAGAGTACATTAGTGGTAGGGTTGCCATACGTCCGTATTTTGTACGGACTGTTGGTATTTTACATTCTGTATCCGTACCGTACAAAGGAAGCGAAAAAAGATGTCCGTATTTTTCGTTATTTTAGGGCATTAAACATAAATATTTAATATTGTAAAAAGCTAAATCATGTACAGTATTACTATTACTTTGAACAACAGACAATTGTGCCATATATATATATATATATATATTTTCAACTTTTAAACTTAGTCGGAAATAAGTGTAAAAATTTTGAAAGTCTTGGAGTTTACTTTTTCTCTACCAGGTAATTCAGCACCAAGTGAACGAGTTTTTCTCTAACGAAAAGTGTCTGGACACCCGATCGGAGTATATTGTCAGAGGAGAAAGTCGAAGCTATTCTGAGCATCAAAGTTAACAGTGACAAGTCATGTACTGAATTTTTCGAAGCCATTAAAAATAATGGTTCTATACTTTAAAAATATAATCAGAAAAAGATGACTGGTTTCAGCCTTCAGCCAGTACAACTAGTACAAGTGATGCCTAAACATTTTCAAGAAGATTTGTGACAATTTATTCAGTTCTGCCAAATTAACTTAAACTTTATGAACTACTTTTTTAAGTCTACAAACCATTTTTGTTAGGATTTGAGACCCATCCCCCCCCCCACCAAAGCTGGAAAGCGTGCCAACTGGGGGGGATGGCTCAAAACCAGTCGAGCGATGGGATCACGGGTGGCAGTTGGAGGGTCAAAATAACACTCGGCAGCTGAGCAAAACTAATTTATTTCCAATTAAACCAACAAATAATCAAAACTTGGCCGAAGGCCACAATAAATAGACGCAATTAAATAAATAACAATAAACACTAAAATTAACAAGATTCACAAAAGCTACAAAAACCACAAACTCTACAAAAACCAAAATTAACAACTACATGGTGTATGGCCTATCTGCAGACTAGCCTGAGACACCCAAAACACAAGAAATGAAAGACCCAAATAAAAGTGTAAAATTTATAACAATTTTGGTATCACCAATTTGGCCCCCATCCCTTGATTCCACCGAGGCCAGGGAGTAAGCCGGAATCCCTGGGCAGCTCCGAATTAGAAGTTAAGTCAAGCACAATAATCCCCTTTTGGTGAGTTTAAAAATTAAACAATTTTAAAAAAAATATAACATGGTACCGTTCTATTATCCCCTGACGTCGATAATACACTACACGAAGAAATGATTAACTAACCCTAACTAACGCACTAGGCCTAAACCATAATTTGGACAATTCCTTAATTTAAACAGTATATAAAAAATTTAAGCATCTAAAATAAACACTGATTCCAATTATGCAAACAACGTTTTAACCATAGAGCCTAACCAATATAAAAATTTAAAAACTATAACAAAAATAAACTACGTAAAGATTAACCATAACAAATAAACTAACTAAAATAAATAACAACAAATATTAACATAAGTTTTCTATTTTTCTTAAATTTCAAATATATATATATATATATATATATATATATATATATATATATATATATATATATATTTATAGCAAGGTCCCCATGGCTGTTTCATAATTCAATGTTCTAGTTTTAGGCCTAGGCCACATAAAGTTCCACAAACTTTTTCTTCTTTTGTTTCTATATTTCACTTTTTTTTCTTTTAAATAATGCCATCATTTAAAAGAGCTCCCCCAGCTCAGCCGCCGGGAAACCAAAATGGAATACACTGACCTGAGGACAGAACACTTATCCCCCAAAGATGTAGAGCAGGTAGCGGGCGACTCCAGGCTCCAACATGGTCCTCAGGCCAGGCCTCCAATGGTCCAGGCCTCATTGCCGACCAGCAGTGCAGCTGGTCGGCAATCCCCGGACGGCAGGCTGAGGGTGAAACGTCCTACTCAAGGACCCTGGACTGGAAGGCCAAACACAGCAATTAAAAATAGTCCAGCCACAACAACAAAAATACTACACATAACACCTAATACACGAAATGGCAACAAAACAGGAACAGACAAAATTGTACGTGATTAAAGCACACTAGAAAATGTAAGATTAACTTTAGGCTATGAATAATTATGTTGGCAAACTCAGATTTAAAACCAATTACAAGTTAACAAATTACCAAAGAATAAATTACGTATATGAACTAAAAATGACAAACTGAAAACTAGGCTATGGATACAGAGCAATAGGTTATAACATGAAAATCAAACTAAAGATAGGCTAGGTTATTGTCAAAGAACAAAACTACGGTAAATTGGTACCTCCAACAAAAAAAGATTCAACAAAACATTATACAGAACTACTATTGATAATAAAGGCAGATATAAAAAGCAATTAACGGTAAAAAAGTAACATGGAGCACATGGCTCAAACCTAGGTTAACCAAACTAGACAAAGAAAATACAAATTTAACAAAACCCTGAAAACACAAGCAAGAACGATTAATATTATTGAAACAAAATATTCTCACCAAAAGGGTGATTAGATATTAAAACTTACAAAATGAACACTTACGTTTTAGTGTGTCTAGCCGATCATAACGAAATTCTGCAGGCAGCACAAGACAACTGAACAGACAGGCCAACCTGACCGAAGCTGGACCCAGGAACGAACGAAACCGGGCCAACGGCCACCAAAGTACGCGAAACGCAGGGCATGAGCGATCTCAGGCAGCCCGGCAGCCAACGACGAAAAAAAACGAAATGTACCGGTCAAAAGACCCGGTACAGATTATATTACTGTGAAATCTTAGAATGAAATGGAGTTGTAATATTATTATTAAATATCACAATGCCATTAATATAATTTTAGAAATTTAACAACCCAAATCGTATATCATAAAACTCACAAAAGACCGTTTTAAAAAATACCCCCCCCCCCCCACACTAGACCCTCAAGTATATCTGGTGTCCGTAGTTTACCATTAACATGTATGGCAACCCTAATTAGTGGTAACTGCCTCTGAGGCATTCGCTGCGGCCTTAATTAAGCGAGTTCTTTACTTTTCTCTATGCTGAGACCAAAAAGAACGTCACAGACCCATGCATTACCAGCTACCCCCTTCCACGCCAACTACGTGTTATGAGACGTACATTGCAGCCCACTATGTCCGGACGCTGGCTGTCTTTTCCTTGCATGGCTTTGGCACATTCTATCAGGTTACGTAATATCCGATAAAACGCCGACGTGAGCCACGATATGCATCCTCCCCCCTCTGGGTCCCGCACATTGCAGCCAGTTGTCATAGGGAACACTATTTCCTTCCTTCAGCCGTACAGTACTTGTACTTCTTCGTCATCAAATCCAGTTCCACCACAAGTACAAATGTACTGACTCACTTAGTTGTCCTAGCTATTAGGCTATTGATAAATAGCTCTTTCTTACTAACTAACAGTTGACCTTAGGTAGTAACGATGACTACAGTCGTTCATCTACACTTATTCGCCTCTCATGTGTGCCCATATCTTGACGATCGGCGTCTTAATAATGAATAGTGACCTATCAATTATCAACAGTATCGATATGGTAAAATACAATGTTTTCTGATTTGTATCGTGAATATGTAAACGCCCGTGAATTGGCCTTGCACATATGTCACACCAGTAGTGGGTGGAGCTTCAAATGTGTTAAAATTCACACCCCTTTAGGAGCATCAGCAGTCACATCCAAATGCACACCCTTGTCAAACCTGTTTGTTTTTAGTGAGTCTAAAAATTCAATTTCACACCCCTTGGCCAAATAAAAGTGTTTAAGCACGTTTTTGTAATTTACTGTACATATCTATCACAACTAAGTTTAGGGCCAGCTTGGCAATTCCCTGCATGGTCAAACAATTCTTACACAGATTATAAGGGTCTAATGAATATTTTGGGGGCGAAGCCTCTTCAGCGTTGAGTCATGCACTAATTAACCTCTTATTGCAATTAGTCGTGAGATCTAGTCAAACAGTTTTTTCTTTTTCAATTCCACAGCCTTTGAATCCGTATAAGTTTTACTATACTTACTTAAGAAGACTAAAGTACTTGGCTGCGTTTATTTATAAACTGGAATAGTTTGTTAATTTGAAATAGAATCTTTAAATTGACTCTAAGTTTCCCTATGATTCTTTTGTGCAATCAATGAAGATTGTGATGTTTTCTACATAATATTATTATTGTTACTAACACATTGCAGCGACCAAACGTAATATCACGGTGCTGATTACTAATCGAAGCTGATTACTTTTCCCGAGCTATATGAAACCTGATGCGTATGTAACGGGCCCTTGGGCTTAAAGGCATATTCTTTAAGTACAAAGTATATAAAAGATAGAAAGTATGAGTAGTTTTAAGTTAGTTATACTGTAGGATATAGGAACATTAGTGTTACAAGTAACATTTCCGTATAAGACGTAGTTTCGTATTATTTTCAATTTTGTTATTAGGATATTATCTTTCTCCAAATACGCAGCAAAAATAAACATGGTATTGTAAAACCACTTTTTTCAAGTTTGGGTAAAAATTTAATGAAATAAAAATATGAATTAAATAAACAATACTATCCTATTAAATTCATATTAAATTCCTTTAAAGACATATGGAATTGTTAACAACTGTCTGCAGAGACTTCGCGGTTAGCTTCCTTGAAATTTGACAAGGATTTACTAGAAAAAGGCCCAAGATGGAGAATTTCTTGAGCCACAGGAAAATTGAAACTTAGCTGGTGAAGTAAACTGTTTCTATATAAGGAGGATGGAGAGTCCAAGCCAAAAGTACTCAAGCAAAGTGTAGGAGTTTGAATTTGGACGTTATTGTGGGCCGAAATCGAGCTGGTTTGACAGGGGAGTGAATTTGGATGTGGCTGTGCTGGTACCCTTCATGGGATGATAATTTGGATGTAGCTGTGCTGGTACCCTTCATGGGATGATAATTTGGATGTGGCTGTGCTGTACCCTTCATGGGATGATAATTTGGATGTGGCTGGGCTGTACTCTTCAAGGGATGATAATTTAAATGTGGCTGGGCTGGTACCCTCAATGAGTTGTGAATTTGGATGTGGCTGGGCTGGTACCCCTCATGGGATGTTAATTTGGATGTGGCTGTGCTGTACCCTTCATGGGATGATAATTTAGATGTGGCTGTGCTGTACTCTTCATGGGATGCTAATTTAAATGTGGCTGCGCTGGTACCCTCAATGAGTTGTGAATTTGGATGTGGCTGGGCTGGTACCCCTCATGGGATGTTAATTTGGATGTAGCTGTGCTGGTACCCTTCATGGGATGATAATTTGGATGTGGCTGTGCTGTACCCTTCATGGGATGATAATTTGGATGTGGCTGTGCTGTACTCTTCATGGGATGCTAATTTAAATGTGGCTGGGCTGGTACCCTCAATGAGTTGTGAATTTGGATGTGGCTGGGTTGGTACCCTTCATGGGATGTTAATTTGGATGTGGCTGGGCTGGTACCCTTCATGGGATGTTAATTTGGATGTGGCTGGTCTGGTACCCAACATGAGATGTAAATTTGGATGTGGCTGTGCTGGTACCCTCCATGAGATGTGAAGTTGGATGTGACTGTGCTGGTACCCTCCATGAGATGTGAATTTGGATATGGCTGTGCTTATACCCTTCATGGGATGTTAATTTGGATGTGGCTGGGCTGGCACCCTCTATGGGATGTTAATTTGGATGTGGCTGGGCTGGTACCCTTTATGGGATGTTAATTTGGATGTGGCTGGGCTGGTACCCTCCATGAGATGTAAATTTGGATGTGGCTGGGCTGGTACCCTCCATGAGATGTGAAGTTGGATGTGACTGTGCTGGTACCCTCCATGAGATGTGAAGTTGGATGTGACTGTGCTGGTACCCTCCATGAGATGTAAATTTGGATGTGGCTGGGCTGGTACCCTCCATGAGATGTGAATTTGGATGTGGCTGTGCTGGTACCCTTCATGGGATGTTAATTTGGATGTGGCTGGGCTAGCACCCTCTATGGGATGTTAATTTTGATGTGGCTGGGCTGGGCTGGTACCCCTCATGGAATGTTAATTTGGATGTGGCTGGGCTAGTACCCTTCATGGGATGTTAATTTGGATGTGGCTGGGCTGGTACCCTTCATGGGATGTTAATTTGGATGTGGCTGGGCTAGTACCCTTCATGGGATGTTAATTTGGATGTAGCTGTGATGTACCCTTCATGGGATTTAATTTGGATGTGGCTGTGCTGGTACCCTTCATGGGATGTTAATTTGGATGTGGCTGGGCTGGTACCTTCCATGAGATGTGAATTTGGATGTGGCTGGGCTGGTACCCTCCATGAGATGTGAATTTGGATGTGGCTGTGCTGGTACCCTTCATGGGATGTTAATTTAGATGTGGCTGGGCTGGCACCCTCTATGGGATGTTAATTTGGATGTGGCTGGGCTGGTACCCTTCATAGGGTGTTAATTTGGATGTGGCTGGGCTGGTACCCTCCATGAGATGTAAATTTGGATGTGTCTGGGCTGGTACCCTCCATGAGATGTGAAGTTGGATGTGACTGTGCTGGTACCCTCCATGAGATGTGAATTTGGATGTGGCTGGGCTGGTACCCTCCATGAGATGTGAATTTGGATGTGGCTGTGCTGGTACCCTTCATGGGATGTTAATTTGGATGTGGCTGGGCTGACACCCTCTATGGGATGTTAATTTTGATGTGGCTGGGCTGGGCTGGTACCCCTCATGGGATGTTAATTTGGATGTGGCTGGGGTGGTACCCTTCATGGGATGTTAATTTGGATGTGGCTGGGCTGGTACCCTTCATGGGATGTTAATTTGGATGTGGCTGGGCTGGTACCCTTCATGGGATGTTAATTTTGATGTGGCTGTGCTGGTACCCTTCATGGGATGTTAATTTGGATGTGGCTGGGCTGGTACCCTTCATGGGATGTTAATTTGGATGTGGCTGGGCTGGTACCCTTCATGGGATGTTAATTTGGATGTGGCTGGGCTGGTACCCTTCATGGGATTTAATTTGGATGTGGCTGTGCTGGTACTCTTCATGGGATGCTAATTTAAATGTGGCTGGGCTGGTACCCTCAATGAGATGTTAATTTGGATGTGGCTGTGCTGGTACCCTCCATGAGACGTGAAGTTGGATGTGACTGTGCTAGTACCCTTCATGGGATGTTAATTTGGATGTGGCTGGGCTGGTACCCTCCATGAGATGTGAATTTGGATGTGGCTGGGCTGGTACCCTCCATGAGATGTGAATTTGGATGTGGCTGGGCTGGTACCCTTCATGGGATGTTAATTTGGATGTGGCTGGGCTGGTACCCTCCATGAGATGTAAATTTGGATGTGGCTGGGCTGGTACCCCTCATGGGATGTTAATTTGGATGTGGCTGGGCTGGTACCCTTCATGGGATGTTAATTTGGATGTGGCTGGGCTGGTACCCTTCATGGGATGTTAATTTGGATGTGGCTGGGCTGGTACCCTTCATGGGATGTTAATTTGGATGTGGCTGGGCTGGTACCCTTCATGGGATGTTAATTTGGATGTGGCTGGGCTGGTACCCTTCATGGGATTTAATTTGGATGTGGCTGTGCTGGTACTCTTCATGGGATGCTAATTTAAATGTGGCTGGGCTGGTACCCTCAATGAGATGTTAATTTGGATGTGGCTGTGCTGGTACCCTCCATGAGACGTGAAGTTGGATGTGACTGTGCTAGTACCCTTCATGGGATGTTAATTTGGATGTGGCTGGGCTGGTACCCTCCATGAGATGTGAATTTGGATGTGGCTGGGCTGGTACCCTCCATGAGATGTGAATTTGGATGTGGCTGGGCTGGTACCCTTCATGGGATGTTAATTTGGATGTGGCTGGGCTGGTACCCTCCATGAGATGTAAATTTGGATGTGGCTGGGCTGGTACCCTCCATGAGATGTGAAGTTGGATGTGACTGTGCTGGTACCCTCCATGAGATGTGAAGTTGGATGTGACTGTGCTGGTACCCTCCATGAGATGTGAATTTGGATGTGGCTGGGCTGGTACCCTCCATGAGATGTGAATTTGGATGTGTCTGTGCTGGTACCCTTCATGGGATGTTAATTTGGATGTGGCTGGGCTGGTACCCTTCATGGGATGTTAATTTGGATGTGGCTGGGCTGGTACCCTCCATGAGATGTGAATTTGGATGTGGCTGTGCTGGTACCCTTCATGGGAAGTTAATTTGGATGTGGCTGGGCTGGTACCCTTCATGGGATGTTAATTTGGATGTGGCTGGGCTGGTACCCTTCATGGGATGTTAATTTTGATGTGGCCGTGCTGGTATCCTTCATGGGATGTTAATTTGGATGTGGCTGGGCTGGCACTCTCTATGATAAGTGAATTTCGATGTGTTTAGTGTTAATCAGTTGTTTTGTAAAATTAAACATTATTAACTATATATATGTCAGATTTGTATCTTCAACTTCGTAATTTAACTTATGAATCCCTTAAGTTGTGTAAAAAACAATATCTATCAATGTCCAGGGAGTATCTCTCATTACCGGCCTTTTAGATACAACAAATCGAATCAAATTTGTTTTAAGGCCACCATTTATAAGACAAGAGACAAAATGCCTATTGTACACTGTTTATAATATAAGTATAACTGATGACTGACAAATCATATTAGTGCACCATATTTTTCATATAAAAGTTAACAAAGATAAAACTGTAATACCATTATTATAACCAGGTACATGATACAAAATATATACAACATTTGTTATATAATATATTACTGTATCAAAATACATGAAACAAACTCAATACAAATGTAGCCTATACAAATGCAACAACATTTAATACAGCAGTATTATTATTGTTGGCTTTTATTTTTCTTATTTATTCTTTCCTGTTTGAAAAAAATTACGATTTTAGCTAAGAAACTAAACGTTTAAAATAGCGCCTTCATAACCTAGTTAGCAATTTTTAAAGCATATTTGTATACCTGGTAGCTTGAGCGCGTTTGCAGGCTGTCAAAATCAATATCGACATAGAAGCGCGGTCGCGACAAACGTTCCGTTTCACACGTTTAAATATTCCTGAAAAAGCCTCTAGGATGAGTTTGGAGAACACAAGGGACTCGATATTGTTTAATGGGGGAAGAAAGGCGTGTGGGTAAAGGCCTCAAAGAACGACAAAGTAGTGGGATGTATGGGGGAGTGAAAATGTTGGCCTTTGAAAGGGAATATTGAAAATTGTCTGACAAACTACAAACATGCTTTGATCACGTAGTACAATTTGCCACGAAACACCACTTTGGTTAACACCAAACTGTATAAAAATGGGTTTGTATTATCTGATAAAAATAACATTTATAAGTAACGCCTAAAGGGAGAATATCGACGCATAAAACGTATTGTTGCGATAACTTTGCACACACATTTCTTTGTGATATATACAGTATAATATAACTGAATAGTTTGGTTTCGCTATATTTCTATAGAAAATTATAGAACCAGGTAAGAAGATTGTTCAAAGTCATCGTAGTGTTTGTTAACCTAATAATATATATCATTACAACATGATATGCTGTAAATCATAGTAATAATCACCGGCGTGCAGAGTCCACGTTCAAAGTCCCAATGAGCTGATGGTCGAGAACTTTACTGATTGAATAAAGTTCACGCACAGCCATGTGGCCTATATAAACGGCTGAGTGATGTTATAAAAAAAAAAAAAAAAAAAAAAAAAAAAAAAAAAAAAAAAAAAAAAAAAACTAAACATCGTTAAGTTTTTAAAGACGTGTTTTACTACACATCGATAACGCGGCGAGTCGCGACTTGCCATGTTAGTTGGTTGCCATGAGTATGTTCCTCCCATGAGACTGTGTGCTGGGAATAAAAACTTTCTCTTATTTGACTTTACAAATCTACCATTTCTTTTATAACTAACTTTGACGTCCTGTTTCAGGTTCTACACTTGAGCAAGTGGGCTTCATCCAGACACTAATAGGGCAATAGGTTCTACTGTCTACCACCCACAGCTTGGATGGTGCCTTTTCAAGGATCTCTCTGCGTACACAATTATAATACATAAGTCAAACAAAAATTAAATAAATACAAAGATTGTTAATAAATTTTTACAAAATCACCAATAAAAAATAAATTTTGTGTTGCCTGATGATGCCTAAAGCCAGGCCATTTACACCATTTAAAATGCTGCTTACTGTCCCAGAAGAAGTCATGAAAGCGGGGAACAGCGCTTCATGCCTTGTAGCCGGTCGGGAAGGCACGATGACAAAATAGATCATTTGAGCGAGTCCGACTATGTACTCTGACGTCAATCATACTGAGAAGCTCAGGATAGACAGCTTCACCTCTGAGCAGTTTGGGCAGAAAACACAAATCCAGTAGTTGTCTTCTCATACACAAAGAGTCCATGCCCAAGAGAGTCCCAATTCTTGCCAGTAGTACAGTGCCGTAGTCAAAGCCAAGTCTCGTCCCAACAATACGAATAAATCGGTCCTATATCCTCTGGAGCCACTGGATGTGTTCAATATGGTAAGGGGACCATACATACAACACTGGCATACTCGAGCACTGACATCACCAGTGCAACATAAATGAATTTCATTGCATCCACATTCAAACCAGTTCTTGACATTCTTATGAGAAACCCCCTCATAAGCACGCGTCCCTCTTCTAACAATGTCATCGATGCAGGCACGTATCAAGATCAGTGAATTGGGGGGGGGGCGAACCTACCGGGGGGGTCTGGGGGTTCCTCCCCCGGAAAATGTTTGCAATTTTAACGTCCTAGAAGAATTGTTTTTAGCAGTTTGGGGGGTGTTTTTAGGGTTTAAATATAGAAGAATACCTAAGTTCTGTAATCGAAAATAAGTTTGGCATAGATTAAAACAACTTCGAAATAGCATTTAAGTATATACATTTAATATCACAACTATTAAATAATAAAATGGATTCCATTGGAATGTTGTATTGTTAAAATGTTATGGAAACAGTTCAATGAGCAACAACTTAAACATAGTTTGGACATGCTAGGTTATTGTAATATGTATATGTAAGTTGTTGTTGCTGGCCGCCCCAGGCGACTGAAGCGAGGCATAGGCCCCCGCACATGCTCCGGCTTCTTGGAACATGGTCGGAGACCTGTACCGCGTGACAGCACCAAGGCGGCTGTGCGGGGGAAATTCGGCTCAGCTTGGCGACGCCCCAGAAGGTGGCTGTCGACACGGTACTCTTTATTGTTATGATCAAAACCGGCCCCGGAAGGGGAGAAATGCCGGGAGAAGAAAAAAACAGAGCAGTCTTATGAGTTTAAATAGTTGCACCAAAACAGGCTTGTGCTCAGCCGAATAAACATGAAACAATTGCACCAAACAGCGCTTGTGCTCAGCCAAAGGGTACGTGAAGCGTAAAAAGACTAAAATTAATGAAATTGCACCAAACAAGACCTATGCTCGGTCGTAAGGACGTTAAATTGCACCAAAACAGAAAGCCTATGCTCGGCAAGGGGATGCACGAAACGGGAGGGCCTATGCTCGGCCGGGAACATTGTACCAAAACAAGAACGCCTATGCTCGGCTTGGCGTAATATTATTAAGACGGTAACAATTACTAATGTTATTTTCATGACGGTAAATCAAATATTTTATTAACATTTTATTCTAAGCGTGTAGGTACATTTTTTGCTTTTTTCCGTTTGGGGGGGGGGCGATTGCCCCCATCGCCCCCCCCCTTAAATCCGTGCCTGCATCGATGTGATGGTCAGGTCTCAGATCAAACGAAAGTGTAACACCAAGGTCTCGAATCGTGAGCTTCCGTCTAATGAGGAAGAATGAAGTGTATAGTCATAGAGTAATGGAGAGGTAGAACGATGGAAAGAAACAACGGCACATTTGTCACCATCAATCCTCATGCTGTCTCGATGACATCAGTCCATAATTTTTTGCAGACAGAGCTGAAGTCTATTGCAGTCTTCGGCTGAGGATATGGAGGAAAAACCTTTCATATCGTCTGAAAAAAGAAGACAGCTAACATTAATGCAGTCAGTTATGTCATTTAGAAAAATTTTGAAAATGAATGGGCCCAGGTGTGATCCTTGTGGTACCCCCCAAGTAGCAACAAAAGGTCTTGAAGTGGATCCGGCAAATTTAACAGTTAGAAAACGATGATAGAGGTAAAACCCGAACTACTGCAAAATATTACCAGGTATAATAATAATAATAATTCTTTATTGCGTAAACAATCGTATAAATTGCATTGAATGCGTCAAAGTTACAATATATATACATATACTTTATACTATAATACATTTGAATAATGAATAAATGAATAAATGAAGTTTATTCCACAGATAATACAAGTTTACAGTCATGGCAATTATGGAATAGAACTAACCACTGTTTCCAGTAATTATGGTTAGTAAATAAACTAAAAGTATAGATTAAATACAAACTAATTTACAAAGTAAGTAAGAAAGAATACAAGACAAATACAAAATGAATTAATTTGAGTTCAGTTTTAGTAATTACAAATTGACGTGCAGCTTTGCAGTGTTTGTGGCTTGATTCATTGTTTCATTTTGAGGGAGACGTACAAAAGACAAGATAAGATAGTCAGACAATAACAATTACAATTTGCGTCCTATATAGCCTATAACGTTTCTATACAATTAAAATAATAATAATTGTATATGCCTCCAGTTTGCCCAGTAGATGGGCATGATTAATTGTGTTGAATGCTTTCGAGAGATCAATATATACACTATCGAACTGTAAACCATTGATGAAGGCGGACAAGACAATTCTTTGAACAGTACAAGATTAGTAGAAAGACCTCCCAGACACAAATCCATGCTGCACAGGAGCAATAATATTCTTGCAAGCAAAGCTAATGCGGTCAAGCACAAAGGATTCAAAAACCTTACCCAAGGCTGAAATGCTATTGGCCTATAGTTTCGCACATTGGCCACACCAGATGACTTGTGAATTGGTACTACAAAACTAAACTTCAATACATCAGGGAAAATTTACCAACTCTAGAAGTCTATTAAATACCATTGTGAGATGGGGAGCAAGCAGGGCGCTACAATACTTTAGGACGGAAAGTGGTATCTCACCAGGCCCAGGACTTTTATTCGGGTCCAGAGACGATAACTTCAATTCCACTGAATCAACGTCTAAGACACGAGAAAAAAGATTTACCGTTGAGCTGTAATGATATTGGGGAACATGAGAACCAGATTATGTGAATACTGAAGAAAAGTGATCTGCAAACAAATTTCAGATCTCGGAAGAACAGGATGTTGATTTGTGCTTGAAATATACTTCAACAGTCTGTGCTTCAATTTTTTCTCAACAACCAGTCGTCTCAAATCAGGAGAAAGCCAACAGGGTACACGGGTGTAGGCTGTTATCAAAGTGCCCAAAATGCCAATCCTAGCCGACAGTCTCCCCCTGACACCATTATTAAGGCTATAGGTTGTGTGACAGCCCCTTTACGTCGTTTGACAAGTGTTAAAACAGTCATGCCGGTCCCGGGATCTCCCAAAATCGGGCCCAAATTTAGGGCCTCTGCCAAACCAGGTAACTTGTACACTTTTAGTTTGCAGCACGGGTACTTAGAGCCACCCATCCTCCTGAAGGGGTATTACAGTATTTATCACTGCACTATGAACACTACCGGCGAAAGGTGGCCCACAGCATCAAATATACTAAACATGATAGGTCCCAACAAATAATGAAGATTGGAAAACACAGCTTCATGATTGCAGTGAGAGAAATCATAAACAACCTGCTGAGAATCAGAGACCTGCATAAGAACAGGTATATCGCAAGTTATTGCAGCATGAGCAGGTTCCGTAGTCAAGAGAGGATCAATAGCAGAAAGTACTTTCATGTATTGATTTGAAGAACAAAATTATATCAAGCAGTATAACACCCCAAGTGCATTTTGAGTAGAGTTAATCTGAGAAATTGAAACTACTCACTCCTGAGATAGAAACTATTTCAATCAGGGTCCGTGAGCTTCTATATGTTGGAACAGGTGAAAACGCGAGCGTCTACGTCTAGAAGACTGAAATCACCAGCAAGAAGAATCGAGGTGAGAGAAGGATAAGTAGACATAACTTCATCGACTGCCTCACAGAAGTGTTCATATACGAGCACAGGTTGCTGAGGTGAGATATATGCACCCACAACCAGAAGACGTGATAACTTAACTCCAACAGAAAAAAATGACATTTCTACGTGTAATATCGAAGTATCAATAACATTGACCTGAAGGTCAGATTTAGCAGCAATCAGAAACCCCCCCCCCCCCCCCCGGAACCAGTCTTCAAACTTGAAGCACTAGACCTATCGTTTCAAAATACTGTACGTTATACAAAACGAATCCGGGTTCAGAATTTAGAATGTCTCGATATAGGTTTGTCTGTATTATCAGAATATTGTAAACGCATACTGAGACAGCTTTTTGTAATTCCTTCAATTTAGTTCTGAGTTCATTTATATTCTGGTAATACACACGTATAATACTGTTATAAATCCGAGATTTATTCGTTTTATGATATCTTCTTTTATAATGTTGCCACACCATTCACAAACTTTACAGTAAGATCTGCCTCCCCACTGTCCTGTCTCTTTTTTATGTTGAGCTCTGAGATTTTCTAGTTGCTTCCTTTCATTAAGTGTGCGATCTCGTGCAAAGCTCACATTCACCAAGTTGATATCTTAAGTTAAGCCACATTAAGTAATAATAATCTGGTTGATTTATCGTAACGTTGAGTAAGTGAGCCGTTATGACGATGGGTTGATGGATTGGTCTATCAATACGTTGAGTGGGTGAGCCGTTATGACGATGGGTTGGTGGATTGGTCTATCAATACGTTGAGTGGGTGAGCCGTTATGACGATGGGTTGGTGGATTGGTCTATCAATACGTTGAGTAGGTGAGCCATTATGACGATGGGTTGGTGTATTGGTCTATCAATACGTTGAGTAGGTGAGCCGTTATGACGATGGGTTGGTGGATTGGTCTATCAATACGTTGAGTAGGTGAGCCGTTATGACGATGGGTTGGTGGATTGGTCTATCTGGACCACGTGTGGATGGTACGTGTATAGGTGTGCAGTTGGGTAAATACCACTGTACGTGTATGGGTGTGCAGGTGGGTAAACCCCAGTGTACGTGTATGAATGTGCAGGTGGGTAAACACCACTGTACGTGAATGGGTGTGTGGGTGGTTCAACACCACTGTACGTGTATAGGTGTGCAGTTTGGTAAATGCCACTGTACGTGTATGGGTGTGCAGGTGGGTAAACACCAGTGTACGTGTATGGGTGTGTTGATAAGTAAACACAATTGTACGTGTATGGGTCAACATCACTGTACGTGTATGGGAGGGTGGGTTAGTCAACACCACTTTACGTATGGGAGGGTGGATAAGTCAACACCACTGTACGTATATAGGAGGGTGGGTAAGTCAACACCACTGTACGTGTATGGGTGTGCAGTTTGGTAAATGCCACTGTACGTGTTTGGGTGTGCAGGTGGGTAAACACCAGTGTACGTGTATGGGTGTGTTGATAAGTAAACACAATTGTACGTGTATGGGTCAACATCACTGTACGTGTATAGGAGGGTGGGTTAGTCAACACCACTTTACGTATGGGAGGGTGGATAATTCAACATCACTGTACGTGTATGGGAGGGTGGATAAGTCAACACCACTGTGCGTATATAGGAGGGTGGATAAGTCAACACCACTATACGTATATAGGAGGGTGGATAAGTCAACACCACTGTACGTATATAGGAGGGTGGATAAGTCAACACCACTGTACGTATATAGGAGGGTGGGTAAGTCAACACCACTGTACGTGTATAGGAGGGTGGATAAGTGAACACCACTGTACCTATATAGGAGGGTGGGTAAGTCAACACCACTGTACGTGTATGGGAGGGTGGATAAGTCAACACCACTGTACCTATATAGGAGGGTGGGTAAGTCAACACCACTGTACCTATATAGGAGGGTGGGTAAGTCAACACCACTGTACGTGTATGGGAGGGTGGATAAGTCAACACCACTGTACCTATATAGGAGGGTGGGTAATTCAACACCACTGTACCTATATAGGAGGGTGGGTAAGTCAACACCACTGTACGTGTATGGGAGGGTGGATAAGTCAACACCACTGTACCTATATAGGAGGGTGGGTAAGTCAACACCACTGTACGTGTATGGGAGGGTGGATAAGTCAACACCACTGTACCTATATAGGAGGGTGGGTAAGTCAACACCACTGTACGTGTATGGGAGGGTGGATAAGTCAACACCACTGTACCTATATAGGAGGGTGGATAAGTCAACACCACTGTACCTATATAGGAGGGTGGGTAAGTCAACACCACTGTACGTATATAGGATGGCGGGTAAGTCAATACCACTGTACCTATATAGGAGGGTGGGTAAGTCAACACCACTGTACGTGTATAGGACGGCGGGTAAGTCAACACCACTGTACCTATATAGGAGGGTGGGTAAGTCAACACCACTGTACGTGTATAGGATGGCGGGTAAGTCAACACCACTGTACCTATATAGGAGGGTGGGTAAGTCAACACCACTGTACGTATATAGGATGGCGGGTAAGTCAATACCACTGTACCTATATAGGAGGGTGGGTAAGTCAACACCACTGTACGTGTATAGGATGGCGGGTAAGTCAACACCACTGTACCTATATAGGAGGGTGGGTAAGTCAACACCACTGTACGTATATAGGATGGCGGGTAAGTCAATACCACTGTACCTATATAGGAGGGTGGGTAAGTCAACACCACTGTACGTGTATAGGATGGCGGATAAGTCAACACCACTGTACCTATATAGGATGGCGGGTAAGTCAACACCACTGTACCTATATAGGATGGCGGGTAAGTCAACACCACTGTACCTATATAGGATGGCGGGTAAGTCAACACCACTGTACCTATATAGGATGGCGGGTAAGTCAACACCACTGTACCTATATAGGATGGCGGGTAAGTCAACACCACTGTACCTATATAGGATGGCGGGTAAGTCAACACCACTGTACCTATATAGGATGGCGGGTAAGTCAACACCACTGTACCTATATAGGAGGGTGGATAAGTCAACACCACTGTACGTGTATAGGATGGCGGGTGGGTAAGTCAACACCACTGTATGTATATAGGAGGGTGGGTAAGTCAACACCACTGTACGTGTATAGGAGGGTGGGTAAGTCAACACCACTGTATGTATATAGGAGGGTGGGTAAGTCAACACCACTGTACGTGTATAGGATGGCGGGTGGGTCAACAGCCCTTGCGTTATACTATTTATTAAGCACCTTCAGTGTCTTGATTTACAACAACCTAACCTTTATTTGGAAATATACCCTTGAAGATTATACAAACTCTTCAGTCTCAAAGGCAGTTGACGATATTTTAGTCGCTACTATAGCTAATAGGATTGGAGACCTGAGAGGAAAACGTCAAAGCCGACTTTATCACCAGACTTACCGCCGCCTTTCTAAACACATTTCCTAACAGCGTGTTCTTAATTGGATAAAGCCGGTACATCGCATTGGGCGCTATTTATTTGATTTTCTACGTCTGTTCGATATTTTATTCGCTGAAAACCCTTTTCCAACAAAGTCGTCTCTTACACTCGAGTCTTAACTAACAAACGTGGACTGTGTGTTTATTTGACGGAGTGATAGTATTTATATAGTTTACTGCGTCAATTCAAAAGATAGAGTTTTTCTAACAGATAATAATAGTTCAATTGCAAAGGAATAATTTTACCAAGAATCACTACCACGGTACGTATATGGGTGGGCGGGTGAGTATCTACCTTTGTATATGTATGTGTAGGTGAGTGGGTTATCACCACCACTGTACGTGTACAGGTGGGTAGGTCTACGTTTAATTCTAATACCACTCTACATGTACTAATACTTTACACTACACCTTATATTAATTTAGTTTTTGTTAAATTTATGTGAGGCCTATTTTAAAGTCTTTTTTTATATAAACTTATTAAAAATGGAATTTACTCATACACTGTATTTTAATAATACTCGTATTACAGTAACTACAAACGAAAGTTGACACTAATTTTTTTATATAAAACTAATAGAATATTTGGTAGATTAATGAAATTCGAATTTTGTTCAACGATTCTTAACTAGAGAAAAAAATTCAAACAATCTTAACCGTTTTCCTTGTAATCATTTTTTAAATATAATGAAACATAAACATTTATATTTAAATACGTACTTTACACTCTACTGTTTGTTAAAATTCTTCTCAGCCCACCGTACTTTATTTACCCACCCAAACACGTTCATTGGCATTTACAAATAAATTTTATTTCTAGATTCTATTGAAGAGATCGTACAATGGGCGCTTAATTTTAAAGCAGTTAGGCCTACAGAGGAAACGCCAAAGCCAACGTCCTCTGGGAACGAATATCCAAGTCTGTGTCTATTAACAGGAAATTGTGAGATTAGGTGTACGGGCACCATGAATATTGAAGTGCGCCGTCGGATGTGGGGCGGTACTTACCGTTCGTACGCGCTGACTAAACGAACGCCACTAACAGTTTAACTTTAAACCGGAAAATAATAATCAATAACAATGTTTATGCAAAACAAGATCAAACGGAATCCAATGTCGATAGTTTTATGTGGAATTAGGTGATATAAACATATCTGAAGGTTATCAAGGAGGGATTTGTTTGTTTAAGTCCGTATCTGAAACGATTGGATACTTCCACTAATTTAAAATATCTCCTTATTTTGAGTGGAGACAAAAACTATTATATTTGATTGGAAAATAACGCATTATTGACAATATTCGCATTATTGACCGAAGAACCATTGCATATTCAAAAAGCAATGATTGTATCTTCATTAATTATTTTTGAATAGTTACATATAGTTCTTAAGTTTGTTAATGTTCGTAGTCAAGATTTTTGGTGATTTCTTATGACTAGCTTTGGGAAGTGAGAACATTCGCTTTAAATACTCTTCCAGACAATACATTGTTCTGGGATAGTCATTCAGAGTCCAGCGAGTATGGAAAGGGTGGATGAATTGTCAAACCATACGTTATACAGGGTGGAAAAAATATGGAAACGCTTTCAGAACAATGTTAATTTTTCCATAGATAATTTGATAATTTAATATTTTTTAATAATTGTGTTCCGTAAAGTATAATTTTTGATCATAATATAATTTACTTGAAACCGTTAAATAGTGGTGAAATAATATTGTTCAAATTAGTTACTTTGAAATTTAAATGACCGCTACTTTGGAAAGAATAAACCTTTCGCAGTCCGGTTTGCGACAGTTGATTTCTCTTGAATAGACCTTTCATTTGATAACAAACTCGACCTAGGCTTACGTTGAAGATTTTCGTTCAACTCCTTTTGGGCCGTCCCCCTGAAAAGATGAAATATCCTAATAGCGTCAAAAAGTATGTTCTTTGTAACAATGATCATGTACAAGATAAGTGAAGTCATACAAAAGTTGTGAAAGCGTTTCCATATTTTCCCCCACCCTGTGTATATACATATATAGCCTATGTGTATATAGGCCTAAGATTAATTAACAGACCAACATGGCCTCTGTGTTGATATGTGAAACCGGTCAACAAATATACAGGGTTGGGTAAAAGTCTGGAATATATTTATTGATTTTAAAACTATTAACAGAAATGTAATGAAACTTTACAATTATGTCTCAATACCAAACATTTAGATATATTTTATTCGTTTTTCGCATAGTCAGGGGATGGCCCATTGAGAAAGTCTTAACAATTTTAAATTTAAGCCTACCTTGAGTTACACCTCATTTTAAATGTGTTTGTTCGTACAGTACAAAAGTGCAAACCTGAGGTAAAAAGGATGACCCAGTCCGAAAATACAGCTATCCAAAGAATTTAATGTCATATAACTAATTCTTCTTAGTTATTCGGCTAATTATTTAACAGTTTGAGGTCCTTGTTGTTGAGTGTGTTGTTTATTGTTTACAATCTTAACGAACGACTGCGTTATAAAAATAACCATGTTATTAAACAAAAATAAGAAAAAATATTGATACTCTTTTGATAGAAGGTTTACCCTATAAATAGTTTAAGAAAATTATTATAATAATTTGTAACATTTTTTGGTGGAAATTAATATCTCACGTTCAGTTAGATGAATTATAGCCGTAAGAAGTAATATATCTTCTCGTTGTACTTAAAAGCAGTATTAGTTATATGACATTATAATGTTTGAGAGGTTGTCTTTTCTGACTGGGTGATCCTTTTGACCTCAGATTTGCACTTATGTATTGTGCAGAGACCTTTAAAATGAGGTGTAGCTTAAGGTAGGCTTACAATTAAAATTTTTAAGACATTTCATGGGCCAGTCACTGGCTATGCCAAACAAGCACGTCTAAATGTTTAGTATTGGGATATGTACACAACTTTGGTTCAACTCTACATATTTAATAAACACATAAAGTTTTTCTTCTAATATCCCCGTTATGTTTTCTCTTATTATTTGAAATATTTTTCTTGTATTCATGGAAGATACTATCAGTAATTTGTGTTTGTTGTTTGTTAGTGTTACTTTGCCCAACGACTCATCCCGGTTGTAAAGTGCTTTCTATCAACTACCGTTTGAGTGTCCCTAATACCCAAGTTAATTATAACAGTTTATGTGATAGAGGAATACTGCTTTATTATACCCATATGAAAACTCTCGGTCATAAGCTAAAATTAATTATGTTTAATTTATTCACTACCTGGTAAGCTACTGTGTTTTTGTCGTAATAAGGAATCATAATTCAACAGTGCAGTATACGTGTGTCGAATAGTTATTTCTCCACTTTTCCATGCGATTACAGGGCCAGCACCTTGTTAGCCTCTCTCTTACTCCTCAATTTCTCAAAGATAAACGTATTAATTATTTCTATGTGTTTAAAAATGTACATTAGTTATAATATATGTAAAACAGCCACCTAGACGTTCGGTGCGGCCGTAAGAAAGTGACCTCTGTTTCCTTTTTCTCTAGGCTATAAAATCAAATAACAGCATGTAAAAAAGTTCTCACTTTTATTCAATTAAAAATACTCCTCCAGCTGGTGGCACTACCTATCGGAGATTCTTTGAACTACGACAGGTAAACTAGGCGCAACTAGGCAACCGACAAACAGGTATGTTCCTCACATTGCATTCGATCCGAAACAGGTACTGCACCTTCTTATCATCTGATAAAACGCTGAACAATTAATTAATTACCTTACATTGAACAATAAAACAATACTAGTTTAAATGTTAAACAAACCTATATATTAATTATGTAGCGTGTTTTGATTGAACAAATTAATTCTTAAAACAGAGCACAATCAGCATTATTGAACAACTATTTCCATTTGAACATATTAAAGTATTAAAATGTATAATTTTTTTATAATACAAATTCAACTGTTATTCTACATACTGATATTGTAAAATCTTTTGAATGTATTTATAATCATCGACTCGCGTTTTTGCTGTTAGATTAGCGTTAAGCTGATAAACTGCTTACGCTCATTCATTATTCAATTCCAATTAAATTTATGTTGTATAGACTATTCATATTTTACGTGGACCAGTATTCATAACTGCTTTCATATAAACAAGAATCTGCATACTGTATCGTAATTCGTACCAGTCAAATTTATGAAAAATTTGGCCTAATTTTATTTACAATCTCAACATTTAATCATGAGTACAATAATGAATCTAAATTGTTTTAAATAAGCGTTAAATAAAGGTTTAAATTATAGCAAATAATAGTAACAATTTTTACAATCCCTCCCCCGTTTGGTGTGCTTCCATACTGTGCTCGTGTATCTTACACTATCTCGTGTATCTTACACTATCTCGTGTATCTTACACTATCTCGTGTATCTTACATTATCTCGTGTATCTTACATTATCTCGTGTATCTTACATTATCTCGTGTATCTTACACTATCTCGTGTATCTTACACTATCTCGTGTATCCTACACTATCTCGTGTATCTTACACTATCTCGTGATCTTACACTATCTCGTGTATCTTACACTATCTCGTGTATCTTACACTATCCCGTGTATCTTACATTATCTCGTGTATCTTACACTATCTCGTGTATCTTACACTATCTCGTGTATCTAACACTATCTCATGTATCTTACACTATCTCATGTATCTTACACTATCTCGTGTATCTTACACTATCTCGTGTATCTTACTCTATCTCGTGTATCTTACATTATCTCGTGTATCTTACACTATCTCGTGTATCTAACACTATCTCGTGTATCTTACACTATCTCGTGTATCTTACATTATCTCGTGTATCTTACACTATCTCGTGTATCTTACACTATCTCGTGTATCTTACACTATCTCGTGTATCTTACACTATCTCGTGTATATCTAGTCTACTAAAATTTACGTTAATTAACTGCAATAGTTAGAAATAAGTGTACTTTAAAAATTTGATATGAGTTACAAAATGATTGTTTATGATTATTTTGTTTAGAAACTTAGTGTTTGGACATTTATTTTTCTATTATTAGCAGTACATCATAAGTATCGACATTCTACGAGATTAATGTGCAAGGGATAATCATAATAGTGACCATGCAGTAGTACTGTACGTGTACGGACGGGTGGTGACCATGCAGTAGTACTGTACGTGCACGGACGGGTGGTGACCATGCAGTAGTACTGTACGTGTACGGACGGGTGGTGACCATACAGTAGTACTGTACGTGTACGGACGGGTGGTGACCATGCAGTAGTACTGTACGTGTACGGACGGGTGGTGACCATGCAGTAGTACTGTACGTGTACGGACGGGTGGTGACCATGCAGTAGTACTGTACGTGCACGGACGGGTGGTGACCATGCAGTAGTACTGTACGTGTACGGACGGGTGGTGACCATGCAGTAGTACTGTAAGTGTACGGACGGGTGGTGACCATTTAGTAGTACTGTACGTGCACGGACGGGTGGTGACCATGCAGTAGTAGGCCTACTGTACGTGCACGGACGGGTGGTGACCATGCAGTAGTACTGTACGTGTACGGACGGGTGGTGACCATGCAGTAGTACTGTACGTGCACGGACGGGTGGTGACCATGCAGTAGTACTGTACGTGTACGGACGGGTGGTGACCATGCAGTAGTACTGTACGTGCACGGACGGGTAGTGACCATGCAGTAGTACTGTACGTGCACGGACGGGTGGTGACCATGCAGTAGTACTGTACGTGCACGGACGGGTGGTGACCATGCAGTAGTACTGTACGTGCACGGACGGGTGGTGACCATGCAGTAGTACTGTACGTGCACGGACGGGTGGTGACCATGCAGTAGTACTGTACGTGTACGGACGGGTGGGTAAACACAACATCTTAACATTTTTTGACACCTGATATCTTGAAAAAGTTGTTTTGTAAACACAAAGAGGGGGGGCTATACCTACGAAACAATATACAAAGGTAAATATACTCCTACAAACTTTATTTTTGTATATCATATTTATATTGCAAATTTGCAAAGCCCTAAACCATGTTGTAAATCAGCAATAGCTACATTGGTCGTTTTTTTTCAAAAGAGATGATTAATCTTTGTGGTTTGGGGTTTGTGGTTTGGGGGTGACCTTTAGATTACCCAGTAATTAAATCAAATTGAAACAGAATTCAAAGAGTGTTTGTTTGCTCGTTTGACACCTAGAAGCATCGGTCCACCTATAGATTAAAATTAGTTTTGCAGGTTTGGAGTTCTTAAATAAAGGATGTTTGCCTTTAAGTTGGAGTTACATTGTAGGGTTTAAGGCGTGTTTGTAAAAATCTAATCTAGTCTCCATACAAAATTACATTTTTTTTTCAATGTATGATTATGTCTAGAAAAATCCAACACACTTCAATTAGAGGAGCTAACTATTCTTAGTTTACTTTCCTTAGTGTACGAAGAACTTGTTTATTTCTCTCGCTGTTATACAGTAGGAGGAAGCGATGTTATGGGACATTAAGGCCGATTCCAGGAACGTTTGTTAGTATTCCAAATACACAAAATACGATAAGTCTTAAATTGTGGACAAATAAAAGAAATGTTGAACATTTTGGACATGAGAACGAAAACTGGAATCATATGAAAAGTGGTTCGTAATATGTTTATCTGAGTTAGATATTTGATTACTTTCCATTTCTATAGAAAATATGTGGAGAGTATGTTATAGTTAGGGGAATTTAGGAGACGGGGAGGAGATGTAACCAAAGTTAACAGTTCAGTGTGTTTAAAGTAGAGCTGTAAACATTTTGAAAGCAATCTTTCCGTAACATCAGATAAAAAATAGTAATATAAAAACAAAATGGTGCTCGTAAAAATAACGCATTCTCTATCTTTGGAGGCCCGTTACTACTGGGGATCAAGACATGATTATTGTAAATGGCTTTCTCACACATTTATAGAATAAAGAAAAAGAAATAAAAGTGTTACCGTGAGACAAAGAGGAACTAAGATACACCAGACATAACTTTCTAGAATATCCTCTATACAACAGTTGTAAATTCGAAAAATCAACGCACTACATGACTTGTAAAATAATTAATAAAATATGCATGATTAATAATATTATTGAATTTGACAACTATTTGTTAAGATCAGTCAAGAAATATTTGTTAATTAACGCATTTTACACTTTAGAGGAGTTCTTAAATTGTGGTATAGAACCACTAATATAACATGGCTGTATTTATTAGTTAGCACATACATAAATTAGTTCGTAAGAAATTTAGGATAAGATATCTAGTATTTATGTTGACTATTCCTATGTACAATATTGTATTTTACAGGAAATAAATAATGTCTTATGTCTTATGACAAGGAAAGTGAATGATAGCTTTAAGTAAGTACAACCAAAACTACTATTTTATTATATACTAACAAAAACCGGCCTCGCTTTGCTGTGGCTTAGTCTGATACTAACTATTATTTGTTATTTTTACTTAAGTTGTAAAACAAATGAAGGTTGATTGTTTGTTCGATTTTATCTTAAAGTAACTTACAGTAGTTTCATAAATACACACTCATTTGGTCACAGTAATAAACTTCCAGTGTATGATTTGGATATAATATGATCATAAATCAGCTGTCACAGTAGCCTTTTTCATCACTGATATTTATTTGAATTTGTGAAATGTAGGTTGGTCAAAAATGCCCCGTTCCCATTTACAATTTTACGAATTTATATATAAAGACAATCTCGTATATAAATGCAATGAATAAATTAAACATGTTTGAAATATGATGCAGATAAATAATACGAGCCTAAATATGATGTGCCTAAGTAAGATAATAATAGATATAACTTTCAGCATTTACTATTCCAAGTACCTAAAACGAGACTTACTGTATGTCAGTATTCATTTACTTGGAATGCTCCTAGAATTTATAATTTAGTTTCTGTACGGTTAAGTGCTTTCAATAACTTAAATCAATTTTGTAAAACATTGAAACAATTTTTGTTTACTGTACAGTATAGTGAGGAGTTTTTAAGAATTGTCACTTAGCTATCTTTGAAACTGTCAAAAGGTGGCGTGTGCGTGCGTGTGTGTGTGTGTGAGTGTGTGTGTGTGTGTGTGTGTGTGTGTGTGTGTGTGTGTGTGTGTGTGTGTGTGTGTGTGTGTGTGTGTGTGTGTGTGTGTGTGTGTGTGTGTGTGTGTGTGTGTGTGTGTGTGTGTGTGTGTGTGTGTGCGTGGGCGGGCGCGCGCGCGCGCGCATGCACTTGGAAACATATGCTGTAAAGATTGATGTAATTGTTAGTATATCTGTCAATAATTGTAAGAATATCTGTCAATAATATTTCATGCTGTAGTACACACAAGTATATTATTATTTTGTTAAATTATTAAGAATATTGTAAGAAATCTGTTATTTTCTTGGCCGGCGCAAACTCTTTCTTTTCAGAGCAAATTAATATGTTTCTTTTTACAATGCAGGTAACCCCAACACAGGTTTTTCCTTCGGGGAGCCGAACTTTTTTAACAAAAAGTATTTTAGTTTACATAAAGTAGACAGTTTAATTTATTGTTTATTAGGTTAGGTTATTTTTGTACATGTAGTTTTTGTGAAATAAAGATAAAAAAAGTTCAGAAGAATACAAAGGAAGAACATTTAATAATGTTTACGAAAAGAGGGCTCTGAAGTTCGACATAATTGATAGAGAACTGGTGTGGAAGCAGTGATGTAGGCCTAATACCACATGTTGACCTAGGTTATGTAGGCTAAACAGTAGTGTATGATATATGTAGTACCATGCAGACAAGAAAACTTCATTGGGCTGTATGGGTAAACAGTAGTGTATGATATAATGTAGTACCATGCAGACAAGAAAACTTCATTGGGCTGTATGGGTAAACAGTAGTGTATGATATAATGTAGTACCATGCAGACAAGAAAACTTCATTGGGCTGTATGGGTAAACAGTAGTGTATGATATAATGTAGTACCATACAGACAAGAAAACGTCATTGGACTGTATGGGTAAACAGTAGTGTATGATATAATGTAGTACCATACAGACAAGAAAACGTCATTGGACTGTATGGGTAAACAGTAGTGTATGATATAATGTAGTACCATACAGACAAGAAAACGTCATTGGACTGTATGGGTAAACAGTAGTGTATGATATAATGTAGTACCATACAGACAAGAAAACGTCATTGGACTGTATGGGTAAACAGTAGTGTATGATATAATGTAGTACCATACAGACAAGAAAACGTCATTGGACTGTATGGGTAAACAGTAGTGTATGATATAATGTAGTACCATACAGACAAGAAAACGTCATTGGACTGTATGGGTAAACAGTAGTGTATGATATAATGTAGTACCATACAGACAAGAAAACGTCATTGGACTGTATGGGTAAACAGTAGTGTATGATATAATGTAGTACCATACAGACAAGAAAACGTCATTGGACTGTATGGGTAAACAGTAGTGTATGATATAATGTAGTACCATACAGACAAGAAAACGTCATTGGACTGTATGGGTAAACAGTAGTGTATGATATAATGTAGTACCATACAGACAAGAAAACGTCATTGGACTGTATGGGTAAACAGTAGTGTATGATATAATGTAGTACCATACAGACAAGAAAACGTCATTGGACTGTATGGGTAAACAGTAGTGTATGATATAATGTAGTACCATACAGACAAGAAAACGTCATTGGACTGTATGGGTAAAACTGTCGTGAATCTTATTTTCCTTTAGTAGTTAATGTTAATTAGTTTTTAAAAAGAAGATAATATACAAGAAATAAAATCTTATAGTCTTTTCCAGTAGACGTTTGCAAACTGGATATTATATATATATATATATATATATATATATATATATATATATATATATATATATATGTATATATATATATATATATATATATATATATATATATATATATGTATACATATATATACATATCCATACATACATACATATATATATATAAGCCAAGTCCCAATATATTGGGAAATACCAAGAGGATTTGTGTTCCATAAACAAGTTTTTATTCATCGACTAAATGTATCTAATTTGTTTTTATTTTTATTTCATTGTTCACACATGGGCCCAATCTGAGCGCGCATGCGCAAGTACAGTCAGTGCCGTTTGGAAGATTTGTCCTGTTGTGCCAAGCATTTTTTATTTATTTGATATCTTTCTTTCACCAGATTGTTGCGGTTATTTTTCATGTCACCGTATGACTAACTTTTCTATTAAAGAATTTTCATATTTGCAGCAATCTTAAATTGCAAACGAAGTTTCAATTTAACGCGCATTAAGTAAACCTTGGCCTGACACACACACATTGTTTATTTCCGATCAGATTATTTGCCTGCGCCGCTGAAACAACAGTGGCACGAGAGAGTATATTGAGAGTTACACACTGGACGGAAAAATTAACGATAATTTTATTTAACGCCGTCGGTAGCTGGTGGACGACCACTGCCCTGCCACTTCATCGGACGTTTTTTCTGCCGATTTTTAATATACAGTGGCGTACTAGCCCGAATGCAGACTTGCACACATGACGCTTAGATAACACCACAGTTATTTATCTGTGATAACACGCTTCTCTAGATAGATAAGCTGAACAAATGACATTTGATGACGTCATTGTCCTCAAGAAACAGCTGTGACGGCGTCGGAACTTTTAACGTCGTGTGTGGAAGCACTAATCTTCTGAGCTTAGCGTCGTTAAATAATCCGATCGGAGAGAAAAACGCCGAGTGTGTCCAGGTCATCTGGATTACTTATTTGTTTCTTGTGTAGAAGGAGTGTGCCCCAATTATTCCCGTCTAAGAAGAACAACGAATTTGTTTTGTTCTTCTTTTGCCTTTCAAAGTAAACGTACGACGTGGCAGTTTTCCAGCTGGGCCCTGGCCCGTGAACTTCGCCCTTTGACCTTCTCAGCAGTCCCACTTTTGGGACCACTCATATAGCACTCAAGTTTACAACAGGTGACCATAAGCGGCGTTTGAGGTTTCTTCCTAAAGAGCTTTGTGGGCTGTAACATCAGGGACACGTTTAATAATACTTAGATTGAAATTATTCAGTTATTCTTTAATATATCATTACCATCCTAAAAAAGTCAATTGCTGCATTTAAATATAGACCAACCATTCTATTGGTACCGGTAGTTAAAACTAATTCACATAAATATAAACAGATGTATAAATTGCATGATTATAAAGGTCACGCATGTACGTAAATAGTAATAAAATGATACTCCAAATATCCCAGAGAACAAATTTTAAAATTATAAATAGTTTCAGTGTATTTTTAATAGTATTTATTTAATTGCCTTGAACTAAAACCAATTTCAATTAAAGTCAAAGTTAAAATCACACTTTTTACTATTATTAAGCTATAAATTGTATAATAATAAATTGATTCACTGCTAGTAAATGACGATACAAAGTATAATACTGTAAATAGTTTCAATTAAATAAACATTATTACAAATTACCTTAAATAAACAAACTATATATTAATTATATCTTAGTATATAGATTACACTGCTAGTCAGAAATTTTACTAAAATATCGTCAGTTGTTACCTCCAAACGCAGAATATAACTAACTACACTATCCTTAAAATAGTAAATAATGAAATAAATTAACTATGAGCACACATGAATGAAGAAAAAAAATAGAAATAAGAAATACAACTATTTTTTCCACAAATAGTTTATTTACTAATATATTACATGTTGGTTGAACGCAAAACAAGTGAGTATCACAAAACAAAAATTCATTACAATATAAGTACACAATGAACAATTATTTTGATGAACGATTTCGGTAAATCACGTTTTACCATCTTCAGACCAGAGGGATTCACGAGAAATTACCATAATGATTGTTAATTTTGTACTTATATTGTTTTGTAGCGAACTCTTCTTTGTCTTTCTAAAAAAACATCGAATAGTGAATTAAAATTGAATCGGTTATTGCAGAAAGGGCACATGTAGCATTTTCAAAGTTTTGAGAAAAACAGTAAAAACTGTTTACAATTAACATTATCGGTAAAACAGTTTTGTAATTTTTATGTATGATACTAATAATACTTCTTAATTTTTTTGTGTAAAGTATAAAACCCATACTTTTTCAGTTTAGCTGAAAAAAATCCTAAATTTTTTTCACATGTGCCCTTTATGCAAAAAATGTAATTTTCTATGTTATGTTAGGTTTGGTAAGGTAATTTAGGTTAGGTTAGTGATAAATTACTAGAAAAACATGTTTGTTAGTAAAATTTAATATAAACTTCTTACATCATTACTGTAACAATATTTCGTCAAAATAATAACTAAGAATTTAGTCTCAAAACAATAAAAACCTCTGTAGCTTAATTTTGATTAGATTGCGTCTTCTTCATCATCAGATTGGTTGACAGCTGCTGTCGTTGGCCATGAAAGTATTTGGTTGTAGAAGTCTTCGTAACCACATAAATACTGTTTTAAATTATTTAGATCGGCAATTTTTTTGTGGTTGATTGGTACTTGGCCTTGTGGATAAGCTTTTGTTGTAGGAAGATTTGGAAGGTTAGGGCCTACTATTGGGTTTTGCTAAAGAAAAGGTTTGTTTATTTAATCCTGCAATAAATGACATGGCCACAACTTTTACCTTGTTAGTATTAGTGTACTCAAACGGTTTAAAGGAAGAAATCTTAAATCCAATTTTATCCTCCTTACGGACTCCCCGACCCGATGTCTCATCTGAATTGACAATTTTTTTGTAATATTTTTGCCACCAGGTTTTGAAGGAGAGTATGTCTTCTGTATTTACATAGATTATTTCAAATCTGTCTCTTGTACTTGAACGCTTGAATAACTCTCCGTATTGATCTAATGTGTAAATTCGATCAGTTTTCCTCAGTACTCTTTTCATTGATCCAAAGTCACGGTCGCAGGGCATAAATGAGTGACTTCGTACTGGAAAACATTGTGTTATACCTTCAAACCTGTCGGTATCACATAGGTATAACAGACAACAACTAAATAACAAGTGGAAATGTATTCGTCACCTGACAACTGAAGCCAGTGCGCCAACTGTTCTCAGAACGAAAAACCAAATTTACCGCAGAAAAGTCACATGTGACGACACATGTTCCCTTTCTGCTATAACCAAGAAATTCTGGATATATTTTTACTGTGAAGGAGGCATTGTACAAGTGCCCTTTCTGCACCAAACGATGCGTATAAGCAATAAGAATAAGAATCTGTACCTAACTCAGATACCGTCATATATGCTACATGTGCCCTTTCTGCAATAACCGATTCAATTAAACTTTGATCTAGTCTAGAGGTGTGCCAAACAGTACCAATGACCCACCTCTAATCTAGTACCATCGCCTTTAAAAGGTAGAAATAACGGTGGAATAGATAACGGTGGAATAGGCTTCCTTGCGGGTGCCAATGAACGAACGTACGAACGTAGTAGCGCTTTGCATTTTGTCTCTTGTGGAGCGAGGTCGTGCCCAGATGTCAGGTGGGTCAGGTTAGTCGAGCAGGCGTGGGACACAAGTGGATCGCTCGTCTAACACCGGTGACATTATGATTCACTTCTCGAAACTGTTTCTCAGTAGTACTTTATCCAGTGATATCAAATCTCATATAGTCCAAAGTACAAAAACCCTTGTTTATTAATTTTCTTAGAAAATAATATTATAGGAATGAAGAGTGACTCCCTAAAACGTCTTCATTCCTATCGTTCTTAAATATGGACAGTGAGGGTCTAAAAAAAGTTGAGTGTCATTAATAAATATGTATAAGGAAGCCTCGTACTTTGACCAATCAAAAACGAAGATTTAACATTTTAAAATATTCCTACTAACAATCAACGGACTTAATATTATCGTAAATTTTCTGAGGATGGATATATGTCATCCGTGACATTTATTACTCGAAAAATGTATTTACTAATAACTAAATATGTTATTAATGTTGTCTTCTAAAGGATAATAGTTTAAAGTCATTGTCAATGCTGATGGTAATATAGTAAAATTTTTAAATGATTATGAATTAGGAAAATGACACTCGAACTGTAAATATATTACAAATACTTATACTGAGACTCAATCTTGAAAATGGTTATCAATGCTGATAGTAATATCTAATCTTGAAAGTGATTATGAATGCAGATAGTGATACTCAAACTTAAAAATGGTTATCAGCGCTGATAGTAATACCTAATCTTGAAAGTGATTATGAATGCTGATAGTGATACTCAAACTTTAAAATAGTTATCAACGCTAACAGTAATATCTAATCTTGAAAGTGATTATAAATGCAGATAGTGATACTCAAACTTAAAAATGGTTATCAACGCTAACAGTAATATATAATCTTGAAAGTGATTATGAATGCTGATAATGATACTCAAACTTAAAAATGGTTATCAACTCTAACAGTAATATATAATTTTGAAAGTGATTATGATACTCAAACTTAAAAATGGTTATCAGCGCTGATAGTATTACCTAATCTTGAAAGTGATTATGAATGCTGATAGCGATACTCAAACTTAAAAATGGTTATCAACGCTAACAGTAATATATAATCTTGAAAGTGATTATGAATGCTGATAGTGATACTCAAACTTTAAAAAATGGTTATCAACGATGACAGTAATATCTAACCTTTAAAGTGATAATGCATGCTGATAGTGATACTGAAACTTAAAAGTGGTTATCAACGCTAATAGTAATATCTAATCTTGAAAGTGATTATGAATGCTGATAGTGATACTCAAACTTAAAAATGGTTATCAGCACTAATAGTAATATCTAATCTTGAAAGTGATTATGAATGCTGATAGTGATACTCAAACTTAAAAATGGTTATCAGCGCTGATAGTAATACCTAATCTTGAAAGTGATTATGAATGCTGATAGTGATACTCAAACTTAAAAATGGTTATCAACGCTAACAGTAATATATAATCTTGAAAGTGATTATGAATGCTGATAGTGATACTCAAGCTTTAAAAAATGGTTATCAACGATGACAGTAATATCTAACCTTAAAAGTGATAATGCATGCTGATAGTGATACTGAAACTTAAAAATGGTTATCAACGATGATAGTAATATCTAACCTTAAAAGTGATAATGCATGCTGATAGTGATACTGAAACTTAAAAATGGTTATCAACGATGATAGTAATATCTAACCTTAAAAGTGATAATGCATGCTGATAATGATACTGAAACTTAAAAATGGTTATCAACGATGATAGTAATATCTAACCTTAAAAGTGATAATGCATGCTGATAGTGATACTGAAACTTAAAAATGGTTATCAACGATGATAGTAATATCTAACCTTAAAAGTGATAATGCATGCTGATAGTGATACTGAAACTTAAAAATGGTTATCAACGATGATAGTAATATCTAACCTTAAAAGTGATAATGCATGCTGATAGTGATACTGAAACTTAAAAATGGTTATCAACGATGATAGTAATATCTAACCTTAAAAGTGATAATGCATGCTGATAGTGATACTGAAACTTAAAAATGGTTATCAACGATGATAGTAATATCTAACCTTAAAAGTGATAATGCATGCTGATAGTGATACTGAAACTTAAAAATGGTTATCAACGATGACAGTAATATCTAACCTTAAAAGTGATAATGCATGCTGATAGTGACACTGAAACTTAAAAATGGTTATCAACGCTGATAGTAATATCTAACCTTAAAAGTGATAATGCATGCTGATAGTGATACTCAAACTTAAAAATGGTTATCAACGCTGATAGTAATATCTAACCTTAAAAGTGATAATGCATGCTGATAGTGATACTGAAACTTAAAAATGGTTATCAACGCTGATAGTAATATCTAACCTTAAAAGTGATAATGCATGCTGATAGTGATACTGAAACTTAAAAATGGTTATCAACGCTGATAGTAATATCTAACCTTAAAAGTGATAATGCATGCTGATAGTGATACTGAAACTTAAAAATGGTTATCAACGCTGATAGTAATATCTAACCTTAAAAGTGATAATGCATGCTGATAGTGATACTGAAACTTAAAAATGGTTATCAACGATGACAGTAATATCTAACCTTAAAAGTGATAATGCATGCTGATAGTGACACTGAAACTTAAAAATGGTTATCAACGCTGATAGTAATATCTAACCTTAAAAGTGATAATGCATGCTGATAGTGATACTGAAACTTAAAAATGGTTATCAACGCTGATAGTAATATCTAACCTTAAAAGTGATAATGCATGCTGATAGTGATACTGAAACTTAAAAATGGTTATCAACGCTGATAGTAATATCTAACCTTAAAAGTGATAATGCATGCTGATAGTGATACTCAAACTTAAAAATGGTTATCAACGCTGATAGTAATATCTAATCTTTAAAGTAATTACGAATGCTGATAGTGATACTGAAACTTAAAAATGGTTATCAACGCTGATAGTAATATCTAACCTTAAAAGTGATAATGCATGCTGATAGTGATACTGAAACTTAAAAATGGTTATCAACGCTGATAGTAATATATAACCTTAAAAGTGATAATGCATGCTGATAGTGATACTGAAACTTAATAATGGTTATCAACGCTGATAGTAATATCTAACCTTAAAAGTGATAATGCATGCTGATAGTGATACTGAAACTTAAAAATGGTTATCAACGCTGATAGTAATATCTAACCTTAAAAGTCATGGTAATAGTAATACTCAACTATCTGATAGTAATCAGTATCAATATTCAATTCTAACAGTGATTGCCAAACTGATAGGCCTACCTATGGAATTAAAAATCAGATATTCCTTGGTTCTATTTTAACCATAACTTTTATTTTTTAAATCATTAAATGTAAGAAAATTAATAAATGCTCGTTACGACTAATAATGAGTAATTTTTCAAATATTAGACTAAATAAAGTCTGGCTTTGATAACTTTTCATGTAGAGGTTGTATTCGCGTGTTGGGCCAGTAGTATCGATCTGTGAATACGGAAACACCGTGGTGGACGACGGGGCAGGGTGGTACTGGCCAGGGGTCACTCGCTCCTAGCACCACCCTGCACCACCCACGGCCAGGTATTGACCAAATGGTCACCCTTCCACTCGCTAACTGTTTTAAACACAATTCGTATTCTCTTGCTTAAATTGCTCAACAGGAAAATTACAGTTCAAAATACATATGAAACTATAATACTTACTGTTATTTTCTCAACATTGCCAACCCTTTCTTTTAAAATATCTTAAACCTTCAGATATTATGTTTTATGGTTGTGTAATATCTTTTGGGCTTTTTATTGACCATGTTACCTTATTCAAAATGACACAAACTGCATTTAACCACAGAAAATAAGGAAACAGATGTCACATTCAATAGTGTGCTAAATGTGTGTCCAGTTAATCAGTTTGTGTGTCGAGTAGTTAGTTCTCCATTTTATCAGACAAATGGACGGGCCAGCATCTAGTTAGTCCCTTCCTTATTCTACCAAATCACTCAATGGTAAATGTAATAATTGTTTCTTACAATGTTTTAATGCCTACAAATGTACATAATTTTTGGATTAACACGATGTTTTAATGTACGCTAGTTGCAATCTATTTACATCTGCCTCTGAGGCGTTCGCTGCTAACGTAATAAATCAACTTGTTTTTTTTTCTCTCTGTGATTTGACGTTATTTAATTGAGTGCACTGTTCGTAGATGAATGAATGTAGTCTCTTGGGTCTTGGATAAACGTTCATACTGATATTAACACAATCATTTCCTCGCATTTTATAATAAATGATTAATTAATTAATGAGTTATTGAAAACATGGTTTTCAGTTCTCAAACATTTATTAAACAAAAAATGCATCAGGTAATACAATTAGACACTCACATTTATTGTACATGTCTATCTTATCAGTCAACTTGAGTCATTTGTTTTGAAATATTATATTTCCGCGGAGAGTTTTTCAAAGATAAGTGCAAAAAATTCAACCGTAAATTGGTTGGATATGGTATTTAAATGTTAAATAGTTGGAAGGAACATAGTTAAGCAACTAATAGCGGTACTCCAAAACACATTTTCTCCCTGTAGTCCTCTCATGCCAGTTCTCCCTGTAGTCCTCTCATGCCAGTTCTCCCTGTAGTCCTCTCATGTATGTTCTCCCTGTAGTCCTCTCATGCCAGTTCTCCCTGTAGTCCTCTCATTCCAGTTCTCCCTGTAGTCCTCTCATGCCAGTTCTCCCTGTAGTCCTCTCATGCTAGTTCTCCCTTTAGTCCTCTCATTCATTTCTCCCTGTAGTCCTCTCATGTATGTTCTACCCGTAGTCCTCTCATTCTGTTCTCCCCGTAGTCCTCTCATGCTGTTCTCCCTGTAGTTCTCTCATGCCAGTTCACCCTGTAGTCCTCTCATGCTGTTCTCCCTGTAGTCCTCTCATGCTGTTCTCCCTGTAGTCCTCTCATGCCAGTTCTCCCTGTAGTCCTCTCATGCCAGTTCTCCCCGTAGTCCTCTCATGCTGTTCTCCCTGCAGTCCTCTCATGCCAGTTCTCCCTGTAGTTCTCTCATGCCAGTTCTCCCTGTAGTCCTCTCATGCCAGTTCTCCCCGTAGTCCTCTCATCCTGTTCCCCCTCTAGTCCTCTCATGCCAAGCCCATGGTCCTAACTTGTCATCTGCACAACGACAAAGTTAACTTTACTTATACGAGTATACATGTATAGTTAAAATTTGCCAGATTCCTAATATCCCATTGCAACATTTTGCTCAGTAATTTTGTATATCATGTAATTATAGGTACCAACAGACTCTTCAATAATGTTGTGTATGATTGAATATTTGAAAGTTTTGATGTTATATTGTAACAGTTCATACAGTTAATGTCGAAACTTGTATCTTAATGTGTTTTGTGAATTCAAATTTCCTGTTTTTGAACTTAACATAATATAAACAGTATAATATATATATACCCTGAAATAAAGAATTTTGTTAATTATATTTTTGTCATTTGTACTATCAGAAGCTGTTTTTTAACGTTATCACTATTTATTTACTATTATGTATGTGACACAAACAGTCTATGGTTAGGTTAGTGTTTTATTAACCTTTCTTATTTCTTAAGCAAGTTATGAGTCTGCAGTTTCTTTGCTTCGAATATAGAGGATAAGAGAACTGATTGTTTTCTGAATTGTCATACATAGCTTGTGGTTTTTCGGATATCAATTATTATTTAAGTTAAAAAAACTGTAATATATAGGCTTATTTGTAAAGATCCAAAAATCATGTTTTTATTAATATAAATAATAAAGTGATCTGTCACAAATCTAAATCCAATACATCAAGTCATTTAAGACCTGTATCAATGTTTTTTATTTTTGCTAACTAATCTCTCAGTAAAAAGCTCAGGGTGAACTCTGTAACTATGTGATTTATTGTTTAGATAGTGAAGTTGCTATGAGAGAGAAACTTATAGCTCTCATGACGCTATTAAGCTGATCATTAATCGCTTTAGTATTTACGCTATTGAGCATACGCACGGGAGCACTGTATTCAGCAGTTGAATAGACCAGTGACAAAGCAGTTGTACGCAGGACGTGTGCGTTGGCTCCCCAAGTTGTTTCAGCAATAAGATGTTGTACATTTGCCCGGGTATTAATATCAGCTGGTGTTTTTTGAAGATTCTCTTTCATCGTCAGCGATCGATCTAACGTTACTCCGAGGTATTGTGGATGATCATTGTGGTGGAGTTTACACAATTTAGAAAGATGTCCACAATTTTCGATTAGCTAGTCGGTTACTTAGATGAAAGCAAACCACTTCGTTTGTTGATGGGTTAGTATTTAACTCCCTGGTTCTCCGATGACTTCAAGGTCACTTGTGAGTGTTTCTTCAGTAGCTGTGAAGTCCTTATGTTAATAAGCTAAAGCAATATCATCTGCATGTATAAACTTTCTAGACTTTGTGATTCACGTTGAATAAAATTGGACCAAGTACAGACCCCATTGGCATATCATCCTTCCACTGTCTAAAAAGGTTTTCCTCATAACCAAGATAAACTTAACTAACGGAGAGCGATGTTCATGTCCACAGCAAATTTGTACGTACCCTTAGGGTAGTTCTAAATGATCAAGTCGTCTGTTAGCTAGACTGTCATAGACCAGGGAAGATAGAATCTCTATTTTTTTTTCGGCCAGGTCGTATCGAGATTCGGTTTTTTGCAACGTACTCGGGATAGCCTCAGGAAAAAAGTCTACATACAGTGGTTTGCCCGTTCAAAAAATGAATCTGAGGTGCATAAAGTGCATCTAGAAATGCATAATTTATTGAAAAATTTTAAAACCTGCTAAAAAAAGTAAAAAACGCTTTACACCGTTACTCAGGGGTTTTCGAGGATTCTAAGTTCATTTCTAAACTTCAAACTTATCGGGGGAGCTAAGGGGTGGCTCTACGGGGGGTTTGATAGGGAAAATAGGAGGCATTTTTTCTAAGGGGGTGAAAATCTCACTGAAAATGAGTACAAGGAGGTTTTTCAGGATGCTAAAGCCATTCTGCCCTAGAAATGTATCGGCGGGGCTCAGGGGTGTCTCTACGAGGGGTGCTCATGGGGTAGGGGGTTGGAGGCTTTTCTTTCCAAGGGCTTGAAAATCTTGCTGAAAATCGTTACTAAAGGGTTTTTGAGGATGATAAACTCATTTATGGACTCTAAATTTGTCGGGGAGGGCTCAGGGGTGATTAAACGGAGGGTGCTCGTTGGGGTTGGGTCATTTTTCTAAGAGGGTAAAAATGTCGCAGAAAATGTATACTCGGGGGTTTTCGAGAATGCTAAAGCCAGTCTGGCCTCGAAAATTATCGGGGAGGGGACTCAGGGGTTGCTCTACAGGGAGTGGTCATGGAGAGGAGTTGGGGCATTTTTCCAAGAGGGTGAAAATCTCACTGAAATTCAGTACTCTGGGGTTTTTCGGGGATGCTAAACTCATTTCTGCCCTTAGAAGAATAAACTAATTGTGTGTCAATTGTACGCAGGGACAGAAGGGCTACGTGAATTTGAGAAAAAATTCCCGGTCGCTCGGTCCATTTTATGTATATTTTGTAGACCTATATATATTAAAACTGGGCCACTGTCCAGCGGTCTCTTCGAAATTCCCGCCCTTGATTGCACGGGCATAATTATTATTGAAAGCAGCGTGCTTCTCGATCAACTACCGAGAGGTGATCCATGTAGTATCACTATATATTTTGGTACTGGCGCTGTGAAGCGTGGAATGAGTTGTTCCTATGGGTGATTGGATAACGCACTATCCTTCAGACATGATCGACCACGCTCGGGGTTAGAATCTCATGATAGTGCTCAGTTTTTTTCTCTCTTCCATTGGCAATTAGCAAATGGCCCTTGGAAAATGCCCCCCAACCCCCCAACAGAGACACCCCTGAGCTCCCCCCCTCCCCGATAAACTTAGAGGCCAGAATTCTCATAAACCTGAGTTTAGTATTCTCGGCCGTATAGTATACTATAGAGGCCGAGTTTAGTATTCTCATAAACCCCCGAGTACTAATTTCCAGTGAGATTTTCACCCCCTTGGAAAAAATGCCCCAACCCCCCACTAGAAACCCCTGTAGAGCCACCTCTGAGCCTCCCCGAGGTCAGAAATGAGTTTAGCATCCTCGAAAACCCTCGCGTACTGGTTTTCAAGCGATTTGTACCTTTTTTAATGGGTTTTCAAAATTTTCCAAAAAATAATATATTTCATGCACCTCACAACTTAGTCACTGTTCTGTCCATTCTTACGCTGACGACTCGCATCTTGTTTTATCTTACCCTTTGGCTGAATTTCCTGAAGCAGTCGATTGCATGAATAACGACTTGGTAAGGGTGAATCATTGGTCTGTTGATCATGGTCTTCAGCTGAATCCTGACAAGTGTTCTGTTTTAAGAATCATAAACTACGCTGTGCAGAGCCAACACAACAAGGATAGTGACTGGGAAGTTCTTCTAGATGATAAGCCTTTACCTGTATACAATTCATTAAAATTCCTTGGTGTCAAATTAGACTCTAGGCTCAATTTGTCTGAACATGTGAGACACATCTGTAAAACAGTTGTTGCTAAATTAAGATTATTTAATAGGTTCAGGTTTGTTTTGCCAGTTTCAACCAAACTGTAAATAGTTCGTGCTATAGTTCTTCCATCTATTTATTATGCTCTTCCCTCTTTTGCTAACAGCCTTACTCAGGAAAATATGTATATTCTAACAAGACTCCAGAATAGTGCTCTGAGAATTGTCTTCAACTTAAAAAAGTCAGATCATATCAGCGAGGTCGAAGGCAAACATCTTGACAGTTAAACAATGTTGTGACCTTCAAACTGCTATCATTGTTCATAAAACTTTGTTAACGGAGTGTCCCCAATATCTCAGAAGGAAAGTGGTTTTCAGGTCTGAGGTGAGCGTTTGCTTCACTCGGCAGGAAATCTTGCTGCACTTGCCACGGGTTAGAACTGAACTCGGGAAGAAGGCTTTTTCTTATTTCGGACCCCAAGCCTACAATGCCCTTCCAACTGACCTCAAATTGGCAAACCTTTCAGTGTTTAAAAGGGGTTTGAAGGATTTATTTCATGCCAGTAATAATTAGTCAGTTGATACAAAATGTACCTTCAATATGTTTAATATAAGAACTATTGACAACAGTTGTATTGAAAAACAAAGAATTGTACTTTGAATAACGCTGGCTCAATAAAGACGTTTTCATTCATTCATTCATACACGTATAGTGGTATTGCCTCACCCACCATTACACACCGGCCTTTTTTTTTGTATTTGGAGTAACTTAACCGATCCTATATAACGAAATTGTACTTGTAAAGTGGGTTCTACTTTACAACGAATTGACCCACCCGCCCACCCACACACGTACATTGGTATTGACCAACCCCCCCGCCCATACACGTATAGTGGCATTGATACGTATAGTACGTATCTGAATAAAACAATATTCAGAGTTTTGGGTGTTTTTCATCTATCTTCCCTGATCCATCACGAATTTGGAATCCCCCAGCTAGGTAGATACCACACAAAAATGGTCATGTAATGAGTTTTTCAAAGTAACCAAATTTAACATTTAAGGCAATATACTGAAAGAACATTAATGGATATTTAAAATTAAATCATACTCTTTGTGATGTTAGATACAACTTATACTACTTGGATAGTGAAGCAAATATCAATATATATTTTATGATTAATTATACCCGTAATAAATTACTGGTCCTATAGTTTTTAACTAAAATGTATATTTATTTTAATAAATACTTATAATTAATTAACAACGCTCGTTAAGCTGTACTAATATGTTTATAGAAATAATGTGACCGTATATATAGATGTTGCGGTCATTGGCCCGTGGTATTTCAAGCTCGCGCCACCCTACAAGCTCGCGGGGCTGTCCTCCAGATATTCTCGGACTTCATCCCCAGCGTCGACGTCATTTTGGGAGTCATTCCTGGCCCGACGAATTCCTGAGGAGCGAAGCGGCTAAAGGACTTCGTAAAGATTTACTGCGGAGCACCCCGAGTGAAAAATAAGCCTAGAATGTTGTAGTTTGTCTGATATACGAACGGTTTTGGGTGCGCTCATCTTCTCTCCCACTAACTAAACATTGCTGAACAACATTGCTGGACAACATTGCTGGACAAAATTGCTGGACAACATTGCTGGACAACATTGCTGGACAACATTGCTGGACAACATTGCTGGACAACATTGCTGGACAACATTGCTGGACAACATTGCTGGACAACATTGCTGGACAACATTGCTGGACAACATTGCTGGACAACATTGCTGGACAACATTGCTGGACAACATTGCTGGACAACATTGCTATGTTTGATCAATGAATTAATGATAAGTTAGTTAGATTTTAACAATGAATAATTTTACAAGATTGATAAAACGATTTTGTCAATACTTTATAAAGGAATTTTCATTTTAAAATCTCTTTATTTATGAATTATAAGTTAGAATATCCCTTATAATTCATCATACGACAGAATGAAAGGGTAGTTTATTGTACAAATTTAACTTAAATAAACACTTGGGACTTAAAAGTACTACCAGTACTAACCTGGCTCCTTTCTTGTTCCTAACATTCGCAACAAGTTACTGTCCGCGCAGAAATTATGGATACTCGAGTTCACGATACCATATCTCCGAAACGGTCCGTTCGATTTTTACGAAAGACCTATCAAATTAAAGGAAATATTGTCAATTTTCATACTACGAAGTTTCGATTTTTTACGTAGCTTTTTATAATTTATAAGACGGAAAAAGTGGAAAATATCGGCATTTTTCACAATCTTTTTGGAAATCTCAACTTCAGGCAATTATTACAAAATATCTATTAAACGTATCAGCTTCAAATTTTAATAGCTTATATGAAGGTTACTTACAAACACTTTTGTAGAGTTTCATAATTTTAACGTTATTATTTTTTATGTTCTTGTAAATTTTGTAAACCTTTGTTAACTTTGTTATCTTGGGTTTAAAATTCCCGCTCAAAACAGTGTTTTGACTATCAATTGATTGTATGAACGAAAAATATAGTGTCTACAGAATATGATGTAATAGTGATTTGTGATGAATTTATATTTGTTAAACGTTTTTATTCCCACGCGAGGGGCTGGTACGCGGGGAAACGCGCCGGGGATGGCTCGGGTTCTCCCACAAAACAAGTGCGATGTTGCCGGAATGCTATAGAACGGGTTGGTGACTCAGACCAACCTTCCCTTAAACTAGCAAACTTCACCCTGTCGTTAACCTCTGTGTGCACCGAACGGCAACATCGCACTTGTTTTGTGGGAGAACCCGAGCCATCCCCGGCGCGTTTCCCTGCGTACCAGCCCCTCGCGCGGGATTAAAAACGTTTAACAAATATAAATTCATCACAAATCACTATTACATCATATTCTGTAGACACTATATTTTTCGTTCATACAATCAATTGATAGTCAAAACACTGTTTTGAGCGGGAATTTTAAACCCAAGATAACAAAGTTAACAAAGGTTTACAAAATTTACAAGAACATAAAAAATAATAACGTTAAAATTATGAAACTCTACAAAAGTGTTTGTAAGTAACCTTCATATAAGCTATTAAAATTTGAAGCTGATACGTTTAATAGATATTTTGTAATAATTGCCTGAAGTTGAGATTTCCAAAAAGATTGTGAAAAATGCCGATATTTTCCACTTTTTCCGTCTTATAAATTATAAAAAGCTACGTAAAAAATCGAAACTTCGTAGTATGAAAATTGACAATATTTCCTTTAATTTGATAGGTCTTTCGTAAAAATCGAACGGATCGTTTCGGAGATATGGTATCGTGAACTCGAGTATCCATAATTTCTGCGCGGACAGTAGGTTATAGTTTTGAGCCCACAGATTTCAGTCCTGCCTCTTAAATTACGTAATACTAACTTAGTATGTTATTTTCTGTAATATATAAACTAATCTATAATAAAATAAAATGCTAGAACAAAGTACAGTAGTAAAGACCTGAAAATCTCTCTTTAATTAGACAGATTTTTAATGATTAGTTTAAAAGGTTGGAACAACATAACAGATTTCATCCACAGAGAAAAAAAAAGGTACGTAGGTCACTATCTATAGCCACAGCGAACGCCTTAGTGACAGTTATATAGAGATTATAATAACTAATTTACATCTTTATACATCTTTAATAATAATCACTTCGTTCATCCTTGTGTGTTTTGGGAAAATAAAGGAGGGACTGAATGTACTGGTCCTGCCATCGCATAGCAAAATGGAGAAATAACTACTCGACACACATTTAGCGCACTGTTGGATGCGACCTCTGTATCTTCCTTCTCTGTGTCTTATAACATCAATGGAAAAATAAATAGATTTCTACAGATACTGTAAAGATAAGATCTGGTCGTTATACTATATAGGTACAATTAATTTAATTTGTTGTAAGCTGATATTTTGTATAATTTGTTTAATTTACCTTTGTTGTGTACTGTCTCTAACATAAAATGTAGATACGTTTTAAAAACTAAAAGATGTCGTATATAATAATACATAAAGATAGATAACTATTACAGGAGGGATTAATTCACATGTAAGAAGCAATCACTGGTGTGCCTGGGGAGTCCTTGTAGGCAACTTGCATTACAGCACTGCTCTGCGGTTGCAGCACATGGCTCCCAGGCGCACAAACCTCTGCTGGAACCTTTGCTACGTACTTAGCAGATTTGCCATTGTGATAATAATACAGCACAAACTTTATTTTTGACTGTATGGTATAGGAATAAATTTAAAAAATAAAGAATTTTACACTTTTGTTACTTTTTGTACATTGCTCAACTACGATAACAAGGGTTTTAATATTCATTAAAATAAATAAATATTATTAAAATAATAAATATATTAAAATCATTTACTAATTCGGTTTAGTTCAACTAACACAATTATAGCAATGAGTGTATCGTGAAGTGCAACCTGTCCAATTATAGCAATGAGTGTATCGTGAAGTGCAACCTGTCCAATTATAGTAATGAGTGTATCGTGAAGTGCAACCTGTCCAATTATAGTTATGAGTGTATCGTGAAGTGCAACCTGTCCAATTATAGTAATGGATGTATCGTGAAGTGCAACCTGTCCAATTATGTTGTGATTTGCACGGATTAACATTCAGATTCTTATGAGTGGAACAATTAAATAATGTCTGTCCACGCGTATTCCCATCTACGCTCATTCCAATTCGACATACTGTCGCAGATCTACGAGTTTTAAGAAATGTGTGTTATAATATCAGTTGGTTTTTATTTCTTTATTTTATTTATAAAATCAGTTTATCAATTTTATTTACTATAGATATATTACATCAAAAACAGAATTTGAGCAAAAATTGTCTACTACAAAACTAAATATATTGTAATAGTTTCAACACGAATAGCAGGCACTATTTATGAGTGTATACAGGATACCCTTAACCTACAAAACTAATGGTTATACATTCTTGTATGTTGTACATGTATCTTCCTTCTGCATAGTTTCGTAACTTGCAAAATGACGATGTGAAACTCCTGGCTTGCTGGAGTCATAGGTTTCGTTGTTTTCAATGCCATTTCAGTATAATATACGGGCGTATCTGTGACACACGGAGATATTTCAGGAACTGATTCTATGGCCCAAAATAAATCAAAAATGTCCTAAAACGCCTCTATTTCCAGATAACTACAATTTTTTATAATCTTTTGTAACTAAAATTGTTTACAAATCTTATAAGGAAAAAGGTAAAAACAAAATTATATCCTAACCGTTACACCATTAGATTGGAATCTGTAATTTGGGAAAACCAACGATACTGTGTGTCACACTACATTTGGGAAAACTAACGATACTGGATATCACACCACATTTGGGAAAACCAACGATACTACATGTCACTCAATTTAGAAACACCAACGATACTTCATGCCTATACATTTGGGAAAACCAACTAGCCTATACTGCTTGTCACTGCATTTGGGAAAACCAACTATACTGGATATCACACCACATTAGGGAAAACCACCGATACTACATGTCACTAAATTTAGAAACACCAACGATACTTCATGCCTATACATTTGGGAAAACCAACTAGCCTATACTGCTTGTTACTGCATTTGGGAAAACTAACGATACTGAGTGTCACTTCATTAGGGAAAATCAACGATACTAAATGTAACTCAATTTAGAAACACCAACGATACTTAATGCCTATACATTTGGGAAAACCAACGATACTGGATGTCACACCACTTTAGGGAAAACCACCGATACTAAATGTAACTCAATTTAGAAACACCAACGATACTTCATGCCTATACATTTGGGAAAACCAACTAGCCTATACTGCTTGTCACTGCATTTGGGAAAACCAACGATACTGGATGTCACACCACTTTAGGGAAAACCACCGATACTACGTCACTCAATTTAGAAACACCAACGATACTTCATGCCTATACATTTGGGAAAACCAACTAGCCTATACTGCTTGTCACTGCATTTGGGAAAACCAACGATACTGGATGTCACACCACTTAAGGGAAAACCACCGATACTACATTCACTCAATTTAGAACCACCAACGATACTTCAAGCCTATACATTTGGGAAAACCAACGATACTGTGTGTCACTAAATGCAGATAACATTCACATTGCATTCGCCTTTATTTAGATTAATTTTTATAATGGGCGTGTTCTATTTGCTTTTTCTTGTTATGATGATCATATTTTCATATCGCTTATTCAGTTGTTTGAACTAACCTAACCTAACCTAACTTAACCTAACCTAACTTAACCTAACCTAATTATGTTACTATTAATTTAACAACGCAGTTTTGTCACAGTATCTTTCAAGAATATATTTATCACTTGACTGCCCCATTATTGCCAATATTTGATCTAATAAAACTGTCATGCGTATTATTGTTTATATATATAATAGAGTAATTATAGAAGAATATTTCTGTCGGCTGGGGTGGGCAGCTGTCACGCGGCCCCTGTCCTGTGTCCTGCAGCTCCTGTACAAGGACCCGCGGGTGTATTGTTTTAGCGTCTGACCAGGATGTGGGCGCACTTCACAATGGTCATTGAAGGACCGACACCTGTTCAGTCTGATCCGTACAATGTCACCACCACGAAGCTGATATGTACACTTCACTCGCCAGTTTATAAGCACATTCAGCATTGAAAAACTTGCCTCTTTGTAAAATATATTATAGATTAATTTGATAGATAAATGTGTACAGTATTTAACAAATTATCTTTGGTTAAAGATGTTTTTTGAGCATTTTATTTTTTTATTTTACTTCAAAATTTACAATAGAGACTATACAACATATATGTGCTAGCCATTTATGCAGGAATAAAATTATAACGATATGATATCATATTTCTATTAAGGTATACAAATATTTACAACCTTTTGGATTATGTCAATAGTAATTAGTTATTTAATTGTACACAAATTGGATATGAATGTAATATTTGAAACACAAACGCATTACACACATCACATTAAAATAATAATATTATAATGATTATAGACATATTATTTACAATTTTATAATTGGCATATTACATGATGGTAGAAATACAAAACTAGTGAACGTCATACAATTACAATTTATTACAATATAATAAATGCAAAATGTGCAAATATTACGTTGACAATTTCTATCAACCACATTTACCATCTTCAGACCGGAAAGATTCACGATGGAATTAGACATATAGATATAGATCTATGTAAAAATGTTCATTCATAACTATTGCAGAATTTATACGTAAAAAGTCTAAGATTGGTTTTGAAAACAGACAATAACTAAATTACGTGCAGAAGCATTTATCTTTACGTTTAATTTCCTGGCTGTTCTCATTAAGGAGCTGTTTTTGTTTTGCTCGTCTATTTTTTCGATCTCAATCTTTCCGTCACCTAAAGAATGAGGTAAGGGGTATCTGCTGGTCCTTTGATTTTCTAGTTGAAACGGCCGTGGCGCACCTAAGATCTTTGGTCATAAGACCCTTTTCCTAGCCCTTAGTAGTGAGTTAGGTTGTTAGGGCGCAACTAGATCTGTCCATGAAATTCGATCCGAATGGATGTCCACAGTTGACATCACATTGAGTGGTCAAATTGATTATATGACATCTGTTGGAGCAAGAGTCCATCGCGGATGACAGTCATTGTCCCCGTGTCACCCCGACACCCCCTCCACCTCCTGTCACATCAGACGTGTTTTTTGCAACATTCTCAGGCCGGGTTTAATAATGTGCCAATAAAGGGACAGTCTGGACCTGAAAGCGTGATCTACGCCTAACTACCCCTTAAAAGAAGAAATTTGACCCTTTTCTTACACGAACACTGCTCTGAGCCGATATGACCGGGCCTTTTCAACGACTTCTTTATCGGAACCGCGCAAAAACACAATGCAATCGCTCGCCACCCTTGCGATCAGGCTTGGTCCTCCGGCGGATCGGCCGTTGGCAGAGGCCGTATTGTTTGATCTTGTGACAGCTGCGAGGGAGTATAAGGTGAAAAATATACAGTTTTTATAAATAATTGTAATATTAAGGCTAAATTACCCTCAATTTTTGAGATTGCTGTCTGAAAATAGGTTTGAGTTTGTTGTCCAAAGCTGCTTGATCATAATAGTACGGTATGCCAATTTTCTGATCTCTGTTTAGAAGAGTCCATTAATGTTCAAACATTTTAGTTTTGAACACTTCTAGTTACTAGGTACAATCAATAGTTGTCATGTATTTGTACAATACATGACAATAAAAGATTTTGAAAATTACACAGATAAAAAATATCTAAATAAAATAAAATCTATAGTATTAGAACTTGTATTCGTGTTTAAATATTATCTCCCGTCACAGCTAAATCCAGGTTTATTAACGAATCAACACCTGCTTCACCGACTAAATGAAGATCAGCTAATCCCTCCTGAAAAGAACGCAACGGGAACTCATAAACTATGTGATCCATAGTTTGAACTTCGACTATCACTTAATAGATCATTTGCCACAATTCCCCCCAATTTGCTTAATAGTTCCCCACTTAAATTTCCAGTGGTTGCATCATCCCACGCCCGTATTACAGCAACTCAACATAGTCCATTCCTTATCAGGAAGGTTCATTCCACCGATGACGGTCATAGGGTCTTATACCAGAAGATTGTTTCGACCATCAAACACATGCAAAGTTAACGTCCAGTAGGTTTTTGGCGATAATTTGTTTGAGAATATCTGTGAAACTAGTCGAAGAGGTGGTTTTCTAGATTTAATCGGCCTGCACTTTGTGGGATATCTTGCAAAATGGGGAGATTCATAGTTGATATACAGTAATTGGTCGGTAGCGTAGTTGGTTCAATCCCAGCTTCATGTGCTAAAGGTTCTCAGTTCGATCCTAATCAGAGTCATAATACATTCTGAGAAGGATCAGCTGATAATCACCGGCTGTTCATTTGTCATTGGGCTATTAATTAATGACACTTTCTAAGGAATAGTCGGCCTTAGTTTGTAACAATGACTACATTCGCTCATCTACACTCATCACACTCATTCGAAATCCATATTCGGCCATATCTTGACGAATGGCGTCTTATGAATAAATAAATAAATAGATAGGATCTTTGAAACTCTCTTAGAAATGCCTCTTTGCGTATTGGTGTTAAATCCATAGGAGCTATGTTACACAGCACTGGAAGTCATGGTACAGGGATTACAATGAAGGAACCCTCATCGCCCTATTTAGTATTACAATTAATTATGTAATATGTTTTCCATTCTATTGTAACTATTATTTAATACATAACGAATATCTCAAGTTTGATTTAAATAGCCTAATCAACTGCGATTGACTGTGATTGGGGTAAAGTGGAAAGGAGGACTTTATAGTCCTAACTCTTTCCCTACTAAAAACAGTTTTTATCATTGCTTTCTAACGTAAAGTAATTTTGCAAGGACCTCTTGATTGTATATAATGCAAGCTTATGGGGTTCATAAATTATAAATTTAATAAATAAATTTAACTTTTTTTAAATTTATGATACATAATAAACACATAATTTTCTTTCTTGATACATGCTTGTATTTCTCAGTATACACCGTGAGTGAGATAGAGGTGGAGAGGAGGTGGGGTGTAGACCACAAACCTCCCCCTGGTGACGATATTAAACATTCTGAGGCCATAAGGGCGTCGTTCTCCTGATGAACAGGACCTCTGGAGTCCTTATTGCCCCTGCACTGTGACTTCAGCAGGCAGTTGCTATTGCCTCGTTTGTGCTCAATATACTTGAGATATCAAACGTTTTCAGTCAGTGCCTGCTCCTTTTTTATTTCTATGATTCACATCAATACAAACTTTGCTTCTCTCACTCTCTAAAAATTTACCACGTCATCTTAATATTAAATATTTAATTGGTAGAACTAATTGCTTAAGTAAACTTTTAAACATTGCTTTTGCCATGGTAAAGACGCAACAGGAGAAAACTAAATACAACAATAATTATTATTATATATAATTATTGTATATAATAGTACCTGATGTGACTATTATATGTCACATTATACTTAGGCCTAATAAAATATGTACAGTATATTGAAAGAGTGAACATTTTAGTTACCGTACACTCTTAAGTGGCCTAGGCCGGAGAGTTCCGATGTAATCGCAAGATAACGTCTACATACATAATCTAGCGTGGTTGTTTCTTGGATGGGTGACTTGTGAGGGATTCCGTCCTTGCACGGAGCCAATGACTACAGATAGAATTCTATCTGTAGTCATTGACGGAGCCCGCCAGTCCTGTCACTGATAATAGTTCGAAATTCACCTTTAAACCATTGCCTCCCAGGTTAAGTGAGCTTATTTTTGCCTGGTTCAGACAAACATAAATGTCTGTTTGCTCTTGGTAAAATGACTTGCTTCAAAGTCAGTTGTAAGGCTCAAATCCAGGTTGTTGCTGTTCAATTGTGTGATTTACATTGCTCTTCTGCAGTTGGAATCTTGTGCAATAGAATCTCCTTCATACTCACCATTCATTTCCTGGTCTTTCCGCAACTAAAAGAATGTTTAGGAAATCATTATCTAATTTCCAAAAATGGAAGTGATATATTTGGTATAGGTAACTCGTAAATTGAATTGTATTACTCTACATTACCCTAACACTACCTAGATACAACTGCACGTGTATGGGGAAGTGGGTGGGTCATCACCAGCACATGTGTATGTGTAAGTGGGTGGTTCATCACCAGCACATGAGTATGGGGAAGTGGGTGGGTCATCACCAGCACATGTGTATGGGGAAGTGGGTGGGTCATCACCAGCACATGTGTATGGGTAAGTGGGTGGGTCATCACCAGCGCATGTGAACGGGCTCATTGAATATTACCCTCCCTATTGACTGACAGTAACACCCTTCACATGAGCCTCAGCATGTTTTTACTGGTATCCACCCACCCACTCATACACTAGTCTACAATTACACCTAACCCTTTTTCATGTAATATTCATGTTGATCTCAATAAAAATATGCAGATATAGTCTTAAAACTATAGCTATATTGGGCCTAACTACGCCAGGAAAACTACAGCAACAATATAATTGTAGGCCAAATAACTAATTGTTGCTGTACACAATAATGGGGAGAGGTTATTGAACTATACAATGGATAGGGCAACTTTAGGAAGTAGGAACCTTAGTAGCAATGCTCACACAAGTGGTCGTTTACTAAGGCCTTTAGGAAGTAGGAACCTTAGTAGCAATCCTCACACAAGTGGTCGTTTACAAAGGGCTTTAGGAAGTAGGAACCTTAGTAGCAATGCTCACACAAGTGGTCGTTTACAAAGGGCTTTAGGAAGTAGGAACCTTAGTAGCAATGCTCACACAAGTGGTCGTTTACAAAGGGCTTTAGGAAGTAGGAACCTTAGTAGCAATCCTCACACAAGTGGTCGTTTACAAAGGGCTTTAGGAAGTAGGAACCTTAGTAGCAATCCTCACACAAGTGGTCGTTTACAAAGGGCTTTAGGAAGTAGAAACCTTAGTAGCAATCCTCACACAAGTGGTCGTTTACAAAGGGCTTTAGGAAGTAGAAACCTTAGTAGCAATGCTCACACAAGTGGTCGTTTACAAAGGGCTTTAGAAGTAGAAACCTTAGTAGCAATCCTCACACAAGTGGTCGTTTACTAAGGCCTTTAGTAAGTAGGAACCTTAGTAGCAATCCTCACACAAGTGGTCGTTTACAAAGGGCTTTAGGAAGTAGGAACCTTAGTAGCAATGCTCACACAAGTGGTCGTTTACTAAGGGCTTTAGGAAGTAGGAACCTTAGTAGCAATCCTCACACAAGTGGTCGTTTACAAAGGGCTTTAGGAAGTAGGAACCTTAGTAGCAATGCTCACACAAGTGGTCGTTTACTAAGGGCTTTAGGAAGTAGGAACCTTAGTAGCAATGCTCACACAAGTGGTCGTTTACAAAGGGCTTTAGGAAGTAGAAACCTTAGTAGCAATCCTCACACAAGTGGTCGTTTACAAAGGGCTTTAGGAAGTAGAAACCTTAGTAGCAATGCTCACACAAGTGGTCGTTTACTAAGGCCTTTAGGAAGTAGGAACCTTAGTAGCAATCCTCACACAAGTGGTCGTTTACAAAGGGCTTAAGAAGTAGGAACCTTAGTAGCAATGCTCACACAAGTGGTCGTTTACTAAGGGCTTAAGAAGTAGGAACCTTAGTAGCAATGCTCAAACAAGTGGTCGTTTACTAAGGCCTTTAGGAAGTAGGAACCTTAGTAGCAATGCTCACACAAGTGGTCGTTTACTAAGGCCTTTAGGAAGTAGGAACCTTAGTAGCAATGCTCACACAAGTGGTCGTTTACTAAGGCCTTTAGGAAGTAGGAACATTAGTAGCAATGCTCACACAAGTGGTCGTTTACTAAGGCCTTTAGGAAGTAGGAACCTTAGTAGCAATGCTCACACAAGTGGTCATTTACTAAGGCCTTTAGGAAGTAGGAACCTTAGTAGCAATGCTCACACAAGTGGTCATTTACTAAGGCCTTTAGGAAGTAGGAACCTTAGTAGCAATGCTCACACAAGTGGTCGTTTACTAAGGGCTTTAGGAAGTAGGACCCTTAGTAGCAATGCTCACACAAGTGGTCATTTACTAAGGCCTTTAGGAAGTAGGAACCTTAGTAGCAATGCTCACACAAGTGGTCGTTTACTAAGGCCTTTAGGAAGTAGGAACCTTAGTAGCAATGCTCACACAAGTGGTCGTTTACTAAGGCCTTTAGGAAGTAGGAACATTAGTAGCAATGCTCACACACGTGGTCGTTTACTAAGGCCTTTAGGAAGTAGGAACCTTAGTAGCAATGCTCACACACGTGGTCGTTTACTAAGGCCTTTAGGAAGTAGGAACCTTAGTAGCAATGCTCACACAAGTGGTCGTTTACTAAGGCCTTTAGGAAGTAGGAACCTTAGTAGCAATGCTCACACAAGTGGTCGTTTACTAAGGCCTTTAGGAAGTAGGAACCTTAGTAGCAATGCTCACACAAGTGGTCGTTTACTAAGGCCTTTAGGAAGTAGGAACATTAGTAGCAATGCTCACACAAGTGGTCGTTTACTAACGGCTTTAGGAAGTAGGAACCTTAGTAGCAATCCTCACACAAGTGGTCGTTTACTAAGGCCTTTAGAAAGTAGGAACCTTAGTAGCAATCCTCACACAAGTGGTCGTTTACTAAGGGCTTTAGGAAGTAGGAACATTAGTAGCAATCCTCACACAAGTGGTCGTTTACTAAGGGCTTTAGGAAGTAGGAACATTAGTAGCAATCCTCACACAAGTGGTCGTTTACTAAGGGCTTTAGGAAGTAGGAACCTTAGTAGCAATCCTCACACAAGTGGTCGTTTACTAAGGCCTTTAGAAAGTAGGAACCTTAGTAGCAATCCTCACACAAGTGGTCGTTTACTAAGGGCTTTAGGAAGTAGGAACATTAGTAGCAATCCTCACACAAGTGGTCGTTTACTAAGGGCTTTAGGAAGTAGGAACATTAGTAGGAATCCTCACACAAGTGGTCGTTTACTAAAAAGTAACTTTAATCGTGTTCTTGTTTTTTTCTTTTGTTATTGGAAAGGTACAACTTATTTAATAAGGATTGTAGCACAGCTTACATAAAGTAAGACTAAATATAATATTAGCCTCCCACTCATTTAACGCGAATTTTCACAACTCACTTTATACAAATCTACGGAATTCTCTGAAAATCTCTGTTTCTGATTCTCACTCTTTGAACAGTTCATCTAACCCAACCTGTGTACATAAGCTTTTGTTGGTCCTACATAACCATATCAATTATATCAGTAAATTTTTGCGGTTTTCCCAAACATTATATTCTCAAAAATAAACAAACAGCCCTTTACGCCCCCTTCCACATATGAAGATCTGTAGCTTAAATTTCAGTTTAAAACCTTTATTTGCTGTACTATCTTTCATAAGCAGTCAAGATGGCTATAAATTCCACTAAAATTATTCTTTACTTTGTATTTACTTTATTGAGAAATTATTTCTCAATTTTACTGTTACTCATAGGAATTGGGGCTCTCGTATGACTTAAGAATGGTGGAAATATTTGGACATATCGTATCGTAATTTTACAAATAAGAAAACGTTAAATTCATGTATCACATTAAAAATTAGTTGATATTTAGAGATCCTTATTCTTCTCATTCGTTAATTTCGCTGGGGATCTAAGTCTGATTTTAGTTTTGATAAAGTCACAAGAAATAATTGTAAAAAGTGTTATTTGTCATCATTCACGTAGAAACTCGTCTTATCCCAACAAAACCTTCAAAATCTGGACAAAACGTCATGATCTATAGTGGCGTACCACAGGGGTCTATACAGAACGGGCGCTCAACAATGTGGAAGAAAGAGATACGGAGCCAGCTTCCAAAAGGGGACAAAACTGTGAAAATATCAGTATCTGCGATGGTGTTGGATCCCGAGTCCACGAACACAAAAAATAGATCCGACAGGTAGAGTAAATCACAGGAGCTGTAGGAATCTAATCCGGGACCTGAGTGTCCGTTGAGTAGCCTGGCGGTAAAAGGGATTTTTTTAGCATGGAAGAAATTGACCTCACGCTGAGCTCCGTTGGGAAGAAATGAAAAAAAAATGTGCGTTAAGCTCTGGAATGATCAGATTTATTTCTTATGCGGTGAGTTTTACAGTTTATTCGTGTGAGAGAATCTTTAGAAATTTAATTTGAACTAAAGAAAAAACTAGGTTTTCAGGTAGCTAATTTTTAACTGGGAAAATAAATTAAAAATAGTAAAGTGAGTTGTTTCACTTTGTTACAAAAGATTACCATACATATTTTTTGCTTTAAATTTTGAATTATCGAATTGACGCAAAGAGACAGAAATTCTAATAGAGTACACATTGACCATACCACCTGTATCCTAACATAGGCAAATAGTTTTGTATATTTTGTATAATTTAGTGTATTTCAAAGGATATATTGACCACATTACTTTCTATTATATGATGTTATCCTCCTGATTCACTTCAAGACTCATAAGACACTTTTGACTGCCTACATAGCTTTAACATAATTAAAGGCAGCACAAACTCACTTTCACAAACCCCATAATAACCACAAGGTCGAAACTTACCTTCGATGATAAAAGAAACATTACTTTTTGTCTTAAGTTTTCATGGAAACTTTGGTCATTCGTTTTTTTTTCTTTTTTCAATAATAATTTGTTTTTCGAAATCAATCAGATTTTCTTTCTGAATTGTGTCTTTTAAGTCTTCAGCTTAGAGGACCAATTTCCCAACCCCAAGCTACCACTGAAAAGTCAACAGCAGAAATAGAACAGTCCTATAGAAGAAATTTAATTTTACCGTCGACGGGCCAAAACCCCACCACTGGAAAGTCGACAGCAACAAACAGTCCTATAGTAGCATTGTAATTGTACCGGCAGAGGGTCAAAACTTTTTTACTTCAACTGATCTACAACTATAATGATCGGTACAGTGTGTGTTTATCATTATAATGAGTTAAAGTAAACGCTAGTCAAAGGCCCATTCTAGTGGACCATAAGTTGCTATTATGAGTTTTTAATGTAAAAATCATAAAGAATTGTATGATCAAAAGAATCTAAATTTTAGAGATTCGCATATTTTACTGTGAAAAAAGTATAGGCTATAAGATACTAAATTTTTTACTAAACCCAACTTATAGTCAACTAAAATAAGTCTTTAACTTTCAACTAAAATTTAAATCGTTACGATACCATTAGTATTAAGAACTGAATAATTAAAATAGAAATATATGATTTTGGCATTCTCCTAGAAGGAAACAGCCACCTTAAATGAGATGTTATTTCTTTTTCTTAATGAGATCGACAAGTGAAATATTCAATTTTACTATAGCGAACATGTTTTTAGGACTTGAATTTGAAACACTTTGACAGTAAATATAGACCTTCATTGAATAAACAAAATCAAAATCTAACATCGTCTAAGTTTTTGGTATACTTGGTGCAGGCAACTCGTAAGATGAATCGAATCACTCTACATTACCCTTAGAAGATCGTCAAACCTCAAACATATTTTATGAACTGTTGTAAGGAAGCTGTTTAGGAGTTTTTGGTATACTTGGTGCAGATAATTCGTAAGATGAATCGAATCACTCTACATTACCCTAAGAAGAACGTCAAACCTCAAACATGTTTTATGAACTGTTGTAAGAAAGCTATTTAGGAGTTTTTGGTATACTTGTTGCAGATGTTAAAATTATCAATTTCAAAATGCGGCTGCCTAAAAATCTCAAAATCAAATATTTAAAGAAATACACATATTACCCAAAACGAAAGAAACAATATTTATTTAAACTTCGTTATGCCAAAATTAACGATATGCCAATATAAAATATCGGGTGATAAACAACAGAGAAAACTTAATTTTTGTGACTGAAATCTGAGTACTGAGATAACAATGCTATAGTCACACACACAAAAAACTTTTCTCTGTTATTTATTAACCAATCTTTTAAATTGGCATACCGTTGAATCTGGCGTAATATAGTCTACAAATATTGTATTTTGAAATTTTTTTGTAAAATGTGTAGTTTTATTTTATATTTGACTTTGAAATGTTTAGGCAGCCGCTACTTTGAAACTGATAATCTTAGACATACATCTCTTTCACATGAAATATGTATTTTTAAAGTCAACTTTCATACCAAAATTCACGCTATGTCAAACGGTTTCTGAGATATTCTTTTTTTGTAAAAACACATACAGGCACACAGACAGAAAACGAATCGAGATAGGACACATATTACATGGCATTATTTGCTTATATTGACTTGAGAAATAATCGTATAAAATATTCGAAAGTCGTTATTAGGATAAGTTTAAAACTAATTAGTATAGGATAAACTTTTCAAAACATATACTAGCGCTATCAAAATAGTACTAACCGAAAATAATTTTGGTACATAATACCGACTTCCATAAATATAAATATCAAATATTAACAAATGATAATAACGTTGAATTAAACAATTTTCAAACAAACCAACAACTAACATTGTTGCTTGGAATTGGGAAAGAAATATCTATTATCAGCAAGCGGGCTCCGCCAGTCAAGGACTATCGAAGGACTGTCCAAGACATGTTCCCACAGTTCCTTGACCCTATGTTATGTCTACCGGCCGCGACCCTATCAGCCCACCCCTGCTATATTTATTTGTGGAACTCGGGCCTGTGTAGCCATCACCACCACAAGCTGTTTCCTGCGAGAAGGATGTCCTCCCTTTCTGCCTGCTCCTGCACAGTATCCCGGTTACCCCCATCATTTACTTCTTAATGATCTTCTCTCAGATCAAACAGAATGTGGACTGGAGCGGGTTTCTGTACAGGATGAAACGTTACTTGTATTTTTTTTGTGATTTTCTGATTTAACAATAAATCAAAAGCTATTTTAAAGTTATTATGGAGAATACTTTAATTTTAATAAAATTTATTTTACTGTTGCATTCGATTTATACATAACTTATAAGGATTTTTATATTTGAAACACATATATACATATGTGAAAAATATTTGTAACAGTGAGTTCTGGATGGTCTAGAATGGTAGTGATTGTATGTAATTATATTTAATTTAAGAGAAATCTGTCATCTTCTTCATCAGCTTAGAAAACACAAATACATTTTTCTGTACGACTGTTTATAAAATATTTACCTAAACGTGACTTAGTACTTTCATTTAATAACTTTGTACTCATAAGTAAGACGGTAAAATACAAATTAAAAATTCAAACTCTGACTTGTTAGATGTAAAAATTAGTAAAATTTAGCAAAAATTACAATTATGATCAATTTTCACACATCGTATTTATAGAATTAACAAATAACAATATATGTTTCTTATCAAAATAGCCTGACTGATGTGCGCAACGGGAGTAATATTGTCCTGTAAATGACATGTTGTGCTAGTAGTTCCAAGAACTCCCGCGAGAGCACTCTGCCAGCCCTTTCGTGGTGTATAATGACAACCTCATTATATATTCATTCTCCTTTTTAACGCTACTTGACAACTCGGTATTTCTTCTCAAATTGTTTCTTCAGGAGCTCACATCTCTTAATGCCTCTATTACCAGTTTTACAGCGATCTCCTGACTTTAATTTTAGAATACAGTGATGATTTCAGAGGGGTTACTGTAATTTAATTTAGATTTGAGTTATTGCCTAAAATAATAAATTCCAAGTATAAGAAATAGCGATCAATAAATCAATTAACAACAGCCTTAAATATTAATATTTAAAAATAATTTGTTATTGTTATTATTATTAACTCGTTTGTTTATATTATATTATAACGAAACTAACATTTGATAATTTATTTGAATGGATTAATTTATCATATATTTAAGGGTTTGGTGACAAATATTTTTTTTTTAATCCAAATACTTATAGCTAATGAATCTGTTAACTAAATAAAATAGTGTCCATCACTATAATAAATAAATAATAATATAATATAATATAATAAATATAATAATAAATAAATCAGTGTCGGCACTGGTGGCGCAGTGCTGTAACCCAGCTACATGGGGACAAAGTGTTTGGGAGATTGTAGGCGATAGGTTGTATGGCTCGGTCCTCTTAATACCGACATGGCGTCCGCTTGGTGGTTGCTATCGGCGTGGACACTACTAGAGAAGTCTGGAGTGTCCATGTTGGGAGGTAATCATTGTGCGGATGTTGTGTGGGGGAGATAACTGAGTATCAGGCTTGTCAATTAGCTGAAAATCAGACCAGCACTACGTGGTTCGGATTCCACGTAAAGCTGTAGGTCCCTTAGTTGCCCTGGCTGTTGGGCTATTAATAAATTGCCCTTTCTGAGGAACAGTTGAACTCAGGTAGTAATCAGACTACACTCATTAAACCATTCATATTCGTCTTAAAATACGCACAACGTTGTGTCGGCGTCTCATATGTAAGAATGTAAGAATATATAACGTTTTGTACTATCAATTATTTAATAAATATTACAATTCATAATTAAACTTCTCCATTTATTTGAAACAAAATTCAAATTAGTTTGTAAATGAAAACCATGACAACCAAAACAAAATAAAAACATATGATCGGTAAAATAAACCAAATACTTTCAATTCGTGGTTTTCATATACAAACTGATTTGAATATTGTTTCAAATAAATGGAGAAGTTTAATTATAAATTGTAATATTTATTAGTGGTGATGAGGATAAAAATGCCAAGGAGAGGCATCAATATAATGAAGAAACAGATTTGTATAAAACGGAAAATGAAGGGCATAGCAGAGTGAACAACAAAAATGAAGTAAGTAGTTCATGGCAACTACGAGTAAGTAGTTTACCCAGTTTTGACAAGTCAACCTGCAATTGGGATCAGTGTTGCAGAAGACTTCTCAACAGATTTGTTCTAACAGAAATACCTAGGTCTAAACAGGTGTTAGCATTACTTGATATAATTGGGGAACAAACTTATACCAAGTTAAGTGACCTTTGTTCACCTGATCCACCAGAGAACAAGTCGTTAAATGAATTACTGGAAATGTTGAGAAAAAAATTAAAACCTTGTTCCTAATAAATATGAACAAAGGGTAAAATTTCATGCACGTTTCCAATTAATGACGAAAATATTAAGGACTTTTCCGTAGAGTTAGAAATTTGTCTAAACATTGTCAGTTTCCAACAGCATGGCTGGATGAAGTTTTAGTTAACACAATTTATAATTGGGGTCAGCGATGAGAGACTAAGGTTAAGTTCATTTAATATAGAAAATTTGACCTTTTATAAAGCAATTGAAGTAGGCTTAACTTTTGAAAGTAACCTTTCAGCTAACTAATGTAAAGATTCACAGCAGTACTAGCACTGCTAATAAAGTTTACACAGTGACATCCCAGAAGCAAAACAGGATTATATCTTATAAAAATTGTAATCGGTGTAATATTAAGAGTCACAGCCAAGAAAGTTGTTCGTTTAAAGATGCAGTGTGTTTTCGTTGTGGAAAAAAAGTTCATATTGCAAAATGTTGCATGTCGAAATCACGACAAAGTATTCAACAATTGGAACAAAGAATGAATAATTGTAACAGTATTGACAATCTCGAGTCAAAAAGAGATGAAGAATGCTATAAGCTGTTTGCAATGAAGTGAAACTCACTAAATCAAAGGAGATATTAGCGATGCCTGTTAAACTTGGTTCAGTATCGGAAATTTTTCAAATTGATACAGGAGCTTCTGTAAGTTTGATAGGTAAAAAACGGTTGTATCAGCTTTTCCAAGACTCTAAATTAGAACAGGACAATATATGCCTTAAAGCATACACAAAAGAACGTGTATATTTACTTGGACAGATAAAAACCAAATACATAACACTACTGTATAATTAATTATAGCTTATATTATGCTACTACCGATCAGCAACGATTTAATTCCAAAATAAAGTGTACTTAAGACCAGAGTTGTAAGAAATATAGTAAATGTTGAATTAATAAATGAGATAGCTAAAATAGGTCCTATATTAACGGCAGTTGTTTTGTAATAATACAGCATGTAAGAACAAGTTAATGGAGACAATAATAATGCTGATCATAATGAAGTATCGATCATGTATTTAGAACAACTCCAAATTCGTTACTAAACACGTGATTTCTCGGAGCAGGCCACTACCCGTACCGACTCTGGAACCAACCCCAAACAAGTACGTAACCCAGCATGGGAGGAACAAGTTGTAACCTCGTAACTATCCAAAGTTGACCGATAAAAAAAATAGTCAAAGCCATAAAGGCCTACACGAATTCATCCTGAAAATTTGGCAGCCTAAATCTTGAAAATGTTATTTCATGTCCCGAAATGGTAAACATTCCGAAGTATTCAGGTTACATGAGTGAGAAACAGTTCGATATGTCGAAGTCGAGGTTCGAAAAGGAATTTTTTATTTACCTCCCAGAAAACAATGCTTCAGTCGAGATGGGGTGTTATTAAACTCAAACCATTCATAGAAATGTGTAATACATTTTGAAAAGGTGCTGCGTACAGTATGTAACTTAATTACTAAAGATTTAGATTAAACATAAAGATATAACTAAATCGTTGTTAATTACATTGTAGCTTAAAATAATCTCCATAATACATAATACCAAAGCGAAATGTAAATATTAAAAGAAAAACAAAATCATACATTTATCGTCCACGAGTTCTCCTACGTTAGAATAGTATTTTCTAAGAAATTTTTGTATGGTGGTTAAAAATCACTTTTCATTTAAATTGATGATACTTATTTGTAAGTTATTTTACATTTTTGCCTCCACGAAAAAAGAGCTCTTTTTAAAATTGAGGAGTTTTAAATTGGACCTAGTCTCATATGAAGTTGAGTTTGTTTAGGTTTCACTTGTTCGTTGTTTTGTTTTATAGGTTGAGTTGTTTAAGAAAGAAGTTGTTTAGGTTTCACTAATTTAAATATTATAAAATATTGGCACATAGTACATTTAACATTTTTAGTTCTTTAAATTAAGGTTAACTCCTGGTAGTCTGTGTTTTTATACTATAAATAGCTCTTCCAATTGACTTTGTGTTTTAAATATTAAGTTAAATGTCTCCAAACTCCACAATACAATTCTATATTTTAAAATGGATTGTATACAAGCAAGTTAGATTACTTTTAGTATTTTTATGGAAATAGAATAAGAAATGGTTTTAAATATAAATCTGAAAGAAGTAATTGTTTTTATAGAAATTTCAAATGTTCTTCTCAATTTAAATTTTTATCCACTGTTATTCCTAAAACTTTATGAGATTCAGTTTCATAGAATCATCCAATAATATATTTCGTGCTTTGAGATGAATTATATTTGTTTTGGATTCATTGAGTAAAAGACATTTTCTTCATACCAATTTTTCAATTTTGTCAATGAATCACAAATAGCATATTGGTCAATCTCCTTAAGGTTTTTATTTTGTAGAAACCCTGATCTGTACATAAAACATAATGATAGGGTACATACTTTATGAAAATAAGAAATAACAAAAGTCCCACATTGGATCCTTGAGGAACACCATTCTCCACAAATTCCCACTCTGAGGTAAACTTTGTTCTGTTCTTCATACAAAAGGTCTTTGCCTACGGTCTGATAATATGAACATAACATTTTTAATGCATCACCAGAAATTCAAACTTATCTTAGTTCGCTCACTAAAAGAGTTTGGTCAACACATTCAAAGGGCTTGAAAGAGTCGCAGAAAACACCAGCTTTGTATTGCGACCTTTACAAGCCCCATTCAGAGTTCTTTTTTTCTTTCAAATTCCAAATTGATGGGGAGTCGTTAAATCATTAGTTTCTTAGTAAGGTTACAGTAGATTGCTCTCTCAAATATCATTTAAATGTTACTCAATATTGATATAGGACGGATATTTTAAACAGTTTTGTCCAAATAATATTTAAAAATTGGTGTGATTGCTGAAAATTTGAATTAGTCAGGAAAAAGCCTAAGGAACATAAATTTATTTATTATGTTTCAAAGATTTAGAGCAATAACATTTGCAGCATGTCTGTAAAAAATAACAGGAATTTCAGCCCACAAACAAGATAATGTATTTTTCAAGGCTTGAATCATGTGAATGGTTTAGTTTTCAGTCATAGTTTTAGATGAATTAAAATCTGTAACAACTTTAGAAAGTTATGAAGTATGAACATTTAAAATATTTGTAATATTAGTAAAATAATAATTCAGGGTTTCAGCATTTTTTTGATAATTTATTATTAGATTATGATTATCTTTTAATTCTTAGTAATATTTTGTCTTATAAATCGATTAATTTTAACAACTTGCCAATTGTTTTTGAACTTATTATCATTTAAATTTTGTTTAGACTTTTTTAATACTATATTAAGTAATTTTTATAAATTTAACATATTCCTGGAATTGTTTGTCACTACTTTGTGAAGAATTTGTCTCACAATACCATTTTTAATCCATGTAATTGAAGAATGTTGTTGTTGATGGGATTCTTTAACTAAGGAATGAACTCGTTCATTACTGTTACAAAAAATCTAAAAATTGTCAAAACTAAAGTCAACTGTTTTAAAAATGGCCCTATCTTATCTTACAGAGTTTGTGCATAAGTTTGTATGATTGAAAGGAAGAGTACTAAATAAAGGATTTTGGTCAGAGCAATCCACATTTACATTATGGCCCTTAGGGAGAGCTGTGGCCATAATTCATGTTAGGTATAGTTTTATCTGTACAAGTAAGGTCATTTGAGCTGAAGATTCGGTCTCTAGTTTACTGAATAATGCGTACCCTATTAAGAAAATTAAAATAATAAACTTTGAAAATAGAATTTAACCTATAAGTACACAATTTATTTTCTCAAAAAATTATTAAGATCATTTAAGACAAAGTTTCAAATATCAAAGGGATTGTAAGTCAGCATTTTCGTTCTTTTTACTGAATAGTAAATATTGAGTTTAACAGCGCATAATTTTTATATACGTGGATGCCATGCTATGGAAGGGTGTGGGGCAGTCCGTACCAGTCGGGGCTCACCACGCCACTCTGAGTTGTGGACAATTACTGTACTCGCGTGTGACCACAACCCTCCCTCTACCCATCTACATTCTCGTTGAAGGGGTTTCGATTGACAATACGAAGTTTAGCGAAAATATATGCATTTTTTCATTTAACTACTGTAAATGAATATGATATATTTGTTTTATATTTGGAATCGTTCAGAAATGATATTTAATAGTGTTTTCTATTCAAACACATAATCTGTAACTAATCTGCCACAAATAACTCCTTGTCATCTGTATGGCTTTACAGTTAGCGTAGTGTCTGTAGTTCTAACACACATCAACTGTATTTTCTCTGTTAGTACGTATTAGGGAGGTGCCCTTGATACAAATACAGTATATTTATGAGATTATTGGTATTAGTAATATATGCTGTCTTAACTAAATATGATCTAACCAATAAGTACAGACAAATCTTAGATCTCTGTGTTGTTATGTAGATGACTTCATGACCCAACAATCCACTGTGCTTATCAATACGCCTATATAAAGTCATAAGCATTACTTATACTTGAAATACCATTGTCGATTTATTTAATGATATGAATGCAGGATCGTATTTGAGTTGTAGGCAAATATGAATCAGAAGACAATTATTTTCAATGTGGTATTTATAAAACCGATAGGAATTAACAAATTGTTTCTAATGATGAACCTAATTTATCTTTATCATGAGTGGAGAGTTTTGAAGTATTCTTTGTCAATCTTAAGGAGTGATTGATTGACCTCAAGGAGAGGTGTCAATAACCGGTCTGTAAGTACATGTCAGGGAAGCAGGAGTCTAAAAGGTGGTGTATTATTTCCCCATGAATAATGTCAATAGAGGGCCCTAAATTGTTCTGCAATTTCCCCATATGCCTATGGGGGGGGGGGGACTCTAAAGTGTTGTGTCAGTTATCCATACGTCGTGGGACTATGAGAGGGAAAGCTCTAAAGTGTTGTTTCAGTTCTCTAAACGTCGTGTCTATGAGGGGGAGAGCTGTAAAGTGTTGTGTCAGTTCCCCATACGTCGTTTCTATGAGGGGGAAAGATCTAAAGTGTTGTGTCAGTTCCCCAAACGTCGTGTCTATGAGGGGGAAAGATCTAAAGTGTTGTGTCAGTTCCCCATACATCGTGTCTATGAGGGGGAAAGATCTAAAGTGTTGTGTCAGTTCCCCAAACGTCGTGTCTATGAGGGGGAAAGATCTAAAGTGTTGTGTCAGTTCCCCAAACGTCGTGTCTATGAGGGGGAAAGATCTAAAGTGTTGTGTCAGTTCCCCATACATCGTGACTATGAGAGGGAAAGATCTAAAGTGTTGTGTCAGTTCCCCATACGTCGTGTCTATGATGGCAGGATCTCTAAATTTGTTTGTGTTTCACCATGGGTCATTTTCAGGATAGAGGAGCCTCTATTGCATTGTCTGTGTATTATTCCAGTTCTTCTCTGCATCATGTCCCCCAAGGTGTTGTTACGTCCAAGGGAAGTGAATCTAAGATCTTCTGTCCATCCAGCACGAAACAACTCCACAAGTCCCATCCAGAGGAATGAGACTCTTCACTATTGTGGCTGTTTCATGCCGTGGGTCTTAGAGTGTTGTGTCTTTTGCCCTATATCCAGTGTGAGTGGCTCACTCATAAGTTGCATCCTGAAGGGTATACAGGAGACCGTAAGGGATTTCGTTTTCACCCATGCGTCTTGATTTTTTCAGAATATTTTTAATATTTAATACTAGGTTTAAATTAGTTTTAGCGTACAGATAAAAATGATAGAATATTAAATGTTGGGAGCTTTTTCATCGCGACAACATTTGTTTTGATTACAACTTACATTTTAAGTTTAACTCTCACTTTTGCCTTATAAATTACTTTTCTCGCAAGTTGCCTGCCTTATTCCTCTTTCAGCTTCCATGTTACTTCTCTGATCTTTTGTTCTCTAGTCTTTAAATTTTATTTTTTATATACCTTATTCTCATTTACAGTACTTTCCTTTTTGTTTCAATATTTCATCCCTGTTGTAATTTTCCCTCAGACCTTTTACGTGTTCGTACCTCACACACGATTTACTTTATATGAATTCAAACCATCACAGAGGACCGTAAGTAATATATTCATCATATTTTCTATATGACACTGACAATCAGCTGAAATAATAAATTTAATATGGCTGCAATTAATATATTTTATAACAGTGTCAAATGAGAAGATAGATGCACAAGATTAATTGTTTTATATATCTACTTATTATTCCGCGTGCTGAAAAGCTAATTTACCACCAAGTCGTTATAAATGACAAACTCCAACTACCCAGGCAAACCTACGTCTTCGTTAAACGCCGAGGACAATGGTTTAACGGTACGGAGAAATTATACATTGTATTTAAATGACAAACAAACTAAACCTGAGACCAGAGCATGCGGACAATCGGTTGAATTTCTCCCGCCAATTTAATGTTAATGAAATTTGGCGGTTGTATTAGTGGGAGTCACGCGTTCGCGGGACAACACCGCCTCTAGCGGAATCCGAGACAACTAACGACAATTAGGTAACTACCCACTTCTTTGTGCTTCATTATCTCATCTCACCCACAAACGGCCAGTTTGAGCTTCTCATGTCAGATGTATATATCATTGTTCTCAAGGGATATTATTGCATCATATCGTTATTGTATGACGCGATTCCTTGACACACTAAAAAATGTTATTTGTTGGTAAAAAATAATAATAATAAAAACAACAATAATAATAATTGTGTATAATTTTCTACAAATTTTGTGTAAGTAAAATTATATTTTTGTGTGGTTAACAATCAACAGTAAAGTGCCCCTTTAACAAGCATGTTTATTGCAATTTATTATCTTTTTTTAAACGAGATTTTTAATTAAGTATATAGGTATAAACTTAAAGAAAAATTTTAAAACCTTTTTACTTCATATAACCAATTGAACAACTAAGATAATATGATGCATTAAATAGATTTAAAAGAAAATTTTTATATGAGGTACAAAATACCAAACTATTTGCTTGGTAATATACCTATACTGTTATTATGGAAGCCTTCTAAAAACAGATTGTCATGCCAGGATCAGATAAATAACTAGATAAATCCAAGACGCCTAATCACCAAGGTACGTTTGATAATATTCACCATTACAAATTGCCCACATCAGATACAAATCTAGACAAATCTAAGACGTCTAATCATCTTAGTACATTTGGTAATATTCACCATTACAAATTGCCCACATCAGATACAAATCTAGACAAATCTAAGACGTCTAATCATCTTAGTACATTTGGTAATATTCACCATTAAAAGTTGCCCACATCAGATACAAATCTAGACAAATCTAAGACGTCTAATCATCTTACTAATATTGGTATTATTCCCCATTAAAAGTTGCCCACATCAGATACAAATCTAGACAAATCTAAGACGTCTAATCATCTTACTAATATTGGTATTATTCCCCATTAAAAGTTGCCCACATCAGATACAAATCTAGACAAATCTAAGACAACTAATCATCTTAGTACCTTTGGTAATATTCACCATTAAAAGTTGCCCACATCAGATACAAATCTAGACAAATCTAAGACGTCTAATCATCTTACTAATATTGGTAATATTCACCATTAAAAGTTGCCCACATCAGATACAAATCTAGACAAATCTAAGACGTCTAATCATCTTAGTACCTTTGGTAATATTCACCATTAAAAGTTGCCCACATCAGATACAAATCTAGACAAATCTAAGACGTCTAATCATCTTACTAATATTGGTAATAATCACCATTAAAAGTTGCCCACATCAGATACAAATCTAGACAAATCTAAGACGTCTAATCATCTTAGTACCTTTGGTAATATTCACCATTAAAAGTTGCCCACATCAGATACAAATCTAGACAAATCTAAGACGTCTAATCATCTTACTAATATTGGTATTATTCCCCATTAAAAGTTGCCCACATCAGATACAAATCTAGACAAATCTAAGACGTCCAATCATCTTAGTACATTTGGTAATATTCACCATTACAAATTGCCCACATCAGTTGTAAAACTGGACAGATCTAAGACGTCTAATCATCTTAGTACATTTGGTAATATTCACCATTACAAATTGCCCACATCAGATACAAATCTAGACAAATCTAAGACGTCTAATCATCTTAGTACATTTGGTAATATTCACCATTACAAATTGCCCACATCAGATACAAATCTAGACAAATCTAAGACGTCTAATCATCTTAGTACATTTGGTAATATTCACCATTACAAATTGCCCACATCAGATACAAATCTAGACAAATCTAAGACGTCTAATCATCTTAGTACATTTGGTAATATTCACCATTACAAATTGCCCACATCAGATACAAATCTAGACAAATCTAAGACGTCTAATCATCTTAGTACATTTGGTAATATTCACCATTACAAATTGCCCACATCAGATACAAATCTAGACAAATCTAAGACGTCTAATCATCTTAGTACATTTGGTAATATTCACCATTACAAATTGCCCACATCAGATACAAATCTAGACAAATCTAAGATGTCTAATCATCTTAGTACATTTGGTAATATTCACCATTAAAAGTTGCCCACATCAGATACAAAACTAGACAAATCTATGACTCTAATCACCTTTAGTACATTTGGTAATATTCCCCATTAAAAGTTGCCCACATCAGATACAAAACTAGACAAATCTATGACTCTAATCACCTTTAGTACATTTGGTAATATTCCCCATTAAAAGTTGCCCACATCAGATACAAAACTAGACAAATCTATGACTCTAATCACCTTTAGTACATTTGGTAATATTCCCCATTAAAAGTTGCCCACATCAGATACAAAACTAGACAAATCTATGACTCTAATCACCTTTAGTACATTTGGTAATATTCCCAATTAAAAGTTGCCCACATCAGATACAAAACTAGACAAATCTATGACTCTAATCACCTTTAGTACATTTGGTAATATTCCCCATTAAAAGTTGCCCACATCAGATACAAAACTAGACAAATCTATGACTCTAATCACCTTTAGTACATTTGGTAATATTCCCCATTAAAAGTTGCCCACATCAGATACAAAACTAGACAAATCTATGACTCTAATCACCTTTAGAACATTTGGTAATATTCCCCATTAAAAGTTGCCCACATCAGATACAAAACCAGACAAATCTATGACTCTAATCAACTTTAGTACATTTGGTAATATTCCCTATTAAAAGTTGCCCACATCAGATACAAAACTAGACAAATCTATGACTCTAATCACCTTTAGTACATTTGGTAATATTCCCCATTAAAAGTTGCCCACATCAGATACAAAACTAGACAAATCTATGACTCTAATCATCTTTAGTACATTTGGTAATATTCCCCATTAAAAGTTGCCCACATCAGATACAAAACTAGACAAATCTAAGACGTCTAATCATCTTAGTACATTTGGTAATATTCACAATTACAAATTGCCCACATCAGATATAAAACTGGACAGATCTAAGACGTCTAATCATCTTAGTACATTTGGTAATATTCCCCATTAAAAGTTGCCCACATCAGATACAAATCTAGACAAATCTAAGACGTCTAATCATCTTAGTACATTTGGTAATATTCACCATTACAAATTGCCCACATCAGATACAAATCTAGACAAATCTAAGACGTCTAATCATCTTAGTACATTTGGTAATATTCGACATTACAAATTGCCCACATCAGATACAAATCTAGACAAATCTAAGACGTCTAATCATCTTAGTACATTTGGTAATATTCACCATTACAAATTGCCCACATCAGATACAAATCTAGACAAATCTAAGACGTCTAATCATCTTAGTACATTTGGTAATATTCACCATTACTAATTGCCCACATCAGATGTAAAACTGGACAGATCTAAGACGTCTAATCATCTTAGTACATTTGGTAATATTCACCATTACTAATTGCCCACATCAGATGTAAAACTGGACAGATCTAAGACGTCTAATCATCTTAGTACATTTGGTAATATTCACCATTACAAATTGCCCACATCAGATACAAATCTAGACAAATCTAAGACGTCTAATCATCTTAGTACATTTGGTAATATTCACCATTACTAATTGCCCACATCAGATGTAAAACTGGACAGATCTAAGACGTCTAATCATCTTAGTACATTTGGTAATATTCACCATTACTAATTGCCCACATCAGATGTAAAACTGGACAGATCTAAGACGTCTAATCATCTTAGTACATTTGGTAATATTCACCATTAAAAGTTGCCCACATCAGATACAAAACTAGACAAATCTATGACTCTAATCACCTTTAGTACATTTGGTAATATTCCCCATTAAAAGTTGCCCACATCAGATACAAAACTAGACAAATCTATGACTCTAATCACCTTTAGTACATTTGGTAATATTCCCCATTAAAAGTTGCCCACATCAGATACAAAACTAGACAAATCTATGACTCTAATCACCTTTAGTACATTTAGTAATATTCCCCATTAAAAGTTGCCCACATCAGATACAAAACTAGACAAATCTATTACTCTAATCATCTTTAGTACATTTGGTAATATTCCCCATTAAAAGTTGCCCACATCAGATACAAATCTAGACAAATCTAAGACGTCTAATCATCTTAGTACATTTGGTAATATTCACCATTACAAATTGCCCACATCAGATACAAAACTAGACAAATCTATGACTCTAATCACCTTTAGTACATTTGGTAATATTCCCCATTAAAAGTTGCCCACATCAGATACAAAACTAGACAAATCTATTACTCTAATCATCTTTAGTACATTTGGTAATATTCCCCATTAAAAGTTGCCCACATCAGATACAAAACTAGACAAATCTATGACTCTAATCACCATAATACATTTGGTAATATTCACCATTACAAATTGCCCACATCAGATACAAATCTAGACAAATCTAAGACGTCTAATCATCTTAGTACATTAGGTAATATTCACCATTACAAATTGCCCACATCAGATATAAAACTGGACAGATCTAAGACGCCTAATCATCTTAGTACATTTGGTAATATTCACCATTACAAATTGCCCACATCAGATACAAAACTAGACAAATCTAAGACGCCTAATCACCTTTAGTACATTTGGTAATATTCACCATTAAAAGTTGCCCACATCAGATACAAAACTAGACATATCTATGACGTCTAATCATCTTACTAATATTGGTATTATTCCCCATTAAAAGTTGCCCACACCAGATACAAATACATGCCGTACATTTTTTAATATTCCCCATTACAACTTGCCCACATCAGATACAATGCTATACAAATCCAAGACGTATAATCACCTTATTACATTTGGTAACATTCCTTATAACACAGTGTCCATTTTTAAATACTGAATCGTCGATACATTCTCGCATTTACCGTGACAAGTTCGGTATTGGGTGTTGGCCAGCATTCGGATGTTTTATAGGAGAGAAAACTGAGTATCAGCTTGTCTTGAAATTCAGAAGAACCAAAGATGCATGTCCCTAAATTGTTCTGACTATTGAACTATCAATAAAACGTTAATTATGAGCATTAGTCAGCACACTACATAGATCATCCACGCTCATTCTACAGACCTATAATCATTCATATCCGCCTTAAAAACATACAAGCTATACCAGTGACTCGAATCCAAATTTGAATCTGAACCTGGTTATCATAAAACGAGACCTTTTTACATTCTTTTTAAATTACCTTTTTACATACATGAAATTGGAATATTTCATAGTTATAATGACGCGAAACTATCTCTGACCATTATTACTTAGCCATGAATATCAAGGTTTTGAGCCTGATACCGGAAGCTGGAGGTGTGTTAAGCCAACGGTGTGATATCCTGTTGAGTGGACGTCCTGATCAAATCGAGTTAGGTGATAGCATGTGTTTGCCTGTTTGTCCAACGTCCCGGTCAAGTGATAAGATAGAGAGGGCCAGCTGTGGTTGTATCCTGCCGCCATTTACCACACCTCAATGATGTAGCAACTCTGCTCTCGTCCAATCGAAAATAATAAAGTCAAACCATTTTTTAAATCCTTTATTAAAATTTATACCCGATGAACACATTTCAGGTGTATAATTCAAGTTCATTCGAGCAAATCTAGCCCATAGCTTGAATTGGGGGGGGTCTAAGGATTGTTACAATTTACACTAAAATCGTTTTCAAATCTATAAATTACATATGAGTCTTGGAATATTAATTGATGGGTAAAAATGTTAAAACTATGCTGTAGAGTTCTAGTGCTTTACTCAAGATGAAGATAAAATTTAAGTACAACCCTACATCAAGTTAAGAACATTTAGTTCTTAACTGGTTGCCTCCAAGTCGCTGGATGAGAACAATAAATGACAAGCAACCATTGACTGTTATTGGGGCCCTTTACACTTGAATGGACATAAAATATACTTAAACATTAATTAAAAACCAAGCCTACGTGGAAACCATGTATTACAAATAAAAAAGACACTTGTCAGAAAGAAATGATTATCATCGTAGTTCTCATTGTTTAATCCCATACGTCACCAGATATATTATGTCGTAGGATATCCCCCATAGGGCTAGTGCCTCCAGCAACAACGTGTCGTGGCTCTCCTGAGGTGTGGCATGTACCCCTGTACATATACCCACTTAGATAATAGTGTGCTGGACTAGCCATCTAGTGCCACCAGCGACAACGTGTTGTGACTGTCTTGGGTATGACATGTACTCCAGTACGTATACCCACTTAGTTAGTAATTAGTGGGCCGGACTAGCCATCTAGTGGCACCAGCAACAACGTGTTTTGACTGTCCTGGGTATGACATGTACTCCAGTACGTATACCCACTTAGTTAGTAATTAGTGGGCCGGACTAGTCGTCTAGTGCCACCAGCAACAACGTGTTGTGACTTTCTTGGGTATGACATGTACTCCAGTACGTATACCCACTTAGTTAGTAATTAGTGGGCCGGACTAGCCATCTAGTGGCACCAGCAACAACGTGTTTTGACTGTCCTGGGTATGACATGTAATCCAGTACGTATACCCACTTAGTTAGTAATTGATGGGCTGGACTAGTCGTCTAGTGCCACCAGCAACAACGTGTTGTGACTGTCTTGGGTATGACATGTACTCCAGTACGTATACCCACTTAGTTAGTAATTAGTGGGCCAGACTAGCCATCTTTTACCACCACCGACAACGTGACATGACTGTCCTCCGGTATGAGATGTACTTCTGTACATGTACCAACTTAGTCAATAGTGTGCCGGACTAACGATCTTGTGCCACCACCAACAACGTGTTGTGACTGTCCTAGGTATGACATGTACTACTGTACATGTACCCACTTAGTTAGTAATTAGTGGCCTGCCTAGTCATTTAGTGCCACCAGCGACAACGTGGCATGGTTGTCCTCCGGTATGAGAAGTACTCCTGTACTTATGCCCAATTAGTTAATAACTAGTGTGGCGGACTAGCCGTCTAGTGCTATGAGAGACAACATGACATGGCCATCCTTCGGTATGATAAGTACTCCTATATATGTACCCACTTAGTTGGTAATTAGTGGGCTGGTCTAGCCATCTAGTGACACCAGCGACAACGTATCGTGGCCGTTCTCCGTTATGAGATGTACTCTTGTACATGTACCCACTTAATTGATAATTAGTGGGCCGGACTAGCCATCTAGTGACACCAGCGACAACGTGGCGTGGCCCTCCTCCGTTATAAGAAGTACTCCTGTACATGTACCCACTTAATTGATAATTAGTGGGCCGGACTAGCCATCTAGTGACACCAGCGACAACGTGGCGTGGCCTTCCTGCGTTATGAGAAGTACTCCTGTACATGTACCCACTTAATTGATAATTAGTGGGCCGGACTAGCCATCTAGTGACACCAGCGACAACGTGGCGTGGCCCTCCTCCGTTATAAGAAGTACTCCTGTACATGTACCCACTTAATTGATAATTAGTGGGCCGGACTAGCCATCTAGTGACACCAGCGACAACGTGGCGTGGCCTTCCTGCGTTATGAGAAGTACTCCTGTACATGTACCCACTTAATTGATAATTAGTGGGCCGGACTAGCCATCTAGTGACACCAGCGACAACGTGGCGTGGCCCTCCTCCGTTATGAGAAGTACTCCTGTACATGTACCCACTTAATTGATAATTAGTGGGCCGGACTAGCCATCTAGTGACACCAGCGACAACGTGGCGTGGCCTTCCTGCGTTATGAGAAGTACTCCTGTACATGTACCCACTTAATTGATAATTAGTGGGCCGGACTAGCCATCTAGTGACACCAGCGACAACGTGGCGTGGCCCTCCTCCGTTATAAGAAGTACTCCTGTACATGTACCCACTTAATTGATAATTAGTGGGCCGGACTAGCCATCTAGTGACACCAGCGACAACGTGGCGTGGCCTTCCTGCGTTATGAGAAGTACTCCTGTACATGTACCCACTTAATTGATAATTAGTGGGCCGGACTAGCCATCTAGTGACACCAGCGACAACGTGGCGTGGCCTTCCTGCGTTATGAGAAGTACTCCTGTACATGTACCCACTTAATTGATAATTAGTGGGCCGGACTAGCCACCTAGTGCCACCAGCGATGACGTGGCCTGGCTGTCCTCCGGTATGAGATGTACTACTGTACATATACCCACTTAGTTTGTAATTAATGGCCCGGATTGGCCATCTAGTGACACCAGCGACAACGTGGCGTGGCCCTCCTCCGTTATAAGAAGTACTCCTGTACATGTACCCACTTAATTGATAATTAGTGGGCCGGACTAGCCATCTAGTGACACCAGCGACAACGTGGCGTGGCCTTCCTGCGTTATGTGTACATGTACCCACTTGATTGATGTACCCACTTAATTGATAACTAGTGGGCCGGACTAGCCATCTAGTGCCACCAGCGACAACGTTGCGTGGCGGTCTTTTGTCGTGATTGGATATCCGCCGCAAATTGATGCCAGATACGGTAAATAACGTTACCGACTAAACACACCATACGTCGTTACGAGGTGAACATTGAATAGAGAGACGGCTATTGCCTGGTGGGAGGGTGCATTTTACTAATAGGGATGAATGTGTGACGTACACAACTGTAAATAATATGCTATTAGGAGGCTCAATCCAAAAGAAATTTAATTGATCTTGTATGTGAATATGTTTGAGAAGAAATAATGATTTTGAAATAGAATTTAAATCATAATTTTTATTAAATTATATATTTCTACTTACGTTGACATATTAAGTACATGGATCTTTACGCGGAGACCTGTGGGCGTGGATACATGTTGTGAATGGCTTATTTGTTTAGTGTGTAATTTGTGCGTAACCCCAACCATAATACTTTTAACTAATACTAATTGAGGGTATGCTGTTACTAGCCACAAAAAGTAGGAGAAGCCCTACTTTCATATAGAATAAACATAATATTTTAATCATCAATTTTCCCACCTGAAATGAAAACTTTTAATTTTAAATTTATGTTGATAATTTAAATGTCATAGATACTTAACGAAATGTGATAAGGGGAAATTCTTTCTCCAAGCTTGAGACGTCAAACGACACGTCACTCTCTCCATTCTTCACACAGGGACCGGAACGTCACCTTTAACACCTGCCCTGTGCTAGCAATAGACATTCCGCTACAAGCGATCACACATAAACCGTTTACGACCCACTAACAATTTGCTGATGAATTTCGCTTGTTCTTAAACCAGTCAGTATTCTCACCATTGCCATCTGCGCCTTTAAAACACATAACAGATCAAGTGTGTTTTATTTTCACTGTTTTCGAAGTAGTTAATTATTCATAAACTTATTTTGAATCAGTAAGACTGCTAGAAGGTAAACAATTTATAGCTGTCTGCGGGGGGGGGGGGATAAAAGTGGCCCGTGTGCTAGTCTGCCGAGTAACGAGGACAAACATTTAAAAAATACGATAGCAATAATAAATACAAACAATGATATTTATTTACATAATATTACTACAGGACAATTTCGAAACTGCCATCGTGACAATAATAAAAAGATAAACAAATATTAATTACAATAGATAATATGTATAAACTGCGAGTAAACTATTAATCAATAATTAAATCATCTAAAGCATGATCTACGTATAGTATAATAATTAATGGAACGATAGAAAGTAAATCCTGCCCCAAAATAACCAAGTAAACATAACACAGTGAACAGTTGAAAATTAATCTCTACGTAAAACATGAAACGTTTCAGGAAAGAAGTCAAACTAGTACTAAATATGTCAATATGAAACTATAATAGATAAACAATTTAAACATGCGATGGGGCGGAAAATTAAAATGGGATACATTACTACGTCTAAGAACAAAAATTAATTAAAAAGTTCTTGAATTAACAAGAGGAATTGTAAATTGATGTCGCTCAATAAAAAGGACTCTCAAGTAGATTATTATCAAATTTGCATAAAAATGTTATCAACAATAAATGATAAATAATTGCAAACTGATAAGGAAAACATCTTGACGACATATCAAGCGGGGAAGCGGGCATAACGTTTAAACGAGTAATATAATCTACATTCTTCATTACTTGTCTTTTCCTTATGATTATAAGTTATTATCAAATAACTAACACTCAGCTTGGAAATGAAATCAAATATAAATAATATTTGTCAAACACAGTGACATTCTACAATATTTTATTATGAATAATGTGATTTGTCAAAAAACATTAAAAGCACACTTTGGTCTGTTTCTCAGCCCATTTTTTATGAGATCGGTGTAATGGATCCAAATGGTGGAGAATTGATTAAACAACCTTAATAAGTATATATCCTTAGCAATTTGCAGAGTACGTTTTCATTACTACGGTCCTGAATAAACTCAATAATATTGAGTTATCATTCCTTTTACACTACAATTGTTAAAATTAACATAAATCCATTTTTGCTAGATAAAAGCAGATAACCTGATTTGTGCGAATGAACAAATGGAAATTTAGGTAAATCTGGAATTATAGGTCCAACTCAATTTTCACGAATTTCTTTTCTTAACTAGCCAATATTAACCCCGCCACAACAAATACATAGGAATTTACTCTGTAAATACCTATTGTTTTACAAAAATATTAAAAAGAAAAATATTTTTCACACCAGAAACTATGTATTTTAAATTATCTTATGCAGTTTTTCTCCTTCCTAAACATGATTATAACATCTATTTATTTCTACGGCAAATAATAACAGAGATATTTAACAAAACCGTAAGATTAGGTTAGGTTGGACCGTGTAATGTTCAGGGATGGCAACGATATATCGATATATCAGAAATATCGTTAAAAATATGTTGCGATATATCGATATATTAGTATCAACGTTTTCTTCTGATAATATCGGTCATATCGGTAATTTGGTCTGATATAACATATCACTAAATAATGACGTTGTTCTCTCTCCTCATAATCATCAAGATTCTAAAAAATAATGCAACACGAATAGCATGAGGCATTCAATTTCTCATAGGACAATATATTAACTCAGATATTCAATAAAAGTAAGTTAGGTTAAGTACGGTTAGCTTAGGTTACGTTACGTCAAATAGGTTAGGTTACGTCAAATAGGTTAGGTAGAGTTCATATTATTTCGGTTCGGTTATTTTAGGTTAGATTAGATTAGGTTAGTTAGTTGACTGGTTTATGTTAGGAAGGTTTTCTATTATAATTATTAAGTAGTTACCATATTATTATTATTATGGTAAGGTATTTTAGGTTAGGTTTGTTATAGGTTACATAATATTAACTTGGTAATAGTAAGTGGGTAATGGTAGGTTAATGTACCCAACCAAACACTAGGTAAATAAAATAACCCACCCGTGCTCACCTAACATTCTGGGGATGGTCAATATTTTCAATATATCGATATATCAAATTATCGATGTAACGCAAACTAAGTATCGATCTAACGATGATATCGACAGAAAAATATCGATATATCGGGTAAACAATGTATCGAATTGTAAATTATTTCATTCTTTAAAATTATTCATTAACTCTTGTCATGACCAAAAATACACTCATTTTTTGTGTCACTATTTAGAATAGACTACTAAATGTAAAAATTAAATACGGTACATTTATTTTTTAGAATCTTGATGATTATGAGGAGAGAGAATAACTTCATTATTTAGTGATATGATACGATATCGGACCAAAATATCGATATGGCCGAGAGTATCGACAGAAAATATCGATACTAATATATCGATATATAGCAACATATTTTAACGATATTTCTGATATATCGATATATCGTTACCATCCCTGAACATTACACAGTCCAACCTAACCTAATCTTACAGTTTTGTTGAAGTATCTCCGTTATTATTTGACGTAGAAATAAATAGATGTTATAATCATGTTTACGAGGGAGGAAAACTGCATGCAATAAAGTAATATAGAAAACGTTATTGCAATGTAATTTTTTCAACTTTTTATCTAAAAATCGTCATTTTTGGGAAAAATACCTATTCAATGTTCGTGGGATTAATATTGACTAGTTGAGAAAAGAAAGTCGTGAGAATCGGGTAGTTACGCTATATTCCATATTTACCAAAATGTACATTAAAAACTTGTTAAAAGATACAAATCGGGCTACCTGACTACTACCACCTTGAAAAATATGTCGAGTCTGTTCGGTTATGAGCCACAAATGGCTTAGAAAGACAAATATAATGATAATTGTTTTACTTTCTCCAATATGCGTTAGCGTAGAGAAAATATTGTGGTCGTAAAAAAATTATTTTACAAGTTGATCTAAAAATCCATTTTAGGTCCACCTGAACCCAAAAAAGTGATTTTTTTGTGTTTGTCTGTATGTGTGTCTGTGCACCTCGCTGGAGACAAACGGATGGATCGATTTTTTGAAATTTGGTAGGTGTATTTAGACAATATCTCCAGACCGTTTTTTTCACTTTTTTGAAAGTTTAGTTTTTTATTTTCATGGGTAAAAATCTTAGAAAAGTGAAATTTTCTCAAAAACGGCTCTAATGGTTTTGATTAAATTTTCAGGACAGATGTGAATTACAATTTAAAATATTTTAGTAAAAACTGCATGTCCCTAACTTTCATAATTTAGGGAATTATAAAATTGTTTTACAGCCAAAACATTTAAATATGCATTTATTTCAAGCTTTATTCTAACGATGTTGATTAAATTTTCTATAAAGATGTAAATTACAATTAAAACTATTTTAGTTGTAGTCTACAATACCACCAAGTTGGGGCTGGAGGCCGAAGGCCGGAAGCTACACCTCAAGTTGTTGAAGGTTGTTTACATACAATCTGGTTATGTGATTAACTGAACAGCTCTTTTTGAAGATTATTTTTTTCCACTCATAAATAAAATAAGTGTTTCGTCTGTACATACCTTAGAAATGTAATTGTTTGAACGTCTGTTTTTATTTAGGTGCGTTTTTACATCCTTTGGTTTTGTTTCAATTTAACAATATATTCATATTCAAAATTATCTTATTTAAATTAAAAATCAATAGACAAAACTATTTCAATTATTATTTCTTTTACAAGTTTTGTAAATTTATTAAACAATCTGATATAAGAAAGGGAAAGGGAGAGAGTTTGTGCCAGGTACCATTTATTTATTGAAAGGATGAGCTACGGTAAACGTAGCTAACGTAACATAACTACTATCCTTAGACAGTACCTAACAAACGTAAATTAACCTATCTTACCTAACTTAAGTAGCCATAACTTAACCCCAAGAAAAATACCATCCTAATTAAACAGTTTTTAAGATATAATCACCTATTGGCCTAACAATAAAACTTAGAAGCTTGTGTTTGACTTTGTCTACAAATATAAAAGCCAAACGCAACCGACTTATTGATCGCCGTTTTAAAAACATATAAGGCTTGGACCATAAAACTTGGCACATACGTATTTTATAGGTTTTTAACCATGTACTAAGCAATGTATTTTATTATTGAAATTTTTTGACAATATCACATAATATTTATTATTTATATCATACATATACTGCACATTGTGACATGTAGCCAAGTTTTGTATATAATGCTCGACTCACAATTATAATGTATTTTCAATGTTTATTAGCTTTTTATAACAGCTGGCCACATGACTAGTAAAAGTGGCAAGTTAAATTTTCAAATAATTTCTGTATTATTGTACATGTTTATTGTAATTGGAAATAGATCATAATTAGTTTTCTCTTGAAGAGCCAAAACAAGGCATAAAATAAATAACCCGATTCTGGTAAATCAGAGCCTTTCTTTCCATTCACCATACAAAGAGCTTGGGACGGCACATCGTGACATGAGAGGTTATTTTTGAACAATCTAAAGCACCCCACACACGGTCGAGCATGTTGGGCGAGCCGTTGGGTTCGAAGTCAGGTTGGGTGTCAGGTTGGAGTTGGGAGGCGTCCACACACGGTCGAGACTACGGTCGAGCATCCTGGTACTTCGTCAGTTATAAAATGGATTTTGACTCAGCTGTTGCGTTGTGTGGTGGTGTAATGTGTTTAGGTAAAAAGAAAAAAAGCAACGACGCGTATGGACCAAAACGTGGCTTTGTGCTAAGTGTAATATAACGAACACACTTAGTGTTATATTATAAGTGTAATATAACACTAAAAGCACTAAGCGTGCTAAGTGAAGAAATATAACGAAATGACTAGAGTTACGGGGTATGCACGCGAGTCGTACAGGAGTGTTGTAGAATATTGTCTTCTAAGTTCGCTGACACTTAGCCGAGAAGTAACCTAAATAGATGGATAAAAAGAGTCATACCAGATGACTGAAATTAAATTAAGAATTACTATGCCTGTCTTTAATAAAGGCGATTAGAACGATTGTAACAATTACAGAAGTATTGTAACAACTAATTCAACTATCAAAATATTATCTAAATATATTAGGAATGGCTCGAATTCTTTATACCACATATAAGACCACCAAATACATCACACTGAATATTGAAGTATCTCGAATTAAATACAGGGAATATGATAATAAGCTACAAATACTATTTTTTTATTTTCATAAAGCTTAAGAAAGTTTGAATAAAAAAGGTACTGTACGAGAGAATGGAGATATTTAATATTCCATGAAAGTAGCTTTAAAAAGTGAGGTATAGAACCCCCCACGTCCCAACCATACTAGTACAATGTACGGTGGTATAGTAACCTTGAGTCTTGGGACACAGCATCGAATTATAGTAACACAAAACAGCTAATTAATAATTATAGTAACACAAAACAGCTAATTAATAATTGTATTACTTCTGTAAGTTAAAAATATAAACCGTATTTGTGAAATTAATTTTCATAGTATTTTTCACACACATTAATATTTTTTCTTTCTAAAAGGTGTCAGTACAGTAATCGATATAGCGTCAATATTTATCCACAGCATAGTTGTACATCCAGACGGTGGCACAGTTCCACAGATCGACCCGATGGTTAGTCGATGATAATTAATGTTCTGCCGACAGAGGGCGCGAGACAAAGCCGCCCACACAACAAATGGAGTTTCTTATCGCCAAACCGCAATCTGGCGAGTGCCGGACTTATATTTTGGCGACGCGGAGATTGATTGTGGCGGTTCTGAGGCGGTCGATGTATCGCTCAATCCGCTCCACAGAAACTGATATCAGTAGGCCGTGTAGAAACCAAACATCAACAAACAGGACACGTAGTTGTTCAAGGTTTTTTTCATATATGGTATGACTCATTCTTAGATTTATGGTTTTAATTGAAATGTACGATAAGATAATAAGTAACACCTGGATAAGATAAAAAGACGACATGAGTTTTTATACATGTCATTATAAACGTTGTTTGTTTTTAAAACACTACTAGCGTTGGAAATCCCCAACAATGTTTAATAGTCATGAACTGTTCATCGACACTGAATAACAGAGAATGAAAACAAATCCATTTCAGACGGACAGCCATATTAGAACATATTTACAGAGAGAATCTCAGTTCAATATCAGTTTCTATGGCCAAACCATGTCGCGTTGATAGCTCCGAGCCTTGGCTGTTTCCCACTATTTACGGCTTTTAGTTCGAAACAAGCCAATGTTTTTAGTAAGGCGTAATTTAGAAATAAGTAAGAGGTAACATTTAATACAATGGATCCAAAATATTGCTTACTAGATAATAATTTACTCGGTAATCTCCGGGATCCGGCAAGGTGCAGTCAAATGTGCTTAGCAACTTATACAGCAGGTGATGTCCCTTGCCCACTGTACGTCCTTTAACATAACGGTTACATAGTAAACAATTAAAATTATTACAGAAATTAAACATAGATTTCTAATATTCATGTTTAATGCGTTCAAATTAACTTGTAACATTCAACAAACTAAATTTGACGAGAAAAATTTATTCGTCATTCATTTAGTTTAATTATTCGTCACTTTTTAGGATCAACATTTAAATAAAGCAATTACTTATTTTAGTCTTACATTATTCATATTTATACTATGTCTATTATTGGTGTTACATGTTTTTCCCGATGTTAAGATTACAGTTCTTAATAACTAACTATATCGTGGCATTATTCTTACTTTTCTTTACCATTATTTTAATGTTATATAAGTATTTTAATAATTATTACAGGACAGGCTTTACTTGACGTTACTGTATTTATTATTTAATGTACATTGCTACTATTAATATTAGTTGTAAGTTGTATTTTACTGTACGTTTTCCGCAGAACTGTCGGAGTTTCTCAATCAATGATCTTGTTTATTAGTTCCACTGGTTTGTTTTGTATATTGAAATTAATTTTTAAAACAATAATTGTGTTTCGTTACGTGATTATTAACTGGTTGATGTCATTATTTTTATTGCTAACGCTGATTAGCCAAACTATGAGTTATACATACAAATTTTGAATAGAGTAAATTCCATGAAAAATAAATAAATATCAGATTATAAGTGTGTGTAAAGTTGACTATTTCAGCCCTCCAATGCACTTTTTAATACAAATATATTAGCTGATTTCAAACTGTTCATAAATTTGTTTGATAAATATTTAACTCATTATGATTGAACCAAATATTAAGTATTAATAATAAATACTTCCGTATATTAGACTAAGAATATCTTCTTTAAATAAATTGATATGTTCTTTTTGTTTACGCTTAGTAATATTTTCAGATAGTTATATAATTAAATGTGCTTAATTTTCTTGTTAGAACGTAAATATATTTACAGATAGTAATAATTGGCTTCAATTGGAATCGTATAAAGAAAGAAGTTAAAATAAACTTGACAGTAAAACAGGTGATTCCACTTAGTTGAGGGCATTTGTTTAATGAAATTCAAAGGAATTAGCATAACAAAAGAAGAGTTACTCAGCTGATGAACTTTTAGTGTCGGGGGAGGGAGTAGTGGTGGGGAAAAGAGGGGAAAAAGAGGAACAGACGACTTACGACTCGTGTTAATCCCCAGCTTAAGGGCAGCGGAAAAACATGGGCACCGGACAATCTATGAAATGTGCCAAAGAGCCCACGGCCCTTGAGCGTCTCAGATCCTTTCAGCTAATTGGTACTTTTTGCTCTCAAAGGACAGAACCCTTGGGTGTGTGTAGTGCAATAAAGAAATTAAATGTACAGATCAAGGTGGCATGTTGTTTTATTCCCTCTTTTATCAGAATATATACATTTAAAAAGGGTAGACGACAGTAAATCGTCTTCTGTGTTTGAGAAATTTTTTATACTGGCTTACCAGTCATGACATGTACATGATAGAGGACATATACGTGCCATTATAAAGGTGTGAACAAGTTTGTGTATTGACATACTGAAGGGGAGGACCCCTTATCTACATGGAATTGAACATACAATTATGGATGTCTTATACTCTAACCATACACACAAATACTCGTATGTGCAGCCCAACCCTTCAATCAAACAGTCTTCTCCACTGAATCATTTTGTGACAGTCGTGCCTCTGATCCTGTACTATTCCGTCGACTATCAGAAGACCGCTTGTCGTCAGTGAATAGCCGTGGCACTTGACTGTCTCTTCCCCACTTTGCCACCAGGCAGCGTGTTTAACATAATCTCACACAAGTGATTTGCAGTTGAAGTGAATAAAAACAAGAATATTCTAATACTTACCTATTTTTTAAAAATATTCTAGCTTTGAAGTGAATAAAAGTTAGAATATTCTACTTCCTGTAGAAAATTACTAACTGATCCGGGTGGGATGGAAAATACTAGGTTTTGGTGTGAATAAAGAGTACAAAATACTTAGCAGGTTTAGAATATTCTTTACCATTTTTAAGCTAGTAGGGGGCATGCTTGTTTTTCGTCCAGTCTCTGCCATGGCGATGTTCATGAACGTTCTTGAGAGGAAAGTATACGGTGAACGGCAGAAAATTCCTCCGAATAAAAATGTAAACAGTTATTAAGATTTGAGAATGAAAATATGAACTTTTGGTGACCGAATTTCTATCTGAAACTGATGAAAGAAGAGGAGGAGGAGCGCTTTCTATATGTTCACAAAGCAGCTGTTTATACGATTCATTAAAGATCCAGGTTTCCGAAGTGGAGTTGGAGAAGATGTGGGAGTCTATCGATCTACGGTGTGCAAAACTGTTAATTACGTTATGGATAAAATTGTAGAAAAGGCTCATTGCAAATCTAATATGACAAACACATTATCGTCTTCTTGATGTGGTTGGAGCGTTGGACTGAACCTATATAAAGATAATATATATATATATATATATATATATATATATATATATATATATGATTTGCACTGTTTGGAGATGAGTACGTAAACCGAAATGATTTCGTAAGTATTAATGTCCAAGCATCTTGTGACGCTGAGGAAATGTTACAAGCATTAGTGCAGAGTGACCAGGAATGATTAAGGGAAAACATCTCAGGAGGTTCTAGACAAATGTGTTCTCTTTTGAAGATGTTTGTTCATAAATGAGAATGTAATATTTTTTTATTTATCATCGGCCTTATGAATAATAAAGTCCAATATGACGGCAGTGTATGTCCCTTTCAACTTCTCTCAAGTATACTAATCTAACCCAGTCACAGAGTAACGAATGGCCCGCCCATCAACCCTACACTTTACTGTGGATTACACACCTGCTCACACACAACTGTTAGTGGTCTACCCACTTACCATACTCTAAAATCTTAAACTATCTCATTATTGTGCTTATAAGTGTTTGTGCTACAATAATTAACTGTTACTAGATTTGTATTGTTCCAATTCCAAAAGTAAAATAAACAACTCATCTATGCTTAACCATATTGCTATAAGATTGGCAAAAAATTTACGTATACAAATGCAAGATGGTATCGTAATTTTACTTGTATCTATCTTTAAATACCAAATGTTGTAATCTTAAATAGTCAGTAGTTGAGTTAATTTACTTATCTATATAATAGTTTACTTCATAATAAGTAAATTTACTTACATAAATATACAATATTTATTTATAGTTGAGGCATATAAATCTATAAATACTAATTTACTCCGTGGGTACTTTGGTATATTTAAATTAATAACATTGCAAAGTATGAATTATTAATGGGGATCTTAACATAAAAGGCAAAGCCATACAGGTATCAAGTTCACTATGCCGTGGACAGGTGAAATGTAGCATACAGGTTCTGAGAAGTAACAGATTCTGACTACCCTCGGGCCTCAGGGCTCCACCCTATCGGATTTCAAAGTTAATTACTATGTTATATTTATTGACAAAAATACAACTATACTTAATTAACAACAGATTAAAATAATAACAGATTCCACTTCAAAACATAGCACTGCTGTCAGGTAGTAACGCTGTTTGTTTGTTTGTTTAGTTTTATTGTTGTTGTGTTTTTTTCATAATATTGGGCCTAGAGGGTCATAAAATAAATGTTTGACGAAATTACAATAAAAATGCTGTTGGATTACCACAATAGTTTCTCCATCATATGCAAGTATATTCTTTGAAAAGTTTAATTTTTTTTCTTCTCGTGACGAAGTGTAGAGAGGTATTCATGCATTAATCGTAATTTTTAAAATGGACTATATTTTTAGGCAAGTACTAAGACTACATTGTAACTGGATTGTCCAAAGAATGTAACTCGCACAGTAAAATAATACTCATACTTACCTTCTAAGTTTAATTTCCTGTTGGACTTTCTGCTCAAATATGGTTTAATTATATTCACCGCGTGTAAGACCGCCAGGAAGACAACACTGACCGCCGTGGTGTTCCCAGGCGCTCCTCTGTTGTCAATTAGTCTCCGAGATAACATCGATGACAGCAGAATGCGCCTCTGAATTTGTAAACTGAAGCGAATAAAATCATTAGGCGATTAACCAGCGGTCGTGAAGCGTGGGCAGTAGACAGGGAGGGTTCCGACAGAAGAACGACCGCGATACAGCGGCGACCGCGCCTTTCAGACATGAGTTCTAGGCTACACCAATTAGTGACCGTTTAGTTTCATGTAGATACACTGTGGACATACAAGATAAGACAAGCTTTTGTCAAATAAGTCCCTTTATCGAAGGATGTCTCCCAAGACCATTACGTGGCCAATACTACATGAGGATTCTGTTTGTAGCCTGAACTGGGAACCTTTAAATGTCAAAACCTCTGAGGATTACAATTGTAATAAGAAAAAATATTGTTATAATAGTTTAAAATAGTGTCAAATGTGCATATTCCTGTACAACAAATCAATAAAACTTCACAATTTTTTTTTTGAAAGTGCGGGAGTTGTGTAGAGAAGAAAACTGAGTATTAGGTTTGTCAGGTACCTGAAAATCAAACCAATACTGCGTGGTTCGGATTCCACTAAAGTGTTAGGCTACTTGTTTGACATGGCTGTTGAGCTCTTTCCAAAGAACAGTCCAAATTAGTTACGAAAATGTCTACATTCATTCGCCCCTTATATTCGAACACATCTCTACGATCGGTGTATTAATAATTAATAAAACAAATGATTTAATAAAATCGTTTCTTGTGAAAATTTTTATGAGACATATCGTACATGGTTCGTAAACGGAACGGACGTATTCTGAACACTAGTGAAGAACTCACGCCGTTCCCATCCATACAACATAATTAACTTCAAACTATATTATAAACTTATGGTATCGTTTTATATACTATGAGAAAGTACTTAGAATGAAGGGAAACGACAAACTCAATTGAACCAGGAATGAAAATTAGTGTTCAAAACTAAAGATTCCATGGTAAATAAGGATACCGAAGGGAAGAATAGGTATCGTTTTTTATCTTAATGTTTTTGACCTCGACTTAAAGAGTAAAATATTACAACCCTCTAAAACAATTTCTAAAATCTTACATGAAAAATTATCTTATATTATAGTTTTATATAAGTACATAGTTTGTAAATTTGCCCGATAAATTATTTTCTATTTACATGTTTTCTTGACTTAGAACTGAGGTACATGAATATACAATAGAGTTCATTTTATTATATTGTTTTTGGAATAAATAGCAAATTTTATTAAATTTCATTTCAGAATTTAATTTTTTTCCTTTTCAGCTAGATTGTATATTTTCTAGATTATCGATAACTCTCTAGTATTGAACATACGTTGAAATTTTTACACGTGATACTAACGAGGGGGTATTTAATAAAATGGGGGGGAGGGTATCCTGGAATTTGGTGGTAATGAACAGTTGAGATTATAATTATATTGATTTGAGTTTTGATTATTTAAATAACAAATTCAGGGAAAACCTAGTTGATGTTTACTAAGACATAGTAGGATCTATAATGGAACCTTGTTGTTAGACTGGATATACTTTCAATAGACTGCTGAAAGGAAGTTGAAAGTAACTTTGTGAATGAATTGATGATCGTCTCATGCAGCTAAAGTAGGTAAGACATCAGGGATCTTTTATCACCCAAATATTGTTTTAAAAATCCTACAAAATTCTATAAAAATCCTGCAGGTTTGGAAAAACGCCCAAAATATAACACCACATTGCAATATACATTCGTCACTTATTGATAACTGAAAGCAACGTCCCAAGGCTGTACATTAGAGCATTGCGTTGTATCAAGAGTTTATCAAGAGAAGTTTTTTTAATAATATAATTAGTATTATAACATTTAAGGTGAAATTGGAGCAAATATAAGAACCGAGAGAGAGAGAGAGAGAGAGAGAGAGAGAGAGAGAGATAGAGAGAGAGAGAGAGAGAGAGAGAGAGAGAGAGAGGGGGGGGGGCTGAGCGGTCTAAGGTGTCAGGACTTTGAACCTGAGATAGCACAGGTTTGACCTTATACTGCACTGGTTCTTCCCTTTACTCGTTCTAATAAATTCCCCGCACAGTCTATGAGGAAAGGGTAGGGTAAGGTTAAAGAGGAGATAGGTCTCTAATTTTTTTAAATAAAAAAGAGCTTTATCTGAGATTTTACTATTGGACAGAACTTTTACGCCTGAAGACTTGAGCTGATTTGTTGTCCAATTATGTATCCATGTAATTAACCAGGTTCTTACTATATAAAGCGAAGGTCCATTGCTGTGAGGACACTTCATGATATCTCTGGCTGATGACAGAGTAGATGCAAGAGTGGGTTCTAGTAGGAACCCTAGTATTGGCATTTGTCTTAATGATATCTCTGGCTGATGATAGAGTAGAAGCTAGAGTGGGTTCTAGTAGGAACCCTAGTATTGTCATTTGTCCTCATGGCATCTCTGGCTGATGATAGAGTAGATGGGTTCTAGTAGGAACCCTAGCATTGTCATTTGTCTTAATGATATCTCTGGCGATGATAGAGTAGAAGCCAGAGTGGGTTCTGGCATCATCGATCCCGAGGACTGTAGACTTGACAGGTACTGGGTTTCAATAAAATACATAATTTATCATAATTTTGTCATTTATTTAATTTGTGTTCGATTTAAAAAAGTAATTAGCTTTTTTCTACTTTAAAAAGAGTATAAGGTTGTTAAATAACCCTCGAATTGCTCATACGATCACACTTTTAGCTTTAATCTTAGGTCAATGAAACATTAATTTTTACCACATAGACTTGTGTATGGATATATTATAAAACCACTTAAACAGAGGTTGATACTGATAAAAGCCATTCTTTGCTTCTAAATAGCTTGTGCCGGCGTGGTGGCTCAGTGGCGATCTTCGGACCCACGATCTTCGGACTGCGGAGGGCAATTTCCAAGGTTGGAATACCCACTGAGCCAACGGTCGGTATTTCACTTGTTGAATAAAGTTAACGCACAGGCCTGTAAGCCCATGTGAACTGGCGAATGAAGTTTTTAATAAAAAAATAACAATAATAAGCAAAAAAGTTATACTTTGTGAATTGTAAAATCGATGGTAAAATGGAATCCATAGAGTAACAGAGATGTATCTCAGCGTGCATGCTTGACAGACGTCAATTTTGTTGAAACAAGAACTGACAATACTTTGTTGTTACTCTTATACATAATTTACACATTAGCTGGCATTGATAGTTTTATAAATGTCCTAAATAAATAAAGAATATAAACTGTTTTTTTTAGTTTTCCATATTCAAATTTTCAGGATAAGAAAACAAAATGTAACTAAGTATATCTATCAGAAAGTGTTATCTACAATTAAAATAAGAAAAGTATAAAGTACATGAGCGTTAACATTTGTATCGCTCGTTACATAGCCAAGTCCATCGTATGCATAATTTTAACACCTGCCCATCCAATTGAATAAATATCAGATAGCCCAATCGCCCCTGATAAATATCAGATAGCCCAATCGCCCCTGATAAATATCAGATAGCCCAATCGCCCCTGATAAATATCAGATAGCCCAATCGCCCCTGATAAAAGCGCAGTTGGAGATTAACTAAATGATTCACAATTTTCACAACTAAAAGCATCACAATACGTGACTGATCATTTGCCTTTCCCCACTTATATTCCAATAGTTGCAAACTCCCACATCATTGCAAAAGTGACTTAACAGGCCATTCATTACAAGAAAGGTCTATTCCATCTATTACAATCATAAGATCTGATACCACAAACTTTTTTCGATCATCAAACATATCATAAGTGAACGCCCTGCTGCATAATTTTAACACGTGCTAATCCAATCGAACAAACCAGGCAATCGCACCTGAAAAAAGCGCACTTGGAGACGATTAACTAAATGTTTTACAATTTGATAAAAAAAATAATAAAAAAAACAACAAATTGTGTAAGACTTGATGGTTATTGTTGAAACGTATGATACAACGTATGACTTAAAATTGTTATAATTTCAAAAATTAGTTGAATTCTTTGAATTTCAATTGAATGAATTTCAAATTCAATGAAAAATTTGAATTGAAATTTTTGAAAAAGTTGAACACCAGCTGATTGAAAAAAAATCCTAAAGGATTATCGTTGGAGCTATGTTTTTGCTTGATTTTAGAACATATATCATTGGACTAAAATTACACTTTGAATATCTGATCACATCGATCCGTCACTTTAAGAGATTGCTCGCTGAATAAAGTAGACTAGAGGTAGGCCAATTCTCAGGCGTGCGCCTTCCACATTCACTCCTGAAGTCTCCATTACTATGCCTGTCCAATTTATAGCGGCCTCTTGCTTCACGAGGACATTCGTGCCATATAAATTGCACATACTCACCCAAGTTCTGAAAGTACACGGCTTCCCAAGCTTGGGAATCATCAGGAAACTGTGTCACTTGGGAATTTTTCCTGAAACATAGTTTGGTGCTATAAGTTGCTTTACCATTCGTTGCCCCCAAGCTTGGGAATCGTCGTCAAGGTGTGTCACTGGGGAGTAATTCTCTAATCATCGTTTGATGCGAGAAGTTGGTTTACCATACACAGCACCCACTACCCCAGCTTCGGAATCATTAGGAATCTGTATCACTTGGGAATTATTCTTGAGTTTGGTTTCCATACCCAGCTCCGCAAGCTTCAAAATTATCGTCAAAATGTGTCACCGGAGAGTTATTCTGAAAGCATCGTTTGGTGCAAGAAGTTGGTTTCCATACCCAGCTCCGCAAGCTTCAAAATTATCGTCAAAATTTGTCACTCGGGAGTTATTCTGAAACCATCGTTTGGTGCAAGAAGTTGGTTTCCACATCCAGCTCCACAAGCTTCAAAATTATCGTCGAAATTTGTCATCGGTGAGTTATTCCAAAAACATGTTTGGTTTCTCAGTTTTGTTTACCATACACGGCTCCCAAGTTTGGGAATCGTGGTCATAACGTCACTGGGGCGTTTTTCTTAAAACATTGTATATAACGAGACATTGGATTACCATATACAGCTCCCCAGGGTTAGAAATCATTAGTAAAAAGTGTCATGGGGAGTTGTTCTCAAATCATAGTTTGGTGCGAGAAGTTGGTTTACCACACACAGCTCCGCAACCTTGGGAATAATCGACAACATTTGTCACTGGGGAGTTATTCTCAAATCATCGTTTGGCACGAGAGGTTGGTTTACCATATACAGTTCAGCAAGCTTGGGAATCATCGTCAAAATATGTCACTGGGGAGTTATTCTCAAATCATCGTTTGGTACGAGAGGTTGGTTTACCATATACAGTTCAGCAAGCTTGGGAATCATCGTCAAAATATGTCACTGGGGAGTTATTCTTAAAACATTGTTGGGTGTTACGCGTAGGTTTGGGCTCCCCATTGTTGGTAAAGCTTGGGGGAAAGTGTTATTGGATAATTATTCTCAAAACATTCTGGTATGACAAATTGGTTCCACATGTGTAACTTAGAAGCATACATAACCATCCGGAAGTGTTTATGTGAACTGGTAATCATGCATGTACATGACTATGACGGTAAAATTCAAAGCTTTTCTACAAACAATTAACTTGGGTTTCACTTAATCAGTAGTTTTCTGAGACTTTTTATATATTTTGTGTTGTGACTGTGTGTGTTTTAGAATAACTGTACCATGATATGAAACATTCCTTAAAACAAGCTATATAATTAAGGATTAATTATAAATTTATGGATTAATACAACATTTCTAGGTAATATTTAAGCAAATAAGGTGAAATAATATGGATAGTAAATACTGAAGGAAACAGTAAGAACAAGAAATAACAAAGTAACTTATAAAAGAGGAGAATTCGCAACAATAAAGAAGTTTAGAAGAAGAGAAAGAAAAGAGATACTTGAGGAAAGAAAAAGATCGATGCCAATAAAATGAAGTAAACAAGAAAATCATGGTAGTAAAAAGTATATGGTGATGGTAACGGTGAAACATTCTTGTAATGGCCCACCCACTCCTTCGGATTGAGGTTTCATAGAGTGGTGTAGGCCACTAGACTGGAATACCAAAGAGGACTTGATGTGTGTCTTCAGGTTAAGCACAAAGTTTAGTGTCAGGATCGGTGATTAAAAAACAAAAGAAACAATGATGCCATTGGCAGATATAGGCGGGTAACTGTGGTGAGAGGCTCAAGTGGCAAAAATAACAAAAGTAAAAAAAGATTGTCATAATTAATTACTGATGTTTAATACACGTTCTGTTTTACGTGAAAACATAAATATATAAAAAATAATATACATCTGTACACATATTTCTTGTTTAAAAAAGCAAATTTTCAAATAAACTCCTATGGTTGTAATGATTACATTTTCCTTTTTTTATTTTTTTACAGCAATCAGATCAAGCTATATGTTGTGTATAATTTCATATTCTGAAAGAATTAAAATCGATTCTCTTCTACAATTAGTGTTTAGTTCATTATTTGTTTATACAATTAACTATAAAAATTAAAACTAATAAATAAATCAAACAGTTGCAAGGTATAATAGTCCTTACCCAGACAAAATTATGTGGTTCAAGATATGCCAGATCATGTGATTCTTTTAGTGAAGTACATATATTACAAACATTAATCATATGACAAGGTGTAATTCAGAAACCTCATTTTGTTTTATAAACAATATAGCTAATTTATTTAGCAACAATAGTAATATTTTGTTACATTACCAACACTGTGACGTAGTGCTCTAACCCAGGTACTCAATGATTGTGTTGTGTTGTGGAGATCGAAGTTGATGAATTGTTCTCAGTCCTCGGACACAGCATCCACTCAATAATTGCCATCGATCTGGACACTACTGGAGAATCTGGAATGTCCGGGATGGGTTGCATCATTGACTAAAGGAGCAAGAAGACTGGGTCCCGTGAAGCCGGTTTTCACAGGTAACGCCAGCCCTAATGTTTCTCTGGACAGTCTGTTTCTCTAGTCAATGGTTCAGATGTTATCCCGATTGAGGAGAGACGGGAGTATCAGCCATGTAAGTTTCTACATCAGACCAATATTACGTGATTCGTATTACATGATACCTGTAGTCATTCGATGACCTTGTTGATAAGTAACGGACCCAGTCGACCTTAGTAGCAGAGACTACACTCATTCATAAGCACTCATTCTAAAACCACATGGCCTCTTATTTTGACAATCAATATTTAATGATTAATACATTTAAAAATTCAAACTTGATGGGTACATAAGCAAAGGGCATCTGATATTAATGTTTGAATATGAATGTAATGCTCATTCAGATTACGTTCCTACCTTGAAACAGGTTTAAAGGGCTACTCCGGGTCAATCAGAATGGGGTATTTTCGCTTGGTAAAAAACGAAAAAATAAAGTGTTCCATTTAAAAAATCCTATCATTAATAATGATTGTATTGTAACACCTCAAAAGTAATTTGATTGGTGAGGTACAATTATAGTGGATTAAAAGTTCAATTTTGTAAAAAGTGTAGTCTCGTTATACATTTTACACTTATATGTGCAATTTTAAATGCAATTTTTGTCACTTTTAAAATAAAAATTATAAAATCAACGTATGGTCCACTATATTGAATCTTTAATATTCATACAGTGTTCGCTATAATTCACTATAATAGCAGACATGGACCGTACAGTTGAACCTGACCTTGTATTGACTTCCCAGCAACGGCTTTGCAGATTCGGGAACGGACGCCTTCAGAAAAAAAAGGAAAAATTGCTTGAACGTTGAAAATGTAGTAATTTGAAGATACTGGATATATTTTCACATACTCTCAACTATTCTATGAATAAATAATTAATTTCTATCATCTGCGTGTTTTCTAAGCTCATCATTGATAAATTCTGTTTAGTAAACTAAACAACGTAAATGAACACATAGGTCATTCAGTCGTGTACATAGAACTTGTCAAAGCCCAACGGGTGCTATTTCTGGCCAGAAGAGACCGGTCTCATAAAGCCAGACAATCAGCGCTCTGCTCGTACAGTAGCTCAGCTTCATCTCAGACAATTACCAGAACAAGGTCCGCTAATTCTTCGTGCCACAATTAAAGAGGGGCGCTCGTGCGCACGCGGTGCCGCGGCGTGCTGCAGCGATCCAAGATTTCAATTAGGAGTTATTTCGCCGAGATAACCTCAGTTTCCAATTAAACAACGGTCTAGAGGCTAACTCACCGTGATAAGAGTGTCGTGCGGTCACCAGGGGGTCGCCTCTTCACCTGTCCCCCACCTTCCGGGGAAAGTGTGCTGCCACTGCAAAAAAAACCACGACCGTCCTCTTCTCCTCCCAATTATTTTGCAGTAGACTGTGGGATGGGATTGTTTGCTCGTTCTCGCGCATCCGAGGGAGACGTGGAAAGCAAAAACGCCCTGAAAAAGGACACTGCCGATAAGGAAGGCGTCTTGGTTACCAAGTGCCTTACATTGGAGACACGTCATCAAATCAGGATACTTTTTGATAAACTACATTTTCTCCATCTTAAGTCATATATGAGTTATAACATATCATTTATAGTCATTACTTCACATTTATACTAAAATATTTTTTGAGGAATACAAATCCATCTAAGACTGATCCTTGTTAAAAGTTGTATCAGAAATCAAGGATTATACGAGTGTATTTTTATCATTGAATCCCAACCATGAAGATTTCATTTCAGGCATTTTTCTGCCGAGAGAGTTTTCCCACGGAGAAGCCCACGGACCAGGCGAATTATTGTTAATTTACTGCCAGGAGAGTTGCAGCCTCGTTGTATGAACACTTTCACCCTCTATTGAAGGTAGAAATCACATCTTATGCATAGATCAATAAACTAGCATTTATCAAATACGATTTTTTAAACAAGTTATATGAACTGTCATATAAATTCAGGGAACATTTTTAATATTTAAAGGGGATGGGACTCCCCCAGATAATGTTTACAATAATCATTGGTGAATAAATATAGTTTTACTGTCACAAGTTAAATTTATAGCACGTTCATTCCAGGTAAAAGTGATCACCCGGCTCATTAAATCAATTTAATTACGGAATACTTCACAAGGAAATATGATTGTTTAGTTATTATGTAAAACATATGTTTTATGGCATATGAACCATTTGAAACATATTATATTTAACGATTCAAAAATATAATATAAGTGAACAAAATATTGAGTATACAGTATAAACATTGTCCAACTCAGTATTCTGGAGATGGTAGAATTGTTTTCAATACTTCTTTTGGGATGGAATTCATTGCTTAATTTATTCAAATAACATTTTCAAAATCATTCTTCATTATCTTCAAGTGCTTAGTTTCCCCATCTATCTACAGTTACCTCCAGTACTCCATATCGTAAATAACATCCACTATGCCAAGCAAGTTGTTTAACCTTCCATTAAATGGTTCGAATGGAGTTTTATCCCTTTGGACTGGTATTTACTAAGTGGTGGTATGTTCATGAGTCTCCATTTATGTCTTCCTTATGTTCTATAGTAAATCATCCTTTAAATCGGCCAGGTCCATCCTATATGGCTCGATGGGCAGAGTTCAACTGAGCCGGTCAGACGATAGACCGTCGAGGTTGACCAAACTTGGAAAGTTCGAGGCCTCTGACTGGTCAGCGAGAGAATGTACCTTCGGTTGTGAGATTATAATCGTGTGCCGAACATGGGGATCGGACAGGGTTGTCGATCAGTTCTTCGAGGAATTGTATGACTTGATATCAATATTTGTCAATACCATACGTCTGTGGATGTCACCAAGGTCGAAGGTGATAAACACAACCAACTGTCGTGTTCGATAAGGAAGGTGAGGTACATTGTTGCCTTGGTCTTATTATTTGTATTTAGTAGGTAAATAGAGGATTAAGTGCGTTACAAGGAACTTAGCCATACCTAAAACGTATTCTGCAAAGGTATACGACACTTTCTCAGAGTATATTAATCAGTTAAATATAAACTGAGAAAAACTTTTGGTAAATAAGGCGGTAAAATAACTTATAATTATAATAGTAACTAAAATTGATCTAAATATTAAACTCGCAATATTCCAAGCACTGAACATTTAAAGTATCGCAGTATTTAAAAAGAAGGAAAATATACCCCTTATAGAACAACTTCTTCCCCTGTGGCTACAATGTTGGGCGTGAGTAACTGAGTATTCTGCAGTATCCTCGTACCTTTCGAAAATCACGAATTGAATCTATATTTACAACGTTATAGGTCCGAAGACTATCATGATTTCTGAAATATTTCATATGGAACATCATATGAAATATTTCATATGATATATGTTGTTCATAAGAAAACTATAATGGGTGGGGGTGTAAAAAATAAGCTACTTTCCCAGATGTGTACAATTATACATGAATACTTTCTTCCTTTAAAGTAAAAATTCAGCCAGATTTCTTAGCCGGTCTTTTTTACACAGTGAATATAACGACATTGAAACAACTAAAAAAATTTCAGTAAATATTTTTGGATAGAAACTTATTATATCACGGTGAAGAAATTCGCTTACTGGATATTTTTATGCGAAGATTAAGACATACGTTATCAAATAAAATGTTAGATATAATTTTAAGGCCTTCCGAAACAAAGTTTTTATTGGCAAAAGCTACAAGAACATTTTTAAAACCTTCCTGTTGCTTTTGATAATGAAAACCTAGCCTTAGTAAGGCCTGGAATTATATTTTGAATTTTATTGGAATAAAAAAATAATTAATAATTAATAAAAAAACAATTAAGATGTGTTTTAATTGTTTTTACTATAGCATGTTTTTTGTCATACTTTAAGAAATGTGTTACCATTATTATACTACTTGTTTAGCCATCCACCTCTAAGACTTTAAAGTTGCAATATGTGATAAAAGACGTCCTCCCCTACCGAGTATTCCTCCTTTGTATCAATAATCGGCTTGAGTAAAAGCTAACTCTATATACAGCAGAGGCTGTATTATGAGACACATACTTTCACCCGTAGCTTAGCATTCCTGAAGTACGAGATATTGATTTCTATTAGTGTCAATGGTGAAATCATACTTATTATGTTACATCATATGGTTCTGAAGTTGGAGATTTTGGCCTTTGCAGAGTTATTGAGTATCAAAGTTGGCATAGCAGTATTCTGATGTCTCTATCCCTGCTATAAACAGGCTGTCACGGCAGTGTTATGTGCTAATATATTCAGGCTTTATCAACGATTTGACGTTATTACTCATCCATACGTATATCCAAAAACTCGAATCACTTAATTTTATACATTAGGTTATACCCAAAAGTTGCTTTGATGTCCCTAGTTCTCGTTCCCTGCTAAAGCGTTCCCGAGGGAGACACGTCTTGTTCTGCTTTCAATTCTTTTTCTGGATTTGACTTATACAGCCTTGAATAATAAATGCAATCCACTTACAGTGATAATAGCTGGCGAATTTCAAATTTCTTACAGAGATTGTATTTCAGTCTACCATAGGTTAGCTTGCAATGTCTAACTACAACCAACAACTTCTCAACATTCAGTTTAAAACTCATTCGTATTAAGAGCCGGCTGTCTTCTTGACGAGGGTGATAATCCTTAACCACAATAATCATAGAACTTTCATTAACTGGTAAAGTTTCAATTGAATCCACAAAATGTTTGACCACAAAACTGATCTGGCTCTTCTTTTGTACATCTGAACGTCGTGCAAGCGCACATCACACAATAAACCCACAATCCTTTTTAGGTTTTGTTCACTAAGGGAACAAACAGTTTTTTATAACTAAAAAATTCCCAGTTTCTAAAACATCAAAATCTAATACCTTATAAAAGCAAACCCCCTATTTTTTAGATAGAAGTTGTGTTTTTAGAAAGTTAAATCGATTATATGGATTCCAAGCCTTCACGAATGAGTGAACTGCAAAATTATCATAATCTCGCGCAGCCTTTGTTGGGACACGCGTGGTCGTGGGTGAAGTTTGGCCACAGTCAACCCGCAGAGTCGTGCACGGGTCACTCGGGATGTATTAATTACAAGTTAGTTGCGCCTTTCCCCGCGCTCTGCAATCTCTGTCAGGGGATGACAGGTGCCGTAGAGGTCAGTATGTAATGGGGCATGCTTCTTTCACAAAATTAAACGAAATATGTCAAAAACTTAAATGGTTCGTTTTTGTGAAAAGTCATTTATTATCCATGTTAATGTTTCATTTATTTATAATAAAAAGCATTCATTTAATTTTGCTTTCTAATACATATGTATAAATATTACTACTCATATACGGTCGACGTTCACGTACAAATCGGTTGGAGGACAAAAAGTCCAAACCAAAAAATCCAACCCGGAAGGTCCAAATCTATTAGGTCCAAAATTATTTTGAGAAAATCTATTATTTTCTCAAAATAATTTTGAGAATAAACTATTTTGAGAAAATAAAATATACGGTTTATTAAGCTTTGAGAATAAACCGTGATCCACTTGGGTAGCAGCCGTGATCTACTCGGGTAGCATCCGTGATCTACTTGGGTAGCAGCCGTGATCTACTCGGGTAGCATCCGTGATCTACTTGGGTAGCAGCCGTGATCTACTCGGGTAGCAGCCGTGATCTACTCGGGTAGCATCCGTGATCTACCTGGGTAGCAGCTGTGATCTACCGCAGGTTAGGTTAGGTTAGGTTAGGTTAGGTTAGGTTAGGTTAGGTTAGGTTAGGTTAGTTGCTTACTTCAATAAGCACCATCGTACAAATCATTTTATTGAAGGGATTCCGATTCCAATTGGCCAGGCTTATAGAGTTGCAGAATTTGTAAAGATGAAAAATATAGAGAAGAGATATGAACTTTTAAAGTATTATAATTTTAACACTTTTCATACTTTTATAAATGTACAACAAAACATGTTTCATTACATTGGTAATTTGAATGAATAAGAATAACATCTTTCTATTATGAGATTGTTCTATAATCATAAAACATGGCAAATATACGACTGCTATTCAGGATATGAACAGTCTGCGGAGTTGATGGAACACCGTCATTTATTGTCACTAAAGTAATTGTGCGTGTGCTTGTCTTCTTTCTTTCTTACTGGAGCTTACTGACATTCTATTCAGAAAATTTTGTTACGTCAATCAGAAAGAGAGAATGGTCTCCTCTTTCTAACTTCACATCTATCTCCGTTATTAGTGTTTTTTCTAAAATCTATGAGTAAGCTGGTAGTACTTGTTATTTATCAGAATCCACAATCTTATCTCTCTCCACAACAGTTCTACGGCTGGTTGATCAAGCAACTAAATCTGTCGTATTTTTTGCCATGGCTGATCCAGTAGTAGAATTTCAAGATCAGTTAGGTAATATTAATATGGATTTTCAGAAGAGATTTGATGTTGTTCCACCAATTAATCTCTATGAAAGAAAGGTAGGGGTTAAGTTTGATGGAGAACTTACTTCCAGGTAGCTTCATTGCTTGTTCTGGTAGCCCATAAAAATCCAACTTAGATTTTTAACAATAGTAGTAGTACCTCTGTCTTCTTAATTATTCTTAATGTAACGTTCAGCGTTTTGCAGATGATGTGAACCGATGATTTCTTAGCCTTGCAGTCACCTGCAGGCTGCTGCTAATCAAACACCACAGAATATAGGTAATTAATTAACGAGGAAAATTATATGGCTTACTTTTCGTACGAATCGATGGTACCAGAATTCAATGTAGGGTTAAAGTGTCTGAACTTGATCTTCACATGAACCTCCAGTTGTTATCCCAACTAATTTGTAAAGTTTATACTAAAGCTAGGAGGAACTTGGGTATATAATGTGGGTTGCCATATTCGTTGTTAACAAAGAATTCTGTGTGACTCTTTATAAATCTATAGTCATCTTGAGTACACAATTATTTGTAATTTATATGACAATGAATAAGGGTATTCCGATGACTTCATGGAGGCTGTATTAAAGAAGTTCACTTGTTGGATGTCTCCAATTTTCCAAAGTTTGATGGGCTGGTTGTTCGTCGACAATTTCACCTTTGATTCTCTCAGCCCAACGTATTGTGGCTGATCTATTGTCTTTTCACAGAGTCTTGCATGGCCAAACCATCTTGGTCCATAATATTGGTATGAGAGTTCCAAATCATACCTTCAGAAGAGCAGACCGTTTGTGGCACTCCAGAAGGGTATTTGTGACTGTTTAGTTTGAAGCTTAGGCATCGTAAGAGTCATGTCAAGATAACCTTGGAAGACTGATGAAATAGAATCTGTTCACACTCAGGTGTAAGAATAATTTTAAAACAACGTCCTCAGGGGTAACATACAGACTTGAAAGGCCATCGTGTTACAGCTGGCCAGTTGGACTAATGGGTGGAACAACCCAAGGGTGTGTGACAACCCAAAAAATGAGTAATTCATCAGATCATATGTAATGAAACTACTTATTTTATTTGTTTATTTGAATACATACTTGTTCCATCTTGCTTCCAATTAACACATCTTGGTATGCCAAATAGGTCTTGTTGATTCCCAAACATGTATCATTGCATTATATTTATAGAATACATTCTAAAGTGGATAGTTCTTCACCATTTACTTATAGAATACATTCTAAAGTGGATATTTCTTCACCATTTACTTACAGAATGCATTCTAAAGTGGATAGTTCTTCACCAATTACTTACAGAATACATTCTAAAAGTGGATAGTTCTTCACCATTTACTTACAGAATGCATTCTAAAGTGGACAGTTCTTCACCATTTACTTACAGAATGCATTCTAAAGTGGATAGTTCTTCACCATTTACTTACAGAATACATTCTAAAAGTGGATAGTTCTTCACCATTTACTTACAGAATACATTCTAAAGTGGATAGTTCTTCACCATTTACTTACAGAATGCATTCTAAAGTGGATAGTTCTTCACCATTTACTTACAGAATACATTCTAAAAGTGGATAGTTCTTCACCAATTACTTACAGAATACATTTTAAAGTGGATAGTTCTTCACCAATTACTTACAGAATACATTCTAAAAGTGGATAGGTCTTCACCAATTACTTACAGAATACATTCTAAAAGTGGATAGTTCTTCACCATTTACTTACAGAATGCATTCTAAAGTGGATAGTTCTTCACCATTTACTTACAGAATACATTCTAAAAGTGGATAGTTCTTAACCATTTACTTACAGAATACATTCTAAAGTGGGTAGTTCTTCACCATTTACTTACAGAATGCATTCTAAAGTGGATAGTTCTTCACCAATTACTTACAGAATACATTCTAAAGTGGATAGTTCTTCACCAATTACTTACAGAATACATTCTAAAAGTGGATAGTTCTTCACCATTTACTTACAGAATACATTCTAAAAGTGGATAGTTCTTCACCATTTACTTACAGAATACATTCTAAAGTGGATAATTCTTCACCATTTACTTACAGAATACATTCAAAAGTGGATAGTTCTTCACCATTTACTTACAGAATACATTCTAAAGTGGATAGTTCTTCACCATTTACTTATAGAATACATTCTAAAGTGGATAGTTCTTCACCAATTACTTACAGAATACATTCTAAAGTGGATAGTTCTTCACCAATTAATTACAGAATACATTCTAAAAGTGGATAGTTCTTCACCATTTACTTACAGAATACATTCTAAAAGTGGATAGTTCTTCACCATTTACTTACATAATACATTCTAAAGTAGATAGTTCTTCACCATTTACTTACAGAATACATTCTAAAGTGGATGGTTCTTCACCATTTACTTACAGAATACATTCTAAAGTGGAGAGTTCTTCACCATTTACTTACAAAATACATTCTAAAGTGGATAGTTCTTCACCATTTACTTATAATTTCTCGTACATTGACTAATTCTGATTGCTACTAGATCTACTTTCTCGTGGAGAAGAATTTTCTTTGAGACGCTACTGTAAAGGAGTTAAGTCTGTGATTAGAGGGTATTACAGGAATATCCAAGAAGACCCCCCACGTTAACGTCCACTGAATGCACTATTGTGTGGACGGAAGACATCTCCATTCCACATACCAGAGCTTTCAATCGCATGTTTAATAGGAGTGCTGCAGATGGCTTTAAAATGGCTCATAAACGGAACCTTAACGTTTCTTACCAGAGAAACAGTATGGAGTACCCTTCGGTAATAAAGTGATAACTAATTATGTATCATAACTACTTCTCTTTAATGTGAGGATTAGAACATGTATCCTTCATGTCGCCATGATGGTGTAGGTAACATTCCGTCAGACTGTGAGCTGACGAGTTAATAACACAATTCATTGCTCTTAAATATCTTGTAAATAAGATTTTAAATAATATTTTTCAACATTTTTAAGCGATTAATAATGTATTGTCAACTGCTTAATACAGATATAATTTAATAAATCTTCTAAAAATGTATTAGTACTGTTTGTAGACTAAAATATTATGTGGTATTAAACAATTGTTTACTAATTTAGTGTTACTGGCTGTGTATAATTTTATTAATTTCACGTTATTATTGTCTTCTATTAACGAGATTGTAATTTAGTATAGTGAAATAAAACATTTTAATTGGCCCTATACAGAATATTTGCACTATTCTACGTGTTACACTCAGTTAGGCCAGACTATTCATAATTTACTATTTTAATTGGTAAATTATTACTTGCAATACAAATTTTATTTTGCAGTTAGAATTATGAATGCAGAATACATGAAGATAAAAATTACTATTTTATTGAAATTTCAGCACATCAACCTAATGTATTCCAACTAAACACCATTGAAACATACTAACAGCGAATATTAAAATAATAATATGACAAGCATATTACCTAATTCGATGTTCAAGAAATCTGAAAATGAATCTCAGTTGAAAGATGAGCTAAAACCTGGGCCGAAAGTCCGCACAGATTCCCATACATCATCCAACACAGGGTACGTCAGCGGCCCTTTGTGAGGAAGGCAGTTGACAAAGCCCGTATTATCACGAGAGAAGCAGGTCGAATTCCTTGAATATTTTTTGTACTTCTTACGTAATTTTTAAACTCCCTCCTCATAACTCCCCACGTGCTTCTGTAACACATAAGTACTCAAGCTTAATTAGTTTTTAAATTATGCTTGACCATTTATTTATATGCATGTAAATTCCAACCTATCTGTACTTATGTATGTTTCTAATCGATGTACTCACACATATTACATTCATATATGGCAATTCTAATACATATCATTAGCAAAAAATCTAAATTACATCATTTTAACCGCAACAAACAATGCATGGATACATAGATTAGCACATAGCTCATATAAATGGACAAGTACATCGACTGTTTGATAGGTACAACACACACGGTACACAACGTCATTCTGTTTAGACTACATAAAAGATAATCTTAGCAAATTACTGGGTACATTTTAACGATCGTATCGTCTTAGGTGGCCTATTACGATTTTGTAATTTTCAATTTTTTCATAATTTTTGGAAAATTAATCAGTTTGATGAATAGTCTATTATGATTTAATCAACTAATGAATGGTTACGTACAACTAAACATATAAATATGTAGTATAATAATATAACATATAAATGATAACTAAAAATGTCACTTTTGTGTTCAATATCTCTGTACAGTTCAGTACCACTGTACGTGTACGGGTGGGCGGGTGGGTTATGTTATGTTAGGTTAGGTACATCGTTAGCTTACTCGATCCACCATCAAATCTTGGATATAAAAATGTTCTGTGGTGATTTTTCTGATGGTTGTATTGACTGGTTCAAGTCATACTTGACGGGCCACCGGCAGTATGTGAAGGCTGACAACAGTGTATCTGACTGGGAACTGGTGACTAGAGGTGAGCCCCAAGGTTCCGTGCTTGGACCACTCTTATTCTTACTTTACATTAACGATGTTACTACTGTTACCATCACTTTCTGGAAATTCCACTTATATTCTGATGACTTACAAACAACTTCTGTTTATTTGTTTTTTAACCATGTAAATATTGGTCAGCTAATATCATTAACGTTTATACCAATAATTCACCTCAAATTATATCCTCCAAACTGGCTCAGCCCTGGGTATGATATTATTTCCCCACTTGCACTGTTTTTTCAGAGACTTAGTATCAGTTAATGTTTCGAAATGTTCCTAAAACGTTGGTGTTTAGTTATCGATAACTTATTTGTTGTAACTGACCCACGGTAACACTTGTAAAGCATAATGCAGTAAAGAAAATATCAGCCTAAGTTCATGGTAAATTGTATTTTAATGCATAAATAGGTCCGTTAATTATAAACTATACAAGTCGTAATTTGTAACTAATGTTTATATATGCATTAATAGTGATTGTAAATTTGTATATACATTTATGTATGATTGGGATATTATATCTGTAATTACTTATGAATTAATACAAAGTGTTAAATAATTTATGTTTTGTTTTACAAATACAAGTATAAAATATGTTACATTTCAATTGTATGTTTGCATATACTGTATTTAGGTAGAATGTTTATACATATATGAGCTTAAATTTCAATATGTGTGTTTTTTCTTAAAATAGTGTAAATTATGTAACTAATTGTATACTTACTTGTTTATTATAAGCCTAACTAATTAATACATTCATAATTGATGAAATACTTTGACATTTTATTTAAAAGAACACTAAAGTCCAAAGAGGTCTATGGGAATACAACTGCCAAAGACTGACACCTCGTGTCAACACTCGATCTTGTGTCAAACTGACCCACTGGGTTTTTGTATTTCTAGCTCGATTTCATTTTTGGGGTGAATCTCAATTTCATTTGAGAGGGGGAGAGGGTCTGCGGTTTCTTCTCTAAGAAAAAAGCTTTACAATGAATCTGCTATTGTACTCAGCGATGTTTGTTTTCATGTTGTCCTTTACAAGGAGTTGGGGTTTTATAGACGCAGATGAATAAACGGAAATTTAGTAAAGTAAAGTGAGCGGTGGAAAAGAATATTTTGAGGAGATAAAGCAAAATTAAAATAATAAAGTGTCTGTTACCTATTACTTTTCAGACCTTTAATTTAATTTTAAATTATAGCCTGTAACATAAAATTGGTCCTCAATTTTATATAGCAAAAAAATAAATAAATAAATAAAGCACGAAAACAAAAACAAAATACTTGCAGAATTATAACAACTAATATGAATCTAGCTTGTTTATAAACCGAATAATGTGTTCAGTTCATAAGAAACAATACAACATGTTCATAAGAAAGAATACGACTGGCATCATCAATTATACAAAGAAATTAAAGTTAATATTTATTCGATTTTCTAAATTGAAACAAGCGAATGTTACAAAAATGAGAGTTCACGAGTGAATTTGGTGTTACATGGCTATATATATTTTGTATATGCGTTATTTAATCATTCTTACATTCTTAGTAAAATTTTAACAAGAATTAATTCATAATATACAGAGATATAGTTACCACATTGTATGAGGGTAACTTGTGTCCCATTAGGAAAACTGTCGCAACAGCATTGGTTCATTGTTTAAAACAAGTGTCGGGACAATTATAGCACAGATAACGTGAGAAGTGTGTTTAGGGGAACAGACCTACCGAAAGACGGGAGTCAACTAATTAAGAGGCGAGGAGTTTGTCAGCAGAAGACGACTGAAGCGAGACAGATCTGGGGGATGACTCGCTCTTCTAACAGTTATAACTAGGGAGAAAGCAAATATTTTGTTTGGAATAATTTTTTACTATAAAGAATTTTAGTGTGAGCTCTGGATTGCCAATTCGTGAATACGGCCAACACACACAACTACTGATGCATTAATAATCCTTATATATATTACGTGAAGCAGTTTTTTTTTCAACGCAACTCCTCCCTTTAAAAAATTCCTCTGTTCCTTGTTGTGCAGTACAGTTTTAAATCATCAATATTTTTACCTTGAAGGGTATGGTAAGCCCTCAAATTACTTTATTCGGCCATAAGAATAATACAGAGAGAGTTGTAAATGAATCTAAAAGCAACAGCTGTTAAATAATTTCCAAAAACGTTTTACAGCTTTTGGAATGTAAACAATGTGTTTGTAATATTGAGGAGGTTAGACCAGGGAAGGTTGTAAGCATAGATTTATTCACATTTTATTGTAAATATCCGCTCTACTGGACTTGAATGTGTCAATAGTAATCTAATGCAATTATTTTTATTTTGTTGATTAAACTTTAGATGTTTAAACAAAAACAAATGAAATGAACACGTTTGAAATACACTAAGTAATATCATTGGGTATTTATACTAATAAATAGGTAGCGACGCAAGTAATGCGAGTGAGACACTGTAAATAAATGTAATATTGTGAATTTATGTTATACAGTTAATCTACTATTATTTGTAGCCAAAGTCACAGGGTGAATGCCGAGTTGTAACGAGCGCAGCGAGTGACGCGATTGGCATGCGAAACGTGCAGTGGTGTCTTCCAGTAACTTTTTAATGTTTGTGTTAGTGAATTGAACATGTAATAAGAGGACATATATTGATGGAGGCGTATAGCTGTGATGGTGATCTGGAAGGTTATCGAGGAAGGCGTGGCTGGAAAAAAGTAAATACATTATAATAATAAGTCAAAGCATTCTTAAAAATATTAAAAGTACAACCCTTGATTATATACACCTATAATGGATCAACTGAGCCGATTTGATTGAAAGCATATAACAGCTGATTGATAATTTAAATTAAGTCAAGAAAATGTTATATGGAGGTGTAAAACAGATGGCCCAGCTTAACCGTGCTCGCGGACTTGACTCTACTTAACCATTCTCAACACGTACTACTATTTCATTTTTTGCATCCAAAGATTAATAACTGTTCTCCATGTAAAGTTTTATTTACTAGCATATTTCATTATATTGTGGTATGTTTACGCAAGTGTCACACAAGTAATACTTTTCTGATACATTACAAACGTCAGGGCCCCGTGTTACTTGTTTATTTTTATATGTCCTTATTTAAATTTGTTTTAGGAAACATAAATGAAGAGCATTCAATATATTAAAAAATTATATAAAAATATTTTCCATCCACATTCTTCTTTCATAAAATGGTATAAATTTGACAAAATTTCTGGACTTTTACTGTGGAGTAATTTACCACAGAATGTAATTTTAACTTTGCATCATTCTATAAATTAATTGAGTAAATAAATATAATTTATTAAAATATAACTGTCATATACAAATTATACACCAAATATATAAGAGTAATTATTGATATTCACAAAAAATAAATGCGATGCATATTAATAATTTTTAAAGGTTACTGATAGTGAGCAATCAATAATGATTTCAAGGCTTAATCAATAAGTGATTAAAAAGGGTGATTTCGAATTCAATCGTCAACTAGTTTTCAATCGCCTTATCAGTAAGAACAGAATATCGTTTATTAAATTTAAAAAATACATGAAATCGTCAGTTATTAGATATTAAAAAGGTCAAAGTAAATAAATAACTATTTTAATTAAGTATAAAAACATTAAGCTAGGCCTCTTTAATACATTCAACATTTGTCCGTTTATTCTCTCCTCTGCCTATTCATTCCCGGTGTCAGGTTGATTTGTCCCCCGATTAATACGCTAAAAACTCTCCGACACTGAAGAAGGCCCTGGACATCAAAAACTGTTTCAATGTTGCCTTTAATACCTTGGACATCATAAGACTTGAACTTTTGATAAAAGGAAGGTGAAGGAACTGTGAAGGAAGGTGTTCGTAAACAAACGTTCTGTGTTGCTCAGTTAGGAAGTTTTCCCTGCCTCTAATTGCGTAATTGTTGACTTCAGTGCCCCGTGTGAGGGGACATTTAGTCTTACAATAAAGAACTATTTCCAAAATGTAAATACAAGGCAGGGTAAACCGTTTTAATGTTTTGAACTCAGGTTTACACAATTCTCTAAACGTTAATTTTGAAAATGATTCTAGTTGCTTTTTTCTGCAGTCTATAAACTCTTAAAAAATCGGTATCTGTACAGCCACCACAAAGTAATAGATGAGTAATAGTAATAGATGAGGGTAGATGAGACCGTAATATGCAGCCAGCATTACTTGTGTCGGGCACAAGTTTGCCAGTGTCCTCAGGACATAAATGCCAGACGACACCCTGGAACAAACATATTTAATGTGATTGTTGTAGGATAACCTCCGGTCCAGTATTATTCCAAGAAATTCGGACGACTGGGCTTCTTCGAAATCAGTTTCTCCCGATAAAACCGAGGGACTACAATCAATAAGTGACGATCATAGGTAAAAATTGATGAAATTTGATTTTGTGGTATTTGTTTTGAGATTAATGTCTATGAACTGTTTGATTCAGCTATTTAGTTCCATGTATGGACTTCCATTGTTGTATAAAAATTTATACTAAAGCAGAGCACCATATTATCAGTATGTTCATTGATATAGTAATGACGTAGCATAATTGCCGTAATAAAAAAAGTAAAGAACTAAGTATCGATCCCTGGGAGGCACCAAATTTCAAATGCCTTGTTTTTGACAATTTACTGGACACTTAGACAGCCTGAGATTAAGGATAAGCGTGTTTAGAAAAGTACCCTCACCCTAACCTTCTTCTATCAACCTCTCTCCAAGGTCATGCGCACCTTTAGGCTGGGACATGTGTAGTTGTGCTTGTGATCTTTGTTTATAGTATTAACTATACTCTAAAACTAAGACTGATACAAATATAGCTCACACCACAGTGATGTTGGTAAGTGAATTTTAGTTACTAAAATGTTAACCGTTTATTTAACAGAATAGTGTTTAATATGTGCACTAAAACTGTTAAAAACTAATATTAAACCTATTGTGGTCACTGTGAATCTATTTGTCTGTGAATATTCAGACACTCTACTGTAGTTATTCGTTTCCCTCTGGTCTGAGGAAGGTGAGCGTGGTTCACCGAAATCGATCACCGTAATATTTGTGCATTTTCTACTTGTATTGTAATATATTTGTGCATTTTGTGCTTATATTGTAATAAATTTGTGTTGTGTGACGTTTACTTATACTGTATATACCAACACGTATTATGATAATGAAAAAACTATAATTTAATACACTATGCTATTGAATTGTGAAAAAATAGTAGCTAGGCATACTAGAATCTACATTTTCCGGTAACAACCGCGTCAAGGTACTATTTACAAGATGACCAGACGTTTCGCCCATACTGTGATGTGGCATCCTCAGTGGTCTCAGAGAAACCACTAAGGATGCCACATCACAGTATGGGCGAAACGTCTGGTCATCTTGTAAATATTGTAGATAGTACCTTGACGTGGTTGTCACCGGAAAATGTAGATTCTAGTTATGACACCGGCCGCTTAAGCCTAAGTTCTAAAAGCTAGGCATACCATTTCCAAATGTCAGTTTAGATTACATTTTTTAATGCATATTCAAACAAGTTGCTATCTCAGGGTTAAGCTCCGTAAGTATTCTGAACATTTGAAAGTTTCATATCTACGTTATTATTCAGAATATCGAAAAACGTACAAGAATAAAAAGTCTTAAAATTACTATTTATATTTAAAACAATCATAAAACATAGGGTGTTCCATACGTGAAAACAAAGTCCATATTGGAAAATGGTGCCAGCTTTTTTAATTTCCAAATATTTTAAACTGTCTCTAAAAAAAGGTAAGTTTCTTTTTTTTAAAGCTTTTTGTCTGGTTTCCAAGATCACAATTGTGGCTCATTAAAAAAAGACACTGTGTATTTGCTATTTTTATTAAAAATAAATTTATTAGATAACAAAGTTTATTGTCTTTTTTCTTTGGGCATCACTATTACCATGATAAAAATATGAGGTCTGTATTCAAACACTTAACTGTGCAAACAATTTAGTAACTGACATACTATTGAAATATTCAAATTAAAAAGATAGGGACTTTGTTATGTTGTTCAACACCTCTGTAACACCTTTTGTATCAAAATATGACTAGATATTATACAAATATACTATAATAATAGTTTGTATATAACAGTATATATTAACAAATAATAAAATAATTCAATATCAATAAAAGTTTACTTTTCAATTTTTTTATGAAATTTTGTTTCTGATGTCCAAATAACAGGACGTTTTCATTAAAAGGGTTCAGTTAAATATGTGGTTTTTTTTAGATTCAGTAAAAGAAATTTTCAAACTGATAATTATTGTGACTGATTATAGGAACCATATTCTTGAATGTATGTGTATAAAAGTAATGTTATATGCCGGCATACACGTACAATACTTAGATATACAGCGCAAACCCCAAAAATGAATATAATTTTCTAAGCCACTGTAAGGAATTAAAACAAAAAAGTTCAAGGAATAAATTTGCAAAGAAAATACGATTAATACTGAAAAAGGGTAAAAATTAAAGGAACACAATTTTGAGTCTTTATTTACTATAGGTTTACCTTTATAGAAATATATAGAATGGGTGAAACTTAAGTGTTAGATTTAATTTTAGGTAAGTATTACTATTTTATTTTCTTTAACATTTGACACTATTTTATTGAACAACGTGGCTTGATCTTAATAACAAATAAAGACTGACTATTGACAAATGTGCTTATTCTTTCTTTATCAAATTATTCGTCATTTCAGCCCCGTGTATATATCAACCAAGTTAACTATACTGTATGTAGAATCGAAAATATTCTCTATTCCCAAGATTATTATTGTTGTAGTAAATATTTTACTAAATTTATGATTTTATTCCCTTTGTGTTTGCATAAGCTTATCTCAAATAGCATTTTTTAAATTTCTCATTCATTAATGTATCTGTTGGTAAATATATTTGATTGTTTTCCATTATTTTTTTTATTTAAATTACCAATTCCTTCACACTTTAAACCATGTCCCTGTACACTTATTCCGTTCTTTACTTGTTTTGTTTAGTCAAAGATACCACACATACCTCTTCATAGACTAACTAAAATAATTTTGTTTTTCATAATTTTCAACTATTAATTTCCATTTATTAAAGTCATCTTTGTCTACTTGAGGTGGTACTTTGAAATGCTGAGATACCAAACATTTTATGCAGATATGAGTAGGAAATTTTAAAGGTTGACGCTGAGTTTTTGTTTTGTTAATTAAACCCATTAAAAACCCTTTATATTTTTGATTATCAGTGATCCGTACTAACTAAAGGCTTTAAATTACAACTAGTCTTACACAAAGTGATTGTACTCTAGTCAAGCAGGATTGATCAGTCGCAGAGGTGACTCTCTCCCCTATTTACCATAAAGAAGAGCTCACCCTCGACCGCAGGTCAATTTTTGTCCCAGAAAGAAGAGGACGGTCCTATATTTTCTTTGGGATCTGAGTAAATATCCGTTAATATGCACGTAATAACTGCCAAATTTGGCGGAACCGCTTTCCCACGGGGTGCAAGGTGTCGAGTGGTCAGCAGGGCAGGAAGTCCGGGGGGAGGAAGACAGATGTGGCGACTCAGACGACGGGGAGGCTGGGGCAAGGTGCCGGGGCTGCCGTAGACATAGTATAGCATTTGTAATATTGCAAAATATAAAATAACCACATATTAGTTGAACGTACGTTTAAAGTTCAGTTTACGAATAACTTAACACGAATAATAATGTAAGTAATTAGATAGGAAGATTGTAGGTATTAATTAAGAGTTCTGTATTTTTATGACAAGATGTACCATTCTGTAATATTACTTCAGGAATGTGGAAACTATATAAATGCTACGTTTAATATTGTTATTCATATATTTGTAATATTTCTTCCAGTAGATTTTTTTAACAAAGTTATTAAAATTATTTACCACTCGTAAACACAATCAGACATTTATTATATTAGGTGTAGCTGGATTTTCTTTAAATATCAAAACAAAAACCTGTTTGTTTGTTAAAAACAGAGTTAAGTCTCTTGATTTTAAGCTAAACCCAGACTAGCTTGTATAATTAAGTCTAACGTACAATACACATATGTATTATTAATATAACATAGAATATTACTAATAAAATATAATAGATGTGATAATTAAATGTTATTACAATAGTATACTAGTAATATTTTTAGTATACGTATGTTATTGTCTCATTAATCTTATTTAAAATATTGTTTATTGTTTTTGGTATTGTTTATGTATATTAGTTTTGTTATATTTATTATATTATCTTTTTTTAATATATACATATATATATATGTATATATATATACACAGAATTTAAATTTTGTTGATCTTTCTGCTGCTGTTATATATTTTCTTGTCATTTATATTGTGTCTGAGGATGTAAAATTAGGTACTTAAATATTTTTTTAAATGTAAGCTGTACTTAAAAATTAATGCTGCATTATAACTGGTTGTTCATGTTTGTTATGTAGCATTATTAAATTAAAATAAATAAATTACATATTTAATACTATTGTGAATGTTGATAATATTTCATTGCCACTTTTATTTAATTGTAATAGTAATAGTCTATATTATATTATAATACACATGTGTATTGTATATTAAACTTAATTGTAGGGGATAGTATGTGCATGGCTTAAAATCAAGACACTTAACTTTATTTCAATAAAACAAATTTTTGTTTTGTTTTGATATTCAAAGGAAATCAAGTAATACCTAACATAAAATAATTGGGTGAATGTATTTAAGAGTGGTAATTAATTTTAATAACTATGAAAAAAACGCCACTGGATCAAAAGTCCTTACATAAAAACTCAATCAAAGATTACTTTATGTGACAAAAACCATGTAAGATAATAAAAGTAAACTTTACTCAAACATACGACAAACTTTTAAAATAATATTAGGATATATATATATATATATATTTTTTTTTTGAAGAATCATTATGATGTTTTAGATATTACACGCTTAGGAAATCAAGATAGTACAACATGTAATATATCTTCTCCGCCGATTTACGAAGATAAGAGTCTGAAGTGCAAAATAGGGAAATGTTTTTGAACTGCACGAATTGCTATGTTCTTTAAATTTATTTGTTGGCTTAGGATTGTTCATGATTTTTAGTTTGCTGGAAAGGAACAATCATGAACATAAGGACGGGGAAGAACTTTGAGGATGGCAAAAGTTCACAAACAGTAGGGGGCGTGTTATTACAACATCTGTAAGCAAAAGAAACATTATGAAATATAATAAATGTCAATCTTGCGTGATATTAAAAGAAAATAACTGTAGTTCGATTAATTATTCCCATATTAAAATCTGAAAGGGAGGAGATTTATTTGTCTACAACTCCACCTCTTAAATACATTTTGCTTTCCATTCAATTTAATTTATATACATACATACATTATATAAATTCATATACACTAGCTTCAGTGGTAACCTACAATGTTTTAAATGTCGGTGTATTGAATAATTTTGCATGCTGACTCATTACTTAAGATATAAGGAGCCAGTTTAGGTAATATTTCCTTATACCACATGCATGATATATTTACTATAGAATAGAACAATTTATTTCAAACTTTTACGTTATTAATGGCCTCGCTAGGTAAAAATCACTGGTCAATAAGGACCAATTTAAATTACTACGAAGTTACAATCAAAACACTAATAATAAAAATGTAACAAATAAGTTTAGATTTTTACCATTACAGTATTTTTTACAATGATAATAATAATCTTTTATATATATTTAAATAATTTTAATGTTATTCAATGTAGCGAAATGGTAACCTTTATCTCATTGCCTGTTCATTTGTCATTGGGCTATTAATTAATGACTCTTTCTAAGGAATAGTCGGCCTTAGTTTGTAACAATGAAATCGTAGTTTGTAACATTCGCCCATCTACACTCATCACACTCATTCAAAATCCATATTCGCCCATATCTTGACGATCGGCGTCTTATGAATAAATAAAAATAAATAAATCTCTGTTTTTATTGTGGCCTGATGAAGGTAAATGTTAATTTTGGAGGTTGTTTACTTAATCGCAACTAATAAAGACAGTTTCAATACTGCAAAACACTCTACAAAACTAATAAAGACAGTTTCAATACTGCAAAACACTCTACAAAACTAATAAAGACAGTTTCAATACTGCAAAACACTCTACAAAACGTAACTCTATGGGAAATGACTTTGTTGGGGAAAAGGTGTATTTAGAGTTGGAGTATTCTTTGTCCGAGAATCTGGAACATTGGTTAAAACAGGTTCACAACACGTTACACTCACGAGTAGTCTAGTAACTATTTACGTATGGCCCAGTTTGTGGAACAGAGTGGTTAAAAGGGTTGCTTATACAACAAGTGTATAAAATGGTTTGTTAAAGAATTCCTTCTTCGATACAAATTCAGATAGATTTTAACAAACTTTCACATGTTTTTGTGATATTGCCTATGTATATAACAATATGGACTTACAGCATCTATCTCTAATATAAACTAGAGGACATACTAGATTACATGTCATTTAATCTATTACATGACAATTGTGATGTCATATAATTATTAAATTGTACATATCTTAGGACACAATTTATTTTAGTCTGGAAAAACAGAAACAAGGAATAGTGGTGATGATGATGATCGGAGCGCCCGAGGGCAGATGATCGGATTTATCGCCCATCTGGTCACCCGGGTCACAGGTCACGCTTTGTAATTTTTTCCCGCCGGTTCTCCACAATTATTCACATTTCCTGCTGGACAAAGAACGGCATTACGCGTTTTTGGGGTGTAATGTTTCCTATTCTCGATTTTATTCATAATTTTTCGCATAATAGTCGTCCGCAAGGGGAGTGGTTTTGCCGAGGGACGGCGAGTGGCTTTGTTTAGAGGTGGCAGGGGTGTCCAGACAGACACCGAGTGGCCGCCAGGAGGTCGTCATTGATTTTTTTCTAGAACATAACTATTTTTGCTTCCTCCAGTAATTTGTAGTGGTGTTTAGTCATGAACAGAATTATAGTTAATTTAATTAATAAAATCAAACAATAATGTTACGCTTTTCTAATAATTATGCGCTTGCTGTCTACTTACCCAACTTTAAATCCGGATTCCAAGTCAGGTAAATATTTTGCAATTTGAAAATTAAATAAGTGTTTTTTAATTACATTAATATAATGTAAATTTTCATTATATTAATGTTGAAGTATTGCCTCGAATTGCGGGTCTAGGTTTTAACAACAATGGTCTTAATGACGAGCATGCTATTACCAGGTAAGAAACGGAGATAATACTTAGAAATAACGCATCGTACAATTTTATTTAAAATTTATTACTATGGTACAGTTTACAAAAATATCTCGTACAGTTGTCATACTGCTTGGGCTTAAGCACAATTTTAACTAATCATAAAACAATTAACTAAATGAACTATTCAGTAATTCTCAAAACCACTGCACAAGTGACCTTCCGGTGGGTGGTATACAAAGTAATTTGTAGATTATGTGCCTGAGAAGGTAAATGTATGTAATTTTTAGATAAAAATTTATTGCTTAAATGCCTTAAAATTATAGTGGCTAAGCATTAAGATGAATGGTAGGGCTAACCATACACTCATAGTGGGGCAGTCGTTGTTATAATATTTAGACCTCTTTCAACACGATCTTCATAAAAAATATCTAAGTGTTTATAGAATAGCCATACAGATGTGTGAGTGTGCCACTGCCACTATGAGTGTATGGAAAGGTCGATTGGTCACTGCCACTATGAGTGTATGTGTAGGGGGGTTGGTCACTACCACTATGAGTGTATGGGAAGGTTGGTTGGTCACTACCACTATGAGTGTATAAGAAGGTCGGTTGGTCACTGCCACTATAAGTGTATGGGTAGGTTGGTTGATCACTACCACTATGAGTGTATGGGTAGGTTGGTTGGTCACTACCACTATGAGTGTATGGGAAGGTCGGTTGTTCACTACCACTATGAGTATATAGGTAAGTTGGTTGGTCACTACCACTATGAGTGTATGGGAAGGTCGGTTGGTCACTACCACTATAAGTATATGGGTAGGTTGGTTGGTCACTACCACTATGAGTATATGGGAAGGTCCGTTGGTCACTGCCACTATAAGTGATTGGGTAGGTTGGTTGGTCACTACCACTATGATTGTATGGGAAGGTCGGTTGGTCACTGCCACTATGAGTGTATGGATAGGTAGGTTGGCCACTGCCACTATGAGTGTATGGGAAGGTCGGTTGGCCACTGCCACTATGAGTGTATGGGAAAGTTAGTTGGTCACTGCCACTATGAGTGTATGGATAGGTAGGTTGGCCACTGCCACTATGAGTGTATGGGAAGGTCGGTTGGCCACTGCCACTATGAGTGTATAGGAAGGTTGATTGGTCACTGCCACTATGAGTGTATGAGGAGGTTGCTGACTGCCACTATGAGTGTATGAGAAGGTTGGTTGGTCACTACCACTATGAGTGTATGGGTAGGTTGGTTGGCCACTGCCACTATGAGTGTATGGGAAGGTCGGTTGGTCACTACCACTATGAGTGTATGGGTAGGTTGGTTGGTCACTACCACTAAGAGTGTATGGGAAGGTCGGTTGGTCACTGCCACTATGAGTGTATGGGTAGGTTGGTTGGTCACTACCACTATGAGTGTATGGGTAGGTTGGTTGGTCACTACCACTATGAGTGTATAGGAAGGTCGGTTGGTCACTGCCACTATGAGTGTATGTGTAGGGGGGTTGGTCACTACCACTATGAGTGTATGGGAAGGTTGGTTGGTCACTACCACTATGAGTGTATAAGAAGGTCGGTTGGTCACTGCCACTATAAGTGTATGGGTAGGTTGGTTGATCACTACCACTATGAGTGTATGGGTAGGTTGGTTGGTCACTACCACTATGAGTGTATGGGAAGGTCGGTTGTTCACTACCACTATGAGTATATAGGTAGGTTGGTTGGTCACTACCACTATGAGTGTATGGGAAGGTCGGTTGGTCACTACCACTATGAGTATATGGGTAGGTTGGTTGGTCACTACCACTATGAGTATATGGGAAGGTCCGTTGGTCACTGCCACTATAAGTGTATGGGTAGGTTGGTTGGTCACTACCACTATGATTGTATGGGAAGGTCGGTTGGTCACTGCCACTATGAGTGTATGGATAGGTAGGTTGGCCACTGCCACTATGAGTGTATGGGAAGGTCGGTTGGCCACTGCCACTATGAGTGTATGGGAAGGTTAGTTGGTCACTGCCACTATGAGTGTATGGATAGGTAGGTTGGCCACTGCCACTATGAGTGTATGGGAAGGTCGGTTGGCCACTGCCACTATGAGTGTATAGGAAGGTTGATTGGTCACTGCCACTATGAGTGTATGAGGAGGTTGCTGACTGCCACTATGAGTGTATGAGAAGGTTGGTTGGTCACTACCACTATGAGTGTATGGGTAGGTTGGTTGGCCACTGCCACTATAAGTGTATGGGAAGGTCGGTTGGTCACTACCACTATGAGTGTATGGGTAGGTTGGTTGGTCACTACCACTAAGAGTGTATGGGAAGGTCGGTTGGTCACTGCCACTATGAGTGTATGGGTAGGTTGGTTGGTCACTACCACTATGAGTGTATGGGTAGGTTGGTTGGTCACTACCACTATGAGTGTATGGGAAGGTCGGTTGGTCACTGCCACTATGAGTGTATGTGTAGGGGGGTTGGTCACTACCACTATGAGTGTATGGGAAGGTTGGTTGGTCACTACCACTATGAGTGTATGGGAAGGTCGGTTGGTCACTGCCACTATAAGTGTATGGGTAGGTTGGTTGGTCACTACCACTATGAGTGTATGGGTAGGTTGGTTGGTCACTACCACTATGAGTGTATGGGAAGGTCGGTTGTTCACTACCACTATGAGTATATAGGTAGGTTGGTTGGTCACTACCACTATGAGTGTATGGGAAGGTTGGTTGGTCACTACCACTATGAGTGTATGGGTAGGTTGGTTGGCCACTGCCACTATGAGTGTATGGGAAGGTCGGTTGGTCACTACCACTATGAGTGTATGGGTAGGTTGGTTGGTCACTACCACTATGAGTGTATGGGAAGGTCGGTTGGTTACTGCCACTATGAGTGTATGGGTAGGTTGGTTGGTCACTACCACTATGAGTGTATGGGTAGGTTGGTTGGTCACTACCACTATGAGTGTATGGGAAGGTCGGTTGGTCACTACCACTATGAGTGTATCGGAAGGTCGGTTGGTCACTGCCACTGTGAGTGTATGGGAAGGTCGGTTGGTCACTGCCACTATGAGTGTATGGGAAGGTCAGTTGGTCACTGCCATTATAAGTGTATGTGTAGGTGGGTTGGTCACTGCCATATGAGTGTATGGGAAGGTCGGTTGGTCACTGCCACTGTGAGTGTATGGGAAGGTCGGTTGGTCACTGCCACTATGAGTGTATGGGTAGGTTGGTTGGTCACTGCCAGTATTAGTGTATGCGTAGGTTGGTTGGTCACTACCACTATGAGTGAATGGGTAGGTTGGTTGGTCACTACCACAATGAGTGTATGGGAAGGTCGGTTGGTCACTGCCACTATGAGTGTATGGGAAGGTCAGTTGGTCACTGCCATTATAAGTGTATGTGTAGGTGGGTTGGTCACTGCCATATGAGTGTATGGGAAGGTCGGTTGGTCACTGCCACTATGAGTGTATGGGAAGGTCGGTTGGTCACTACCACTATGAGTGTATGGGAAGGTCGGTTGGTCACTACCACTATGAGTGTATGGGAAGGTCGGTTGGTCACTGCAACTGTGAGTGTATGGGAAGGTTGGTTGGTCACAGCCACCATGAGTGTATGAGAAGGTTGGTTGGTCACTGCCACTATGAGTGTTGGGTAGGTTGGTTAGCCTATGAGTGTATGGGTAGGTCGGTTGGCTACTGCCACGATGAGTGTATGGGAAGGTCGGTTGGTCACTGAATGTGCAGGGGTGGGACCCGAACCGAAAGTGTTATATTATTTACGTCTAGGGACAGAGCGTGTATTACAGCAGTCTTGGCCAGGCTTTTCAACTGAATCCAGTAACTAACTGCTGAGCTTAGATAAGTTTATACTGACCCACCCGCCCACCCATACACGTACTGTGATAATGGCCCACCCGCCCACTTATACATGTACTGTAGTACTGGCCCACTCATGCACATACATTACTACTGACCCACCCGCCTACCCATACACGTACAGTGGTATTGACCCATCCATACACATACTGTGGTATTTATGGTATTGACCCACCCGCGCACACAAACATGTACAGTGGTGTAGACCCACCCCACCCACACATACATGTACAGTGGTGTAGACCCACCCTCCCACAAATACATGTACATTGGTGTACACCCACCCGCCCACCCCTAAACTTACATTGGTATTGACCCACTCGCCCACCCTTACACGTACATTGGTGTATCCACCCACCCACTCATACATGTACAGTGGTATTGAGTGTATGGGAACAACCAACCTTCCTATGAGTGTATGGGAAGGTTGGTTGGTCACTGCCACAATGAGTGTATGGGAAGGTTGGTTGGTCACTGCCACTATGAGTGTATGGGAAGGTTGGTTGGTCACTGCCACTATGAGTGTATGGGAAGGTTGGTTGGTCACTACCACTATGAGTGTATGGGAAGGTTGGTTGGTCACTACCACTATGAGTGTATGGGAAGGTCGGTTGGTCACTGCCATTATAGTGTATGGGAAGGTTGGTTGGTCATTACCACTATGAGTGTATGGGTAGGTTGGTTGGCCACTGTCACTTTGAGTGTATGGGTAGGTTGGTTGGCCACTGCCAATATGAGTGTATGGGAAGGTTGGTTGGTCACTGCCACTATGAGTGTATGGGAAGGTTGGTTGGTCACTGCCACTATGAGTGTATGGGAAGGTTGGTTGGTCACTACCACTATGAGTGTATGGGAAGGTTGGTTGGTCACTACCACTATGAGTGTATGGGAAGGTTGGTTGGCCACTGCCACTATGAGTGTATGGGAAGGTTGGTTGGTCACTACCACTATGAGTGTATGGGTAGGTTGGTTGGCCACTGTCACTTTGAGTGTATGGGTAGGTTGGTTGGCCACTGCCAATATGAGTGTATGGGAAGGTTGGTTGGTCACTGCCACTATGAGTGTATGGGAAGGTTGGTTGGTCACTGCCACTATGAGTGTATGGGAAGGTTGGTTGGTCACTACCACTATGAGTGTATGGGAAGGTTGGTTGGTCACTGCCACTATGAGTGTATGGGAAGGTTGGTTGGTCACTACCACTGTGAGTGTATGGGAAGGTTGGTTGGTCACTGCCACTATGAGTGTATGGGAATGTTGATTGGTCACTGCCACTATGAGTGTATGAGAAGATTGGTTGGTCACTACCACTATGAGTGTATGGGTAGGTTGGTTGGCCACTGCCACTTTGAGTGTATGGGTAGGTTGGTTGGCCACTGCCACTATGAGTGTATGGGTAGGTTGGTTGGCCACTGCCACTTTGAGTGTATGGGTAGGTTGGTTGGCCACTGCCACTATGAGTGTATGGGTAGGTTGGTTGGTCACTACCACTATGAGTGTATGGGTAGGTTGGTTGGCCACTGCCACTTTGAGTGTATGGGTAGGTTGGTTGGTCACTACCACTATGAGTGTATGGGTAGGTTGGTTGGCCACTGCCACTTTGAGTGTATGGGTAGTTTGGTTGGCCACTGCCACTATGAGTGTATGGGTAGGTTGGTTGGTCACTACCTCTATGAGTGTATGGGAAGGTTGATTGGTCACTGCCACTATGAGTGTATGTGAAGGTCGGTTGGTCACTACCACTATGAGTGTATGGGTAGGTTGATTGGTCACTGCCCCTATGAGTGTATGAGAAGGTCGGTTGGTCACTACCACTATGAGTGTATGGGTAGGTTGGTTGGCCACTGCCACTATGAGGGTATGGGTAGGTTGGTTGGTCACTACCACTATGAGTGTATGGGTAGGTTGGTTGGCCACTGCCACTTTGAGTGTATGAGAAGATTGGTTGGTCACTACCACGATGAGTGTATGGGTAGGTTGGTTGGCCACTGCCACTTTGAGTGTATGGGTAGGTTGGTTGGCCACTGCCACTATGAGTGTATGGGTAGGTTGGTTGGTCACTACCACTATGAGTGTATGGGAAGGTTGATTGGTCACTGCCACTATGAGTGTATGTGATGGTCGGTTGGTCACTACCACTATGAGTGTATGGGTAGGTTGATTGGTCACTGCCACTATGAGTGTATGGGAAGGTTGTTTGGTCACTGCCACTATGAATGTATGGGAAGGTCGTTGGTCACTGCCACTGTAAGTATATGGGAAGGTCGGTCGTTCACTGCCACTATGAGTGTATGAGAAGGTCGGTTGGTCACTGCCACTGTGAGTGTATGGGAAGGTCGGTTTGTCACTGCCACTATGTGTGTATGGGAAGGTCGGTTGGCCACTGCCATTATGAGTGTATGTGTAGGTGGGTTGGTCACTGCCATATGAGTGTATGGGAAGGTCGGTTGGCCACTGCCATTATGAGTGTATGTGTAGGTGGGTTGGTCACTGCCATATGAGTGTATGGGAAGGTTGGTTGGTCACTGCCACTGTACGTGTGTGTTCAGTAACGAGTTTATGAACATCTGCAGTGAAGTTGGGTTCTTATAAATGTCAATATCATATATGTTTTTTGTTATGTTTTTAAATTTATTACGTGGGATTAGAAATGTGTGTTTTATTGCTGTTAATGCTACTCGATCGTCATGACATAATACAGGCCCTAATTAATTATAAATATTATTCACTAAACGCTAGCTTTTAATTACTAAGGCACCCTTCTATTTACTAAGGCCTGCATAAAGAGCTTGTGATATGTAAAGTATAGAACGGCGTTGTACTTTCATAACCACTGAAAACTAAACGGTGAAGCTCAACTTATAAAAACTACCTAAAATCAAATGATTTATAAGCAAACAGCAATTGTTTTTCACATCAGAGAGATAACTCTAAATAGGTCAGGAAATAACCTGAAATAGGAGCATAGGTTGAGTTGTATTAAAAACGTATTTAAAACTGAAAACTAAATTCCATAATACAAACTCGGAAGGCTTGTATTGCTGTGGTTTTAACTCGCCACTGAAACGTAGTCTACTGAATACTTTTTACTTCCTTTCTTTTTATGTATGAGTCATATAAGAACACTCTGATATGTCACACTGGATTAAGAAACAAGTTTTTCTGAATTGTGATCTATTCATCATTGAATATCACTAACTGTCTTCAAAGAGGTTGAAGAAGAGTTTTATTGTTGCCTGAGATGTAAAGTGACAAACTTCAAGTGAAATTTATGGAAAATGTTTATATTTTAAACTGAGACAAAATTTATACAGTCCATAATTAATCAAATTTAAAAAATAAAAACTTTTTAGATTATAGCAGATTAGATTAAACCCTTTTTAACAATAAATGCTTAAAAACTATTTTATCTGCTATTTGTTCAAATACAATGTGGTTATAAGATTCACTATTTTGAAAAATTGTTCTTTACGTCCTATTAACATTTAAAAATAATTATAATTCATAAAAAGAAAGAAAACTAGTTAAGGCTTATTAATCAAAATTAAACAACTGATATTTCCTAATGCAGAAGAAGCCTTCAAAGTGCGGGCACCAACAATGACGCTGCTTCAAATTCTGCCAATTCAATCTCTGCCTACAGATTACAACCGAGGTCAGCGGTCGCAGTTCCATCGATACTATTCGATATAGTTCCTTCAATACTCACTGGAGAGCTACGTAATGTGGACTAACATCTGCCTATCGATGGCAACCGAGGTCATTGGTCACAGTTCCTTTGATAGTATTCGATATAGTTCCTTCAATACTCACTGGAGAGCTACGTAATGTGGACTAACCTCTGCCTATCGATGGCAACCGAGGTCATCGGTTACAGTTCCTTCGATAGTATTCGATATAGTTCCTTCGATACTCACTGAAGAGCTACAGAATGTGGACTACCCCCTGTCTATCTATGGCAACCGAGGTCAGCCAGAGGTCGCCTCGTGAGGCATGACACACGACGCACTCGGCTGAGCTTCCCTTAGTTCCACGGATGACCCAGTTCCTTCGATACTCACTGGAGAGCCACAGATTGTGGATTACCCTCGGTCTATCGGTGGCAACCGAGGTCGGTGGTCGTCTGGTGAGGAATGGCACACGACTGCACTCGGCTGAACTTCCCTTAGTTCCACGGATGACACAGTTCCTTCAATACTCACTCGAGAGCCACAGAATGTGGACTACCCTCTGTCTATCGATGGCAATCGAGGTCAGCAGAGGTCGCCTCGTGAGGCATGACACACGACGTACTCGGCTGAGCTTCCCTTGGTTCCACGGATGACACAGTTCCTTTGATACTCACTGAAGAGCCACAGAATGTGGACTATCCTCTGCTTATCGATGGCAACCGAGGTCGGTGGTCGTTTGGAATGGAACACGATCCCAATCGGCTGAGCTTCCCTTACTTTGGTATTCATTGTACGATCCCAATTACTTTTAGCTAATGCTAAAGAGATCATACTAGGGTGAAGAGTTTACAATGGACACCGTCTATGTTTTTTTTAACAATCTATTGTACCAAAACAAAAATAAAATTGTTTGATTTTTTAGCAAATACTATAATAAAATTGTAAATAAAGCATTACTACAAGAACTGTATAGTAATAATTAGACCAAAAAGTACTCATAAAATTAATAACCAGAGTAAAAAGTGATATTTTTAATCACAATATTAAGTATATTGCTAATAGTTTCGAGTTTGTGTCGCCTGACTATTAAGTATATAAATTTGATGTATCACTATGAAAGTGGCTGAAAATTACAATATAAAATGTCGTCAGGACCAGAAACGAAGGTGAGTCCGATAATAGATCGGGCTCGTGAGGGCAGCTAAATTGAAACCAAAAGCCGAATAACAAGTAGTCTTTTCGGCGAATGATTTTAGCCTCTAATAAGGAATATTTACGACCTGGACGGAAAGCGATCTACGGCATGGAGTAGTGCTCTTCGACCTCCGGTCTCCACAACGTAAACCACCCTACAGGTTTAGTGTCCTGTCCTGTCTCCATCTTTTATTCATGGCCTGTGGTTTTACTCGAGCAAAGTGTGTAAATGTCCACAATATGTATGACCGCTGGCAGGCACAAGTCATAGTTGTGGTTGTTAATTGTAAATACCGTAGGTAGAGTAGTTAACTCGTGTTTCACGACTTGTGACCGTACTGATATTAGTATTTGATACATTCAACGCTGTAAAAGTGCAATGCAGGTTTGATGACAAGGAAATAAAATTTGATTAATTATTTAATGCCATTTAAGTTTGTTTCCTTCCCTTTTAAAATATTTTGATGTGTACTTTAAATACTAGTTATTTGTAGTTGTTGGTTTAGGTGGATTATAAATACTTTGCTCGGTTTTAAAAACCAGGGGAATATTTTAAGTAGTTCAAATCCTGTGGTTTTTTTAGTGCAACCTTTCTCCTTAGCCAAACTTAAATTGAAACGAGTTTCGTAAACGAAGGAATGTTTACCCCCGAATTTGTCTTCCACTAATTAGACCCTATAATATAATTACTACAAGGGGGCAAAAGAAATCTGATAAATTAGCACCAATTTGAGAGCTCTTTGAAAAATGTGTTGCAAATTGTAAGTCAAATTTCAGTAGAAGTTAGTTTGTTGATGAAAAGTGATGGGGCTTTCGAGGTAGATACTGATTTCATCAGTTTATATATTATTTATAACCCACTGGCCATGACATCGACCAGTTGAACTCTGAAGTGTCCAAACAGCCTTCAGGCCTAAACTGCAACACGTGAGAAATGGTGTTTGCCGGTGAGTGTGAGTTTAGTCACACATATGCTGCTTTCAGAAACCTTAGTATCCAGTTATTATTGCTGTCAAAAAATGTAGATTATTACGATTGTTTGCAATGCTAGCACATCTGACCACTGAATCACACACTCCAGAGTATGAGCAGACAAATGAATCTCTTGATCGAAAGGTATACTCTAGAACTCTGAGACTAATAGTCTCAACTGAACCAGTGTAGCCATGAAGCACTCTGTAAAAAAAATTGCAGGTAAGTAGAAGCTCGACGAGATAATAAGGTTGATAAATTCAGTTCTGCACGAGTTTCCACTTCACCAAGCTCTGGAAACTTCCATTCCATCCATGAGAGGAATTTCCTCTGGACGACCTCGACGGCTGCATTTGTGTAAACTCGGTTCCAATTCCATATAACAGTAGCATACTTGAGTTGACTCCGGTTCAGGGACTTGCACAGTTTTTAACAAGCGTGCTTATCGTTGAAGTACCTAGCAATCTATATGACAAGATACAAAGTTCCTCCTAACTTTAATACAACACAGTTTACGTGTTTAGAGAAGATCAATTTGGAGTCATTGAGGATGCCAAGAAAGCGGACCAAATGTTCTCTTGTGATTCTACAGCCACTAATGTCATAAAAGAAGAATGACGGATTAGTTTTACGCGTGAACGAAACACCAGTTTTCTTAAGGTTGAGCGGCATGTAAATATCTTTAGCCAACCTCACAGCCGAATCAACACAAGATTGAAGAGCCAGGTAATCTCTTGTATTCGCAATTTGCACAGATATTTTAATATCGTCGGCATAGAGCTGAACTGCACATTTCATTAAATATGCAATGTCATTAGTATATAACAACAAAAAAACAAAGATCCCAAGCTCCATGTTAGATACTTGTGGTACTCCTGAACTGGCAACAAAGTTCTCTGAATAAATAAAACCAAAACGCACTTTAAATGACCTATCTAAGAGGTAAAATTTTATCCTCTGAATAAAGGTCCGGGGAGAATCCAAAGGAAGGGAGCTTCTTTAAGAATATATGGTGAGGAAGTTTGTCGAGCGCCTTCAGGAAATTGAAATAAATGGTATCAACCTGTGTTCGTCGTCGGCTCGACCGCAAGACCAGTGACTTCAAGAAACAAGAACAAATTCATAACATTCGAACGATCTTTCATGAAGCTATGCTGATGAGGAGAGATAGGATGACCGACTCTCTTGTACAACAAAGTTTGTACAGCCTTTTCAAATATCTTAGATACTACACACAGAATAGATATTGATATTGGTCTAAAATTAGATGGATTCCTTGTTTTTTTTTTTTTTATTTTAGGTGTTACTAGTGCTGTCTTCCAGACCGAAGGAAACTCTCTAGTTATTGTCATAATGCCAACAATCTCGGTCTGGCGTACTCACCAACTACTTTGTCTCACCTAATTTCATAGCTGTTACAGAATAGCCTTGCTTCTACTCTTTAAGCATCTAATTAATTCCTCTACTCTATCGTCTTATGTATTTATTGGGTAAGTTAATTTTTTACTACTTTTAAACCACCTCCCTCCATCGTAAATTCTATGTAGCGTTGTTAATATTGTTTTTCTATTTCAATTCAATTCAATTCAATTTATTTTTCGCAAGTGCAAATACACATCGCTGCAGTGCACATATAAACCATCTAGCTATATGCTAGTTGATGGAAAATATATATTACTAGATAATGTTTCTATTATACAATATTCAATATGAAATTATAAAAAATGAGAAAAACATACTCAGTATTAATCATTATAACCAAAAAATAAGACAACTATCTTATTTGATACAATATAAATATAAATAATAATAATATATTTATATTGTATTGTATTGTTTATATTGTAATAAATATAAATAATAATAAATTAAATTAAGAATTATGGGGATATTTTTCATCTTAACAGAGAGAGTGGTAAAGCTATCTTTATGAATATACAGTATATATTATTTATTAACAAGCAATGAACCAGAATATTTTTCAAGAATGCTCCTGACATTCTAGAGGGCTCGACGGGACAGTACCTTAGAATTCCTAACATGCACATGCAGTTTTATAGACAATGGAGAGAAACCTGCTCAAATTCCGTATTTCTGATGGCTTGAGTCCGCCGTTACGGACATGCTTGTTAGTTTGTGTTTATCATCCTCAGCCGACAGTCCAACCCAAATATGCAGGAACACTCTTTATTACAGGTAAAATTTTATATAGCATATAATAATAACAGAATAATAACATTGTGTTATGTCTAGATTTTTGTAAACATGTGGCTTTTAATAGTTAAACAACAAGTTGGTTAACAAAACAATTTTAAGAAAACTAGTAGCCTATATTTAGTCCACCTCAGTACAGTCCGCAATTAATACGCGTAACAAGGATATTTCGATACAAAAACTTTAATTTCTTAATTTACTATGTAATTTTCTGATAAATGTGTCATTAAACCATAGTCCTGCTCAATGTTACTATGAAATAGTAAATTTATCTATGTGTCAAACTAATGAAACCAAAATGTTAAGAACACACTATCTCGAGAAGGCTTATTTAAATATTGGTTAATAGATCTAGTTAAAATAATAAACAGGAAAATTGAATAATAGTCTACAATACAATGGTTTTTTCATGGTCAATTAGTCCATTTCAAAGTCCACCAACCATATTTAAAATTGCACTACTTTGCAACAACTATAGAATAAAAAATATTCTCTTAAAGAAACCAAATGAAAGGAAGCAACAAAATAAGTATAACAAATTAACGTATATGATAATAATGATCAACTAAGACACCGAAGCCGAAAACAAGACATTTTCATAAGAGTAAACTGACAAAATTTAAACATTCGATACCATTAACCTATTATAGAAGCAACGTAATTGTAAAAATATAAAACTTGAGTATTAAAGAATGACACAAAACAAAGTTAAAACAACAATACAAAACAACACAGGAGATTACTCGAGAGAGTAAACGAAAGAACGTTTAACAGTAATTGTCCCGTAATTGGTTGGCCTAGTGCCAAGCTAACAGCCAGCCTAGTAAACAGAAGCGACGTATCTCCCGGCCCATCGTTCCCACGTCCCCGTCATTTGCACAATTCGGGAGACCACCGTCCACGATCCCTGCTTTCCCTCGGCGCTAAATACCAGCGGTCTCACGAACACGGTCTCATCTGGCCACTTGAGGGAATTGTTATGTCATGACGACGGATCGAGGGTTGAACAGCGCAAGTACACCACAAACGGAAATGTGAACAAATATTTAAGAAATAACTGTTTTTGATTACTTGAATAGTTAAGGAAGTCGAGGAAACTATTAAGAAAAAATTATAGCCTATATTCCATTACCACTTATTTTTATGTTACAACCAGTTCGTTTTGAGTATTTTAATTTTTTAATAATTTTTCCTCAATATGATTAAGGCAAAAATCATAATAGGAGGTCCCAACAAAACATAAATTTGCGTAAGGGACGACCCTCCTCCCCGGGAGGGTGCATGTAGCCTACGTTGGTGATGATTCTTCTTACCCATCCATACTTGTACGTTGGTGATGAATCTCTCACCCACCCATACACGTACGTTGGTGATGACCCTCCCACCTACCCAGATACTTACATTGGTGATGGAATAGTGTTTTATTGACGTAATGCATTAAATAATTTAAAGGAATATATAGTTAAAATATGTGTATTATTGTTATGGCGTTAGTAAAGAAAATCTATCAAAGTAAATACTCGGGAAATATAATCTCGAGTACAATAATCATGTGCACAAATACAGGTATCCCGTAACGAGATTCTAGAGAAAAATAATAAGAATTTTCCCTCTTGCAAAATTGGATCTGGAGCATCTTTATAGAATTCTGGAAGTTTATTTGAACCATATAAATAACTTCTTAAAGTGGATTTGAACTGGTCTCAATCGATTTAATGAAAAATGTCCAATGAAAAATGTATTATTAAAAATATCGTCCGATGACTAGTTTGCTAGTTAATGTTAATTATATTTCACATGTTAGGTGAATTTCAGGAATTTTTCACAAGCCTTTAAGTTGGAAAAACATTAATGTTATAGATATCATTGTACTCCAAATCTACTAACCTTACTTTTTATATTTTTTAAAGACCTTTTGAAACTTCCAGAAACCCACAGGGAAATCCATATGCAATATTGCAAATGAAGTGCTTTGATTTTTCTTAAGAACTGTGCTATATACTTGTAATAAACAACTCACTATAAACAATGTAATAGCTGCACTTCCGAGGAGGCCTTTTGTCACGTATTTATGTTTGGTTTACTATTTCCTGATAGTATTCACTGACTTCGACCTTTCCCATGTTTATAAAAGTTCCATCCTCCCAATATTGACCACTGGTGGTGACTAAACCAGCTCGCCATTGGCCCGCGCACGTCTCAGGAGACCACCCATACCTACGCTCTCATAAAACTTATTGTCAACAACAAATAGCTTTAGGCTACAGCACAATATATCCTCGTGCCTTTAGTGGATTTGATCACAATGGGTTTATCTCTATACTGGAAAAAACTGCTATGTAAGCTGAAAGATAAACTAACGTGCTTACTGATGTTAGTTTCTTTCGTCCTTGACGACCACTTAATGGTTGCCACCCTAATTAATGCATCAGGAGATCCAACATGGGTATTGCAAATGTCTTAATGTTGGTCAAAACCGACATTTGTAGCCGAAATAATTCGTCCTACACGCCATGTTTGTAAAGACCATAAGGTTTTCTGGCAATTTCGTTGATAGTAAATGTCTCTTTTTGAAAATGCATTACTCTTAATTAAAAATACCACTTATAACCTGTATATTCGCAAAAAATTGTCTTTCTAACGTTTGTAACTCAAAATTAGTTTTAAAAAACAAATAATATGTTAGATAAAAGCCCTGATTTTTTTGAGTTTATATTTTCTAACAGTGGGTTAGATCTCGTGCTAAATAGCCGTAATAACTATTAGCCATGCAGCGATGGGTTTGGTTGTCATCTTTGCGTAGTGGACCGTCACATCCTGGTTGACTGAGGCAGTTCCCTAATTAGATAATAAATTATTCTTATACTATATTTATTTCACAGCCTCACAGCAGATATGTACACCAACCAAAGTAGGAATCATGTTAAGGGTAAATTCAGATCAAGGAGTAATATTTGTTTAATTTTATCGATGAAGTTTTTAGAACAGAAAATTATTGTTGAAAAGCTTTCTTTGTTTTCTGACAATGTTCATTATCGATACTGTATAGTAATTATTTTATATCTAATATTATATGTATAGCTGTAAAATCATTAACGTTTTTGGGATACCTTCGCTTTTTATCCAAATTAGCTGTTTAAAATATCTGTATCGAATATGTTTCTTACTTACTTAACTTACTGTAAGTTTTTGAGGATGCAAATTATTTTCATTCATTCAAAAACCTATTATTGACATAACAAATTTTTCTATTACTTTCAGGTATGTTATAATTATTGATTGTAGGACTTTATTTAACAATCATCTTGTTCAATGTAAACAACAATCATTTATTAAGTATAACATACTTAACATTGAATATTAAACTACTTTAAGATCATACGACGAATACAATTTTTAACACATATTTAATATGTAGCGTTTTATTATTGTTATATTTACTTTTGTGTTTTTTTCCTAGCTGTTTTGTTTGTTATCTTTTTTTTTTTGGCTTTTGTGATTGTGAAACCAAACAATTGTATGTTTCGAATTGTTAACATGTATTGAGTCCGCAAATACAACATTACAAAAATGTTGTTTTGATTTCTTCCATGAGGCTCTTCAATACGTATTCTCCAAATAAAATTGGCTTATTTCGGTTTTTGGTTTTATATTCAGATTCTGGGCTCACATAATTTGAATTTTACTTATGTCACTTATTTTACCATACACCGTTGCTAATTTTCAGCTCGTATACTTTGACAACTTATTTAAAATTTACTTTTACCAAAAACATTTCGTATTTATTAGTTATCCCACACGTTCACACTCACAGGTTGAAATTAAATAAGAGCTCCCTGAAACAAAATAGTTTAGCCATAGAAAATATCCAATACTTTTCCAAATTGTTCAACCTTTCAACCATAAGCCTGGCTGTTTATTGTGTTTTACTTTGAGCTATCGAGATACGATTAAGTTTAATATTTAAAAATGCAGCCACGTTCATTTACGATTTATTTTCTCTCAAAGTTTGGCAATTATCATATTATTAACTAAACCAATCTACAAATATCTTATGTTGACCTCTACCTACGCCACTGGCAGCCCCTAGCCCCTGCTCACCCTCCTATTATGCTCTCGTCTCGAGCTGGACAGTCGCTTTGTCCGCTTTTTGGTCGATATAACTATAACAACCAAATGCCCGAATGACGTGTCCCCTAGCCGTATTCTCTTACCGCCCAGCATTTATTAGGGTAAAAAGAATCGTTTATTCGACTGCCCCTGTTTGGTCAATGTGGAGCGCACGCCGCGCCGGCCAGGCCGCTGACTCGTGCATTCATACAACCCCCGCACGGTCGCGCCGTCGCGCTCGCTCACAAAACGCGGCTAAAAGCCCCCCTTAACAAACCGATGGCTGATACAATGGTCCAAATTACGTAGATCCGCTGCCCTACACGCAGATGTTTTCTACTAATACTGTCGTAATACGTTCAATTGACCAAAAGCAATTAATACTTAAAATAATTTTTTTTAAATTAAAAAGAAGAATATTTTTAAAATCTTATCTTAATGCATAATAGTAATACAAACATAAATACAGACTTTTGACGACATACATTAGTTAATATGAACCAAGTTACAAGTGAAACTCAACTTATTCCAATTCATTGTAAAACTTTTAAATCCAATGTGTATATTATTATTATTAATTATTATTAATGGTTAAATAAAGATTATATTGCATGCTAGTTAATTTTACTCCGCAGTTGTTATTGTCTGATTATGTTTATTGTCTTTTGAGTTGACTCATTGCATTACAGCAGAGCGAGGACTATATATTATTGCCCACTACTGTACATGGGTCAGACTAATCAATACTACAAGTACCTTTATATTATAGAGTGTATTTATTATTGGCTACACGACTTAGAATAGGTCTCACTAATTGATGCCATGTGTGCACTTAGTATAGGTCTCACTACTTGATGCCATGTGTGCACTTAATATAGGTCTCACTACTTGATGCCATGTGTGCACTTAATATAAGTCTCACTACTTGATGCCATACACGCAATATAGGTCTCACTACTTGATGCCATGTGTGCACTTAATATAGATCTCACTACTTGATGCCATGTGTGCACTTAATATAGATCTCACTACTTGATGCCATGTGTGCACTTAATATAGGTCTCACTACTTGATGCCATGTGTGCACTTAATATAGGTCTCACTACTTGATGCCATGTGTGCACTTAATATAGGTCTCACTACTTGTTGCCATATGTGCACTTAATATAGGTCTCACTACTTGTTGCCATATGTGCACTTAATATAGGTCTCACTACTTGATGCCATATGTGCACTTAATATAGGTCTCACTACTTGTTGCCATATGTGCACTTAATATAGGTCTCACTACTTGATGCCATATGTGCACTTAATATAGGTCTCACTACTTGATGCCATATGTGCACTTAATATAGGTCTCACTACTTGTTGCCATATGTGCACTTAATATAGGTCTCACTACTTGTTGCCATATGTGCACTTAATATAGGTCTCACTACTTGTTGCCATATGTGCACTTAATATAGGTCTCACTACTTGTTGCCATATGTGCACTTAATATAGGTCTCACTACTTGTTGCCATGTGTGCACTTAATATAGGTCTCACTACTTGATGCCATATGTGCACTTAATATAGGTCTCACTACTTGTTGCCATATGTGCACTTAATATAGGTCTCACTACTTGATGCCATATGTGCACTTAATATAGGTCTCACTACTTGTTGCCATATGTGCACTTAATATAGGTCTCACTACTTGATGCCATATGTGCACTTAATATAGGTCTCACTACTTGTTGCCATATGTGCACTTAATATATGTCTCACTACTTGTTGCCATGTGTGCACTTAATATAGGTCTCACTACTTGATGCCATGTGTGCACTTAATATAGGTCTCACTACTTGATGCCACGTGTGCACTTAATATAGGTCTCACTACTTGATGCCACGTGTGCTTTTATATTTCAGCTCACTACGTTATGAGTAGTATTCATGAATTTGGATTCCGCTTTTCGATAACATGAGTGATTTTGTAAGGGTTCAAAACGTTAGTTTGAATACGCAAATGGCTGTAATATAAAGAGTTTTGCCGATATTCGATTGTTAAAGGAGCAGCGAATTATTTATTACCTAAAAGTTGAACGTGTGTGATATTTAAGGAGACAACATAGTGGAAGTGTGTCATGACTGATGTTGCAAGGCAGGGGACTTGGACACTTACAGACCGAAATGACGCTATAAACCACCCACGTGACACAGCCCACATTAATTATGGCCGAATAAAACAAAATAGCATCGGGCGTCAGTAACGGTTTCTCCGGCAGATGACACAGGTGCCCGCGACCCTAACTAGCAAAGTACATGTGGTTTTACATTGTAACAATCGGTTAACAACGTAAAGTACAGCGTTGTTTAGAGCAGAGGTTCCAGACCTTTTATCCCGAGAACCACTAGGCACTCCATAAAAACATCAGTGGACCATGAGATTTCTTAGATAATATATTGTTTATTTTCATATTTATAATTTGAAGTGACATTTTATAGACAGGCCCGCTTAGAAAGCGACCTACTGAACACACTATTTAGTGCGAGTGAGATGCATTGAGTGGTGGAAGTGAGACAGAGAACTACTCTTCCCTCACTGTGTAATTCCATTTAAAAATTGTCATAGCAACCGGGATGACGAAAAGCCACGTGCTGGCAGCGCAATAGTAAGTCGCAAATTAACGAATTAAACTAGAACGATTAAATTAATTATTATTTAGTTTTCAAATAACAACTAATAATAGCAATAACACATTGAATGATAATGTAAAAATTTGCAATCAAACAAGTCTGTTTAATCACTGTTGCGGAAGTTGAACACTTGAAGGCGGAAGCTAGTCAAGCCCGTGAAGTAAGGCATCTCAGTGGTGGAACAATGCCCCTCTGCTGCTGTAACCCCTACAGGCGCTAAATATAGCACGCAGGTCGCTTACTGTACAGACCAATTATAATCAATTGCTAACAGAACATTCAACAGGGTAAATACACAGTTAAAACTAGTATACATTTAATAAGTAGTGTATCATGAAAAACTAGCCCACACTAGCCCACACTAGCCCACACTAGCCCCACACTAGCCCACACTAGCCCACACTAGCCCACACTAGCCCACACTAGCCCACACTAGCCCACACTAGCCCACACTAGCCCACACTAGCCCACACTAGCCCACACTAGCCCACACTAGCCCACACTAGTTTAAAATTATGGAAACAAAATAAAATGCCTGTAATATACTGCTCCGTTTTTAGGTGACTTCCTTGGCATTTCACTCATTATAAAGTATTTCAAAAGTTGTCATATTTTTGTTTAAAACAACTAAACTAATGTTATCATTATTAGAATAAACATTGGAGATTACTGCCTGCTAATATTTCGACAGTGTTTAACTCTCTTGTAGCACGAACGTCCTTAACAGGCATAAAAGGTATTCTACTTTGCTTTAAAGCACCTTTTTCAAGGAAATGCTGCAATTAAAGATGTGTACAATTATTATTCCTCGAAGAAGTGGTAATAAAATCACTTGTTGACCCTTCTAGGGGACCAATTGTGGTCCGAGACCACAGGTTGGGAACCATTGGATTAAATGGTGTTTCTATGATAAAAAATACACACTATGTACTGTAGTATAAGAGAATGCATTAACAGTTGAATCAAAATTAATCCTCGTACTAAAAATAGATTAAATAATTTAATTGTTATAAACTTAACAAATATGTGTTGGTGTATTTACACAGTTCTTCTTTTATCGTTGGACTAACAAGTCTTTTACCACAGAATAAAAAGAGATGTCTATTTGTTTGTCTGTGCTTGTAAGTAGGGTAGATGTGGTTGAGTAAGTCATGTTAAGTAGGGTATGTGAGTGGCGTAAATAAGTTGTGTAAATAGGGTAGATCAATAAATGTTATAATCTAAACTGAATATATAACTTGATTTAGGTTAAAATTAATGTTTGTTGGATAGTAACGTTAAGGCTGTTTAAATTACGTAATTTTACTGTAACTTAGTAAATTTGATTTTAAATAAGTAATGTTATATGTTTGCTTTTATTTTATTATGACGAGAAATACCATGTCGTGTTTGGCATATTATGTTTTTTAATATCACACAATTTACAAAATTGACTAACTTTAGATACTCAACTTTTGGTTGTACTTTTTCTTGCATGTTAAATTACAATCCAATCGCTATGCACACGTATAGTGAGACACAGCAACCGCACCCACAGGTCACGCTTAAACGACATACTGTAATTAAACTCCACCCATCCCAGGGGAGGGGGAGGGGTCTAGTGTCTGACGAGTAGATTGCGGTCAGAAGTACAGTCAGCGCTTCGAGCGGAATTCAGTAGTCCCTAAAGCCGGCCGAACCACCTTAAACAATGCTGGACAAATACATCCATAGTCTTAGCTGTTGTTAAGGCACATTTAGTTACTTAATTTTATTTTCTTGTCAGTTAGACATGTTATTTTTCTAAAAAATTGTTAAAATGCATACACCATTCGTATGTAATTTAATTAGTGTACATCAATTATAGCAATAATGTTCATTGATTGACAGACTTAGAACAAGACAAATTATATCTAAAAGATAATTAATTAACAGGTTTCTTACAAATACTTCATTTATTATTATTAATGTGCTTGACTATTGCCTCTTAGCTATATAGTCCTTTCTGCATTCTCCACTAGAGCACTTTTGAGTGCAAGACCATCGATGTAAACTGGAACTTTCGAACAATGCTCCTCTTCTAAACTGAAAAATATATGGCCCTTACAATTGAGCAGTATTAAATATATGGCCCTTACAATTGAGCAGTATTAAATATATGGCCCTTACAATTGAGCAGTATTAAATATATGGCCCTTACAATTGAGTAGTATTAAATATATGGCCCTTACAATTGAGCAGTATTAAATATATGGCCCTTACAATTGAGCAGTATTAAATATATGGCCCTTACAATTGAGCAGTATTAAATATATGGCCCTTACAATTGAGCAGTATTAAATATATGGCCCTTACAATTGAGCAGTATTAAATATTAAACAAAGAATCGGTTCAGAAGAGGACCAAGTGTATGTTGAGTATGAAGGCTATATTTGCAATATTCAGTTATAGGTTGTCCAAATTAATATAAAACCTTTTAGAATACTCAAATACTTATTTGATAAACCACTATTGTTCAGAAACTGAATGTAGAGATGGTGGGATTACCCTTACTACAGTAATGAATTGCTCAAGCAGCCTGGATTAGAGATAGGTTGTTGTCAACAATTATTTAATTCATACGTAGAGCACGTCAACAGTGGTGAGCTTTTATGAATGGAAAGTTCAATGAAAACATTATGTATTAATTAAAAGATAAGCATAGAAAGGCGTTTAGAATAACAAATCTCTCCATTAAAGAAAACCACTCATTAAAGAGAAATAAAATATCTCCGAGATAGCATGTTTTATGTCAGACATTAAGGTTCATTCAACAGTCAAAATACAAAGGTTTAAAATGCTAATGGTACGAATTAGCAAATTGGTAGAATGGCTGTCAGGTTTGTGTGAACAGGTTCAGTGAAATGGATACCTTATGGTGTGTCGCGGGCCAGCCGAACTGTGAACTATGCGGGCCGAGTGGCCAGGCTCGTGTTTTGGGGGAATTTATGCCCCTTTAGCAGTCGGATGACCTCTGACCCCATCCACCCACTCCTCAAGGTACGTTTATTTACACACGTCCAATATACTGGCCAGAGAACGCCCAACGACAGTTGGAACTATACGGGAAGATAGCTTAAGATAATGATAATTAACTATAAAATATTAACTAAATATTAATTGTTATTGAATATTTTGAATTATTATATATATTAATACTTTAGTGTATTTATTAAAACACGTGGAGTTATTATTATTATTAGTAGTAGAGTGTATCAAACTTCAGGCTCCTTTTAGCTCAGGTAAAAGTACACATTCATGCTTTCGATTGTGGTCTTTGTTGTAATTCATTTTATTTATACAACATTTTCCAATAATCTAAAATAATGGAATAATAATTATTTATTTTCGCCAAGAACATTACATCATAGTTAAGACAGCAGTATTTACAAGTCCATGAAACTAAATAATCACCAAAGATCGGATTCACTGAAAAAAGTTAACACTACAGAATAAAACAATAATCTGATTATATCAAAACGTAAACAATAATTACAACAAGGATATTTATTACTAACTTTATTTGAGTATAATAATTTAAATAATCTCATATGTCTTGGAAAAATATACGTATAATCTAGTACAGAAAAATGTTCATCACTTTAGAAAACTGAATAATGCCTGATAACTTATCTTAATATATTACTATAACCGTCGGTGTATATAAAAAAATGCTTCTACATTATTTGTCTACCAACGAAACTCAAACTCATTTATTTGGCCAGATCAACAAATACAATTTCATTAGCCATGTCAGTTACACTAATAATTAATAATGAGATTTAAAACCATACTCATGCAAATATAATCATATTAAATACACTACGCCAGGAATTCCCGGATGCTGTAGAGATTTTCTTTATCCCTCTTTAAAAACCTCGGTGATCCTGATCAATTTTTAGTGATAATGGAGGACTATTGTAGAGTTTAACAGCATTGTAATAGACCTGTTTTTGAAAAATGAAGTGGAATGTTTAGGAATGTAAATGTTTTTTTTTTGCGGAATGAATGCCTGAGACTAGAAGGAACATCAAACAGCAGACTCCGAGATATAAATAGATGGGGATGTTATCATTGTATTGGCTTTGAACACCTCTGCATGACTGGTTATGAAAGCGCTGTAGTTACGTAGCGACTGTCTTGTCACCTAGTGTAAGCTATCGGTTATAAATATTATACGACTAATAACCATAAATATACGGAAAAAATATCACATTATCCATAAATAATAACAAAATAGCGATAGCAGTACAATATAAAACTTAAAAAAACAGGTTTCAACTGAAGATACCAGTGCGTAAGTTTGATGTACTTTCATTAAAGTACTGCAAATATTTCTAACGATACAACTATAGAGATGTACATTAGTATCATTAATGTTAATAATCATTAATGTTTATTACCATGCCAATATCACACATATAAAGGATATATGAAAAGGGTAAAATATTAATAATGTACTTCGTGTATTATTTAAAAGTTTAACTAAAATAACAATTTTCGAGTTGTGGTATATATTTTAGACAAATTAACTATTGTAATATTTGTCGATTGAAAATAATTTTGCTTTAATTAATCTACTTTCTAAAGAAGTTTAGTGACCTCTCCCCTCCCACAGTTTAACCTTCAAATTAAGATTTATTTGCTTATATTTATTATATAAGATCTTATATTTATTATATAAGATCAAATTACAAAGTACAATACCATAGAATGGTGGCTAGCTTTCCGTATGAATGAGCTTGTCTATGAAATCTTTACAGTTTAGCTCGAAACCACAGGCTTGCCGTTAAACCTGAAATAACATTGAATTCCGTTTAACAAATTCATACACTTACAAAATTAATAATGACGTCGTGAAATACGAGATTTAAAATTTTTACTACCTATTACTAGGTAGTGTTTTAAAGAAATAAATAGCTCACTAAAACATGTTTCTTGAGCTTTGGTCTACTCCCACTGAAATCACGTAGCTTTTGAAAATGGAATTGTCTTTACATATATTTTCGAATATTACTCCTCACCTACCTAAAACCATCCAGACTTTAAGAGTTTTGAATGTACAGTATATGTATTCCCATGATCTCTCATAGCTCTTGTATTAAGGGTTTTCATTAATTTTGGTTACCACTCAACAATGTTTTTACAATTGCTCTTGTCGCTTTAGGTTAGGCTGAGCTTGTAAGTAATTAAGTTAAACATGATGTAATTAAAGCAATTCAACTTTTTTTTAGTTTTCTATGCTAATCATTTATTCTATACGGTCGAAATGTTCACTCTCCACTTGCAATATATCTTGTCTTTTACATTATTTAGCCATTTTAGTCTATACAAACAACGTTTTTCAAACGTCACATATTGTAGTGATCAACTTTGGTTGACTATGGTTACCATGCTTATACTAAGGAAGAATGTCCATTGAATTCACTTGACATTAATTTCTATTGCTTCATTTTGTTATTATTATCTATTGCTTCTATTACTATCGTATTTATTATTTTTATTTGTTTGTTACTAAGTAAACAACCAATATTAGTATACGATTGAATCTGGGTTGCAAATGAAATAAGGCATGGAAGGACGCATTTAATTCTTTTATGCTATGGCGTAGACATTTTTTTCTAAAAGCATTTTTTCAATTATTAAGAGTCTGCAGAGGCTGACAGCCGTGTTAGTTTTAATCACATAAGAACAATATTATTTACGAATTTTTCGTTATTTTTAACAAATTTTGTGTATGATGTGTCATTTTAAACGTAATCCTATTGCAAATTGGAGTTACTTATGATATTTTAAATATATTCGTCTAGTTTTGAAAAATAGATGAAAAAAAACTTCAAACTAAATATTATTTTACATCTTTTTAACAAAACTAATTAGGAATTTGAAAAACAAATCCAAAGCGCAGTTTCATTCTTCAAAAGTAATTTGCTTGTGAAAAATCCGTTTGAAAATAATTTCATAATTTAGGATACGCGTGATCGTATCTCAGGTTCGATATTAACATTGTTCTTACGGGATTAAAACCAACATGGCCGACACCCTCTGCAGGCTCCCAAACTATAATGAGTAGCAGTCGTTTTTACGGACACCATACAGCAGTTGATTAACTGGACTATAATATGACTGAAATAGTAAATAAGTTGTGTATACAAAAGGCTATTGTAAAATCATTCGTTTTTTAGACACCTTTAGCAGTATTTAATTCTTTATAATAACAATAATCAATGTTTTATGTGGTATCCTCCATCAATAAGAGGAATATAAACGGTTAATGTCGTTTAAAAAATCAAATCAAACTGAACTTTTGATTTATTTTTATTTCACTCATAAATAAAAACTAAAGATGGAATTTCTAGTACTGTTGTTGAATATACGTTACTCGTAGAATTAATTTTTCAGATTTTTTACTATGTTAGAAAATACAACATGAACATATTAATATCTTTAATAACTTATGTTCTTTACTCATAACATTCCGGAGTAAAGTCAGGTAAAACATGATAACTGTAAAAATATCGTTAATATTTGTCCTGGAATACACCTTCGAAGATTTTAAACGCTTCAAGTAAAAAAAGAAACAAAAAAGGTATTTTTCATTCAACAGATAAAAAAGTCCTGTTGTCCATTTGTGATACTTAAAAGTAACAAACATTTTTAAAATCTATAAATCTAATTGTCAGTCAAACATATTAGTTTATATATAACCAAAAATCAACTTTATACTTAGGCTTATAAACTAAAATAGACTCTTTCTGAAGTTGTGTTTTCTTGCAAACTGATATAATTTACAAATAATCAAAACAACAAATCCTAAAAATACTATCAATTAATAGTTCACACAAATCAAACTGATGTATAATATTTTATAGCAAATTTTAATTAAGTTATTTTGTTCATTATTTATTATTTAGGAAAAGGTTGAAATTTTAAAGTAAAAATACAATAATTAATATTTTTAAACACACGAAATGTTGTAAAAACCCATCATTAACACCACAATGACAGCAAATAACTTCCTCAATATGTTTCAATAGATTGCACCATTAACTATTATAGTTATAATTTATTAATTTTATACCATAATTTTAGCTAACCACTGTCATTTTTTGTGTAAATATTTCCTTTAAATAACTATGTGATACTGATCTAACCCAAGAAGATAATTCTAACTTTAAAACATCAATATATTTGTTTATTTTTTTTATTTTTACATGAACAAGAATTATGACAGTATAGAAAATTTTAATTAAAAACCACTTCAAGCTTATACAGCCAATTTCGCAAATAACAAAGTGATAAAATGGGAGCTGTGAGAGATGGCAAATATAGAATTCTAAACTTTAATATTTTTTTCCACTCCATTCGGCCATAATAAACACATTTTATTTAATATTGAAACCTCAAAGTACGTTGTAAAATGACTAATTTATATAACATTTAAACTAAATAAATCATTATGGAGTAGGTAAAGCATATGATAAAAAGGGAATATCATAAAAAATAATATTTAAAAAATTAAAAATGTAATAGTAGTTTGGTTAAGTTAGATTAGTGTAAAACTATTCAGACTCTACAAGATGAGACTTCCAATCCGCAACGAATTAAACAAGCAAAATGCTCTTGTTAAGGCAATCAGATAATTATCACAAAAACCAGCCAGGTTCTCGTTTTTCCTTGTAGTCGTGCATGGTTGGATTTACGTGTATGATGCTGTGGGAAGATGCTCTCGGCTGCAGCCACGGTCCAGTGAAGGGGTGAGGTATGGGACAGTCGGCCAGACAGACGAACGGCCCCCATAACTGTCGCCTCCATGTCACTCAACGTCGTCTGTCGTGTTGGCAGTCGTCGATAGAGTGTAAACGGCATGTCGCACAGCAGGCAGCCCAACATGCTAGTCCATACCAGATGGAGAAATGGCTTATAAAGAGATGAACTGTGGGGACAGTCGGCTAGACGGTCGAAAAACCTCCAAAATGTCACCTGTGTCACTCAACGTCGTCTGTTGTGTTGGCAGTCGTCGATAGAGTGTAAACGGCATGTCGCACAGCAGGCAGCCCAACCTGCTAGTCCATACCACATGGAGAAATGGCTTATAAAGAGATGAACTATGGGGACAGTCGGCTAGACGGTCTAAAAACCTCCAAAATGTCACCTCTGTGTCACTCAACGTCGTCTGTCGTACGTCGGACAGCAGGCAGCCCAACCTGCTAGTCCATACCACATGGAGAAATGGCTTATAAAGAGATGAACTGTGGGGACAGTCGGCTAGACGGTCTAAAAACCTCCAAAATGTCACCTGTGTCACTCAACGTCGTCTGTCGTACGTCGGACAGCAAGCAGCCCAACCTGCTAGTCCATACCACATGGAGAAATGGCTTATAAAGAGATGAACTGTGGGGACAGTCGGCTAGACGGTCTAAAAACCTCCAAAATGTCACTCTGTGTCACTCAACGTCGTCTGTCGTACGTCGGACAGCAGGCAGCCCAACCTGCTAGTCCATACCACATGGAGAAATGGCTTATAAAGAGATGAACTGTGGGGACAGTCGGCTAGACGGTCTAAAAACCTCCAAAATGTCACCTCTGTGTCACTCAACGTCGTCTGTCGTACGTCGGACAGCAGGCAGCCCAACCTGCTAGTCCATACCACATGGAGAAATGGCTTATAAAGAGATGAACTGTGGGGACAGTCGGCTAGATGGTCTAAAAACCTCCAAAATGTCACCTCTGTGTCACTCAACGTCGTCTGTCGTACGTCGGACAGCAGGCAGCCCAACCTGCTAGTCCATACCACATGGAGAAATGGCTTATAAAGAGATGAACTGTGGGGATAGTCGGCTAGACGGTCTTAAAACCTCCAAAATGTCACCTCTGTGTCACTCAACGTCGTCTGTCGTACGTCGGACAGCAGGCAGCCCAACCTGCTAGTCCATACCACATGGAGAAATGGCTTATAAAGAGATGAACTGTGGGGACAGTCGGCTAGACGGTCTAAAAACCTCCAAAATGTCACCTCTGTGTCACTCAACGTCGTATGTCGTGTTGGCAGTAGTCAATATAGTGTAAACGGCACGTCGGACAGCAGTAGCCCAGCTGGCTAGTTTATGCTCCTCCGGAAATTAGTTTGAGAAAACGTGAGTGAAGCGTCATCATTAACTATCCATAGTATTAGAGTCTTTAAGCTTCTTTTGTCGCAACTCAGGTTGAATAATTAAATATTTAATGAATTGCGCAAATCCCTTTATATATATTCTTTTTAAACGGATGTCAAGTAAAATGAGTTTAAAAATTCTTTCTTAGGCTCATTAACTATTTTAACTAACAAATAAATAAAATGTTATATATTTTGATATAATACATAGGTCTTACAAAAATATATGTAAATCAAATGACATCCACTATACATAACTGCCTACTTCACCCTTTGTATTTTACACGTATTGCACCCATAATTTCTTCAATCTAACACACACTCTACAGTCCTCTCATCCTCTTGGGGTTTAAGAGAACTTAACAGTCCTAACTTTGCCACTTAATAAAGGCATTTTTCCTTTTCATTTCATTGTTCTCTATAAATACAAACAGCTTACTATTATTGACGGCTATTCCCTTTATTATAAATAGTTAAGTTCATATACAAGATTATTTGTATAGCGCGTTAATAAACTACTGTAGTTTGTAATATTGTAATGTGTATACGCAATGCTGGGGGTGCAGTGAGGTGTAACTGTGTGGTCTTGGCAAGGGCAGACACCAACTCGGCAACCCAAGTAGCCAAACAACTTGTTGTAAAAAGTGTCAGTTAATCCCCAGCACGAACTCAGCAACCCTAAGTAGCCAAACAACTTGTTGTAAAAAGGGTCAGTTAATCCCAAGCACGAACTCGGCAACCCTAAGTAGCCAAACAGTTTATTGTAAAAAGTGTCAGTTAATCCCAAGCACGAACTCAGCAACCCTAAGTAGCCAAACAACTTGTTGTAAAAAGGGTCAGTTAATCCCCAGCACGAACTCGGCAACTTCTCTCCACAGGTACCGGCGAGGGGGTGGTTGGCTACTCAGGGCACAGAGATACTCTCTATTCCTATACAACTAACATTACGGCACCTGAAGCCTAGACAAATATTCTTTTGTAACGTTAAAGCCAGTTCCGCCATATGCATTTGGGCAACTTGCTCAGTTTAGTCGTCAGGCGAATGAAAATATTTATTGCCCACATTTAATTAAAATTACGATTTGATACGACTGAGTGGTAAAAAATCTGGTTTGATAATGATTCTAACAATTCTTAAATATTAGAATTGTTTAATTATGTTAGTACAAAAAAGTGACGTTCAGCTCAAATATTTGAATTAGTAGGTAAGGTACATGAACTTTTTTTGGCTTGTGAATGAATTCTAGGTAAATTATTTACATTAATATTAATATTTTTTATTACAAGTCACCTTCTTTAATCAAAATCGCAGGTATAAGAAGAGATAAAAGTCACGGCACCTGCACGGTGGTCTGTCGGCCGGCTGTACAACGGACGATGTACGGGTATTAACAGAACGGAATTAGTCAGCTTACACAACTAAGTAAATAGTCGTTATTTATTAAATAATCAAAAATTTTATTTATAAAATGATATAAGTAATAATTTTTGTATAACATGTTATACGTTTACTGAAAATAACTCTTTACATTTGAAACAGTTTTAGTTGTGTTCCAAGAAACATAGTTTCGATGTAAATATTGCAACAAAATGAATAGTATATAAATAAAACTATTTTATTAAAAACTATGGTTTTTAACTTTTTTTATAGAACAGTTATAACACAATAATCATGTTGACCCTGGATTGAAAATAATATATAATTGAGAAAAATATATACCTTGTTCAATCACTTTTATTTCATATACACAATTAATTATAACACATTAATTTTCGGAAAAAAATTGCATAATTTTCCTTTTGCAAAGATCATGCCTAAGTTTATTTACTTAGTAACGGTGCTAAGAAAATTTTGTAGGGGCCTATGTAAATTTAAAATATTTAAAATCCATTTCTGCGCTATCCAATTTATGTGTGTATTATTCATAAAAGTAGATTTTTTCAGTTAATTAAATTGAAATCTACCAGTTTTGAGTTATAATCTAAGCCATTGAGAATATTTCATTGTAATAATTATGACAAGAAGATGTCTAATTGTATTTAGAAATTTACTTTAGTAAAACCCTTTCCCCAAGAATTATAAAATACAAAAAATCATAGTCATTGTCAAATCAGTTATTCAGTATAGTTTGTTATTGGTATTGTAATAACAGTTTTTTGTACATTGATTAGTAGATGTAGGCTTAAGTTGTCACATTATGTTTTAGAAATATTTATACTAGTAGGCTATGTTTTGTTTTATTCTATTTAATTATTATAGGCGTGTTAATTTTTAAAGTTATTAATCTAATTATAAATTATATATAAGATATAATGTCAAAAGGCTAGTTCAATAGAAGTAACACAATTATTTTTTTATTTAATGACATATAAATGACCCTAGTAGATACTATTAGGGTTGGGCAAAAGTCTGGAATATTAATTTGAAAACCATTGAAAGAAATGTAATGAAACTTGGCAGTTATATGCATGTCCTTATTCCAAACATTTAGACATATTTTACTTGTTCTTCGCATAGCCTGGTGGTGGCCCATGAAGGAAGTCTTTTAAATATAAAAGTGCAAACCTGAGATCAAAAGTATGACCCAATCACAAAATACAGTGATTCAAAGCATTTAATGTCATATTACTAATTCTTCTCAGTTATACGGCTATTTATTTAACCGTTTCTGGTCCCTGTTGCTAATTATGTTGTTGATTGTTAACAATCGTAATAAACGCCTGCATTATAAAAATAGCTGTGCTTTTTAACTAAGATTAAAATAAGAACAATTTATTAAAACACTTTTGACAGTAGGTTTACCTAAAATAGTTTAAGAATACTATTATAATAATTTGTTACTTATTTTTCGTTAAATTTAATCTCTCACATTCACTTAGATAAATTAAAGGTCTACGCAGCAATAGATAATAACTATCTTACCTTTGTCTTAAGCAGTGTTAGTTATACGACATTAAATTGATTTAGAGGTCATATTTTCGGACTGGGTCATCCTTTTGACTTCAGGTTTGCACACTTGTGTTTTACAAACAAAAACCTTTAAAATGAGGTATAACTCGAGGTAGGCTTACATATAACATTTTAAAGACTTCCTTTATGTGCCATCACCTAGCTATGGAAAAAAAAAGAAAACAAGTTAAAATATGTCTAAATGTTTGGTATAGGGAAACGTACATAACTGCAAAGTTTCATTACATTTCATTCAATGGTTTTGAAATTAATAAACATATTCCAAACTGTTGCCCAACCCTGTATATTACTATTACAGTGCATGATTATACGAGTATTATTAATAGTACTTTTCTTATATGTCTACTGTATATATAGTAGACACATGTGTACTATAATGTACCTACTATTATCTAATACAAAGTATCGGGCTATTGAAATATTGGTTATTGACTTTGTTACTGATACAATTACATTGTCTTGGACGCGAGTGTTACTCACTGCCACTTCTCTCGTCCTCTCCCTCTTCTCCCGCAATTGCTGAATTCATGCCTTTCTGTTGGGGTCGGTTTATAAAAGCTGCCGAGATCATGCGTCCCCCTCCACCGGAGCAGGTAAAAGTTGCCGAATTCTTGCGTGTCTGTTGGCAACAAAGATTGAACTACTGTAAACCCCCCCCCTACTGGCCACACCCCCTCTTTAACTCTTAGTTTCAACTAAACATTATGCGACTGAAAATGTTCATTTTATCACTATAGTAATGATACCTAACATAGAACGCTTTAAAGGTAAATTAATAACTTAAGCGTGATATTTCAATGTTGTATAATGGAGAAAAGGTTGGAAATGGATGTGTTCACAGTACTCTTGAGCCTGTTTTGTCAACAATTATTTTTGTCCAGTTTTATTTTTTATACAATTTAATTACAATAATTTGAGAGGTTTCGGTTAATTTATTTAGATATATATTTAATATGATTCGATCTAATGAAAGAGACGAATTTAGTAAAAACAAAGATTTTTTTAATAATTAACTCCTAATCAAAGGAAGTTAATTAATAAAGTAGACTTACTATCGTAGAGTATTTGAATTTCTAAAATAATTATAAAAACGAATATATAAATATGTACATCAGTATATATTCTGCTTATAACTGCCACCGAGGCGTTCGCTGCGGTCATAAGAAAGCGACCTTTGTATAATTTTCTCTGTGGTTCGGATTATCACCCCGGTTTTTTACTGCCTCAGTTGGCCTAAGTGAGTAGCAAAGACTATACTTAGGCCAACTGATACACTCTTTTGCAACCATTATTCACTCATGTCAAGATGATCGACGCCTTGAACATAAATAATTAACAAATAAATAACTTCTCCAAACACCTTGCCTCCTGGTACACTAATTGTAACATAGTACAGTCAGTTCGATCCAACTCATAATGAAAGCAGATTTTGAGAGTGGCCAACTGATAACCACCGGCTGTTCATTTGTCAATCCATTAATGACATTTGTCAAGTGATAATCGAAGTTAGTTTGTAACAATGACATTCGCTTGTACACATCACACTCATTCGAAATCAATATTTGCCCACATCTTGAGGATTGATGTCTTAAGAATAAATAAAAACATTAATTTGAACATAAAAACAGTGCATTAATTACGTGTTTAATGCTGTGTTCACTAATTTAACTGTGTGTTATTAACAACGCACACTACGACGTGTACTGGAATGGACAACACTGTCAAGAATGATATTAGCAATAACTTATTATATATAGGCCTACTGTACTGAACTTTCATGGAATTTAACAAGTAATGTTAGGAATAGTAACATAAAGCACAAGTGTAGTGCATGAACTTTTCTTAAGGGGGCTGTTTCTCTCTGAAAAACGCTAATACGTAGGTTTCTATTTATACGATTCGGCCTGTAGTAATGATTGTATTGCAACTCATGAAGTGTCTTTTGATAGATGAAGAACTATTCTAGTGGATCATAAGTCGGTTTTGTAAATAAAGTATCTTCATATGTTTTTTCTTTTCTTTTTTTACAGTTAAATAAGTGAGAATTTAAATGTCTTTCTTATTATTTATATTGAAAAACTCATAATATCAACTCACAGTTCACTAGATTGGGCCTTTAATAATCAAACAGTGTTTAACTATAACTTATTACAATAATAAACACAAACCGGTTAAGTTGAAATGGAAAAGCACGTTTTGGCCCGCTGGCAGTAAAATTGTATGCCTACAAGATGACTGTAGGGGGCTGTCGACTTGTATGCCTACAAGATGACTGTAGGGGGCTGTCGACTTGTATGCCTACAAGATGACTGTAGGGGGCTGTCGACTTGTATGCCTACAAGATGACTGTAGGGAGCTGTCGACTTGTATGCCAACAAGATGACTGTAGGGAGCTGTCGACTTGTATGCCTACAAGATGACTGTAGGGGGCTGTCGACTTGTATTCCTACAAGATGACTGTAGGGAGCTGTCGACTTGTGTGCCAACAAGATGACTGTAGGGGGCTGTCGACTTGTGTGCCTACAAGATGACTGTAAGGGGCTGTCCACTTGTGTGCCTACAAGATGACTGTAGGGGGCTGTCGACTTGTATGCCTACAAGATGACTGTAGGGGGCTGTCGACTTGTATGCCTACTAGATGACTGTAGGGGGCTGTCGACTTGTATGCCTACTAGATGACTGTAGGGGGCTGTCGACTTGTATGCCTACTAGATGACTGTAGGGGGCTGTCGAATTGTATGCCTACTAGATGACTGTAGGGGGCTGTCGAATTGTGTGCCTACTAGATGACTGTAGGGGGCTGTCGACTTGTGTGCCTACTAGATGACTGTAGGGGGCTGTCGACTTGTGTGCCTACAAGATGACTGTAGGGGGCTGTCGACTTGTATGCCTACTAGATGACTGTAGGGGGCTGTCGACTTGTATGCCTACTAGATGACTGTAGGGGGCTGTCGACTTGTATGCCTACTAGATGACTGTAGGGAACTGTCGACCTGGCGGTTTGGGAAACGGCCACCTCAAATGTTTGTCACTAAAAGTCTATATTATGCTAGGATTATACATGCAAACTGAGCACGTTGATGTTGGTCGAGATATTTGATACTATTGATACCTACTGAAAATTATATTTTTTATTTACTACTAATAAATTAATAAAATATTTTAAGTTCAAAGAAATTGTTTCGTAGAGAGAAATAAAAATGCCAATGCATTCTTTAAGCCTTAAAACTAAAATAATTTGTTAAATTTACAAATATCAGTGAAAATAAATTAGATAATGAAGTTCCTATATTTTGAGGAATATATTTGTAGAGGCCCAGTGTGTTAGGTTACATCTAGAACGCAGTAAGGATGTCCTTACACATCCTTACTCAGCAGGAGGTCCTTTCTTGCTCCTACCAGCTCCTGGACTAACCAGTTGGCCAAAATTAACAATTTTTCATATCGCAGTTGATTCATGGAATGTGAATTAATTGAAAATCATCCACAATTGTCCTTCGAGGACTGACACCATTTGGACATTCCATAATTGTTGAAATTTGTCAAAACTCAACAGCCAGCAGTTTTGAACAATCTACCTACTTTAACTCTTCTTTGAGTTCTTTTTGGTTCGATGTTATTATAATCAGCTCTACCTCAAAATAAAATTCAGTCTATTACTTTTTTTGGGTACCGTATTTATTAGTAAATTGAAATAACAATTACGCTAATTAAATGCGAAGAGCGTACGCTAAGTAAAAGTCACGGAGCAATCAATTGTTTAAGTTTCATGCAATATGTTGTTAATTAATTTAATTTTTATATTTTGTACTGCTTTATGAAACCGTATAAAGAAATTAAAAGGGCCCTTCTGTTTATTTGCAAATTAAGATATTCTACATCTGTCAAATACATTTAAAAGTAGGATTCGTAATTTTATCCTTTAAGCTTTTCAAAAGAGATGTTCTTTAATCTACCCTAACATGTTAGGCCATTTTATATTAAAGAAATACAATGATAAATAAGTATAATGTTAAACAAACTATATTATAAAATAATAAAGAAACGAAAAGCTAAATCCAAATGTTGTAATTTAATATGGCTATTATTTTAAAGAGCTATATAGTTCAACTTTATTTTTGTGTAAAAATATTGCTGATATACTTCAATAATAATTTTTTCTCATAACAATTTTCCATAAATTAGGTTGTAAAAGTTTGATTTGTATATATATCTATACATCTGTAAAACTAGCAAATATCTATCTTTTCAATATGACTACATAATTTACGTTGTACAAATATTGTTGATAAGTTAATTAACTAAACGTGTCTGTATTGTTAAGCTCAAGACATTTGATTGTTTTAATTCAACAGTCAGTTTGTTCAATTTTCACTTAAATAAAAAATGAATTACGCATTCGTTAATTTGGAGAAAGTTAATTACGCTATGAAATGTGTATAATAATGTAATATTTCAATTTTATGTGTTGTGAGTTTACGTCCTTCAACAAAGTGCGAAAAGAAGAAGTAAAAAATTATAATATACGAGTTCTGGTGTGAACTAGTGTCATGACATGTGTGTTATGATATGACCCGGACAATTGACACCCAGAGGAAGTGGCAGTTTGACCGGCATATTGGCCGTGTCCGGTTCCTGTGGCACCCTCGCCGCTGACCTCATCAACAAGTGGATAGCGACTCCGCAGAGCTATTGTACGTCAAGATCGGTCATCAGGAGCTACACGTACTAGTGTGTTGGAGACATTATACCCACCCACACATGTACGTTGACAGGCCACATGCTCATCCTAACACGATAGACGGTGATTGATCTCCTACCCACCCACACATGTACGACGTTGACAGGCCTCATGCCCATCCTAACACGATAGACGGTGATGGATCTCCTACCCACCACACATGTACGACGTTGACAGGCCTCATGCTCATCCTAACACGATATACGGTGATGGATCTCCTACCCACCTACACATGTACGACGTTGACAGGCCTCATGCTCATCCTAACACGATAGACGGTGATGGATCTCCTACCCACCCACACATGTACGACATTGACGGCCCTCCGATTCACCCTAACACAATTGACAATGGTGGATCTTCATCTCACCCACACATGTACAATGTTGACAACCCTCCTTGTGTTAGAATGAGCGGGAGCTCATCCTAACACAATTGACGTTTATAAGTCCCCAGCTCACCGACACATGTACAATGTTGACAGCTCTCCTGCTCATTCTAACATGATTGAAGTTGATGAGTCTCCAGCTCACCCACACATGTACAATATTGACAGCCTTCCTGCTCGTCCTAACACGATTGAAATTAATGGACTTCCAACTCAATCACACATGTACAATATTGACAGCCATCTTGCTCATACTAACACAATTGACGCTGATGGATCTCCAACTCACCCACACATGTACGTCATTGACAGGCCCCCTATTTAACTTAATACGATTTACATTGATGGCTTTCCCACCTACATGTACGATGTTAACGGCCCTCCTGTGCATCCTAATACGATTGAGGTTGATAGATCTCCAACTACCCACACATATACGACGTTGACAGTCCTTCCGTGCATCCTACCTAATACGATTAGAGTTGATGGCTATCCCATCTACTAACACATGTACAGCGTAAGCGTCCCTCCTAATAATCATCTTAATACGACTAAGGTTGATAGATTTTCCATCCACCCACACATTTACGGCGTAGACGGCCCTCCTGCTCATCCTTACACGATTAACATTGATGGATCTGCAACCCACCCGCACAAATACGACATTGACAACCCTTATGCACATCCTAACGCGATTGAGATTGATGGATATGCCACAAATCCACACAATTTTCGTTCATAGATCACCCACACACCGAGACATGTACAAGCTACAGACATGTCTACTGTTCGAGGGTCATATTACTACCAGAATGTAAAAATCACACTCATTCAAAATGTTGTATAAAATAATAACGACAGAATTTGAGCATAAAACATAATACTAACACGTTTAATCGGATTTCCTTCGGTAATATGTGTAAATTATAATAGCAGTTCGTACTAAAAGCGCTGGAGTATAATCAATAGTATATCGTAAATAAAAAATTTAATATTTGGAGTTAATAATATATGGAGTTAAATCAGTGCAAATGTTTGCTCTATTATGCACATTTAGACTGAAACTTAAAAACCCAGTTTACCAACAACAAATCAAATAATATATTGTACAACGAACTGAATAATGCATTTATAGTTGAAAGTGTGAACATAATATAAAACTTAATAAACTACCAAAAATAAGCAAACAATAACGTCAAACGCATTTATTACTTGCGAAGATTACAAAAATACAGTAAGTAGATATTTTTGTAACCGATCCTAATACCCACTCTAAGGCCTTGTAAAGTTCCGTCATAGTTATTATTTAGCAGCAACTAAATGAACATAAAAGGTTGATGACCTTGAGCAGATCCGAGCTAAATTTAAAAGTACCTACTTATTTGTGTTTATCGTAAATTCAGAAGAAGTAAATTTGTATTAATCTACTAATGATCAGGAAAATCAACATACCATTTATTGTGACCACCAGCATGACAGCATAAAAGCTATGCTCAAACGTTCAGACCTAGTCCTTAGTCCAAGTTCATGCGCATTGCAACAGGATTTTAATAAAAAGACAACAGGATTTTAATTAAAGATTGGACATTTAATACATTGTTCAAACAGGAATGAGGAACAAGCTGCACATCTAATCTAAGTGGGATTAAGTGTTGTCTAGCTAGCAAAAACTGTTCCTATTACAACCCATGTCAAATTTTCTAAAAGCAAGCAAAACATAGCTCTACTTTAAGTCCTTAAAAAAGTTCAATCACCAATTTTAACGATTTAATTTTGAATAATTCTTAACTATAACCGATTTCGATTTGCTGGTGTTTTGATAACAACTATTTTTTAATTAGTACAATTTTAAGTCCATACATCACAAAAATTAAATAAATCAAGCGCACCACACACTTCATAGCAATCCCTACGAGTGAAACTTCAAACATAAAATATCAGAAAATCGCTGTAACCATTAAACATATATTTTATGGAGAATATATCTAATGGTCGCCCTCTTAATAAAGACTACAAAAACAAACATTCACCTCATAGCTGCCAAGTGTAATATTGACGGCTGAGCATGAATTTAAAGTAAAATTTTAATTAATTTGATGTTAAAGTGATATCCAAATAATTCATATTCACTTTTCACTGTTTTATAGCTATACAGATACGAAATAAATCAGGCAAAAAACTTGACAATGACCACGGGGCACACAGAGATTGATATCGGTTTACCAAACAATGGCAACTACACATTCCCAGAGATCTTTGATTTTACGGTAGAAAAATAATTTTACTGCAACTATGCCAAATCTATTTCAAACTCCACGTGCTTACGTGGCCGTTTCCTAAACTGCAAAGCCACCGCTGGAAAATCGACAGCCCCAGACACCCCTATAGTAGCAAAAGCAATTTTATCATCAGTGGGTCATGCTTTTCTATTTCAGATGAATGGATCGTGTTTATTATTATAATGAGTTATAGTGAATACTGTAGAATTACTGAAGGCTCATTCTAGAGGATCATAAGTTGATATTATAAGGGTTCTTTTTTATTAAAAATTGTTAAGAATGACATTTAAATTTTCACATTAAACTGTAAAAGAAGCATAAAATTAATCTGTTTTATACAAAAACCAACTTATGGTCTACAGGATAGGTCTTCACCTCTCGTGTTACGATACGATCAGTATTACGGAACGAATGGTTTAAATAGAAACCCATGTTTTTGGGTTTTTTCGTGGAGGGAAACGGTCCTCTTAATACAGCGTTTTAATTTTGGAAAAGACATCTATCACCAACATTAATTTACAACTTTGGTATAAAAACAGTGTTTGGTGAATTTAGACGTCATGTTATAGCATATTCTGTTAATGTTACGTCATGTTATAGCACACCTTGTTAATGTTACGTCATGTTACAGCACACCTTGTTAATGTTACGTCATGTTATAACACACCCTGTTAATGTTACATCATGTAATTTTTGTTCTATTTGAAATTATTGTCTACAAAACCAAAAGGTTTTTTTTTTTTTTTTTTTTTTTTTTAATACCTTCACCCAAAAACAAACCGAATAATGTAGTTCGTTCAAAAACCTCCCTCATTGCAAACCGATTTAATCAAATTCAAAGTTATTCTTTTATGTACATTGTTTTGTGGCGTTGGCTTTTCATATTGTTATTGCTTTATAACCATTTGTCAATAAAGATAAACAAAAGAAACAAGACCGTTTGTACAGTTGTATATTGGCTCTGAGGCCATTACGTCTGTCCTCGGTGGTTGCAGTAGATTGATGAGAGCCGCTGGCACAAAAACGTCTCACCGGTCAGGAGAGGGGACCATCTCACCCCACACATCGCACAACGTATTGTTTCAAACGGCTTTTTATAACTGCAGTCTAAAAACACATATAAAAACAAAAACTACCAATCTGTTAGCGAGTGATGTACTGTTTGTAAAAAGTTGTAATAAATTTGACTGAATTAACAACGCACATTTTTGTTGACGTGTCGTAAAATGCCATTTTCTACCGGTGACTTGAATAGATCGCCGACGTTTTGTCCTGCCGCCATCCCACTGCCACCGCGTTTTGTTCATTAGGCCGATTGTTTTTATCTCAATTTGTTTATTGTTCGCGTCTTGCGGTGACAAAGCGACCAAGCCAGCTGCCCGTCGGACCGCTGGACCGGATGTGCCGGTGTGGTGAGCGTTTCCGCCAAGATCGACCAATGGATTTGGACCGCGACATCAAACATAATTCATTTCACCACCTACATCTACACGATATCTCAATTAATCTAGCTTATTTCTGTATAATCCTTTCGCTTGGGTTGTACCAGTGTTTTTGTTCAATTTTCGTCGCGGGGGAGAAACAGCAACCACCCCTAACTCCCCCTTATATTACAAAAAAACTAGTACCCTTTAGAAAAAATTCTCATTTATCTCAATAAATGCCTAATTGATTATTACCTTTTTAGCAAGAATTGTTTTAGGCAATAAGGGTACGTTTAATGTTTGTTTTTGTAATGTCTCAATGTAAAATGGCTAATTAGGATGAAATAATAAAATATTTCAATGTTAAAATAATCTTATTATATTGTGACATTGTAATGAATGATAAAATCCAGGGTTCACCATTTCAGTCTGTTCTTTTTTTTTCCGCCCTGATGATTTACTAATTTAAGAATGTGCCTTTCAGTTATTGACTAGACAAATTATCGACTATACATACATTAGTTACTGTTAAGTTCCTTTATATCAAACACATATATGAATTATATTTTATCAAAGCTGTAGAAAAGTGACATGCAATTACATCTGTACGTAAGGTTATTTCATACAATTTTCAGTGCAAAATCCTCATTTTGAAGCAAAGTAAAGAAATCTTGGTTTCCTGAAAATCGAAGTTGATAACAACATCAATATTTATAGTAATATTGTTGAATTTAAATGTTGTTTGATAAATAATTTTAATGTTTACAAATGTATTTGACAAACAACAAAGAATGAACACTTTCTACATTATTAGGATAGCGTTAATTTCTTAAACAATCTTCTTGCTGAAAATAAAGTTGGATTTCCGCACGAAGAAAAACGCGCGAACTGAGAGCGGAAGCGGAAGGATGCAGTGCTACCCCTGTGTGTCCGAGGCCTTCCCCTGGAGCAGCATTAATCATCCTTTCAGATGCAAACAAAAAACGTTACCCAGGGCGTAAAACACCTCTCCTTCCACATATTTCTGTCTCTGTCGCACCCAAGCATTTGACCTATTGTGAAAAACCAGCCACGCCGTCCGCGATGAAAAAACAAACAGGACCCTTCCTCTTTTTTAGGTGACAGAGACCCTTCGCATAATCGGTAGCCTGGCGAGTTTTTGGCCACTGACTATATTAGGCTTATTATCACCGAGGGTAAGGGTGGGCCTGGGAAGCAAGGGTTGGCAAAAAACAGCCGTTGCGGGTCCAGACGGAATGACATGGCACTTAGTGAGACGAAAAGTACAAAGGGGTAATTAGAGAGAATTTATTACACGCTGAAATGAGAAATGTTTATGGTGCGGATAAGTTGGTACGAAGAGAAAATGTTGATACTGTAGTAGGTCTAGCGTTTCAGGTTCAGGTATTGAAAATGTCTTAAATTATTTATAACACGATATTATGTCAAATAAAATCATATGATTTAGTAAAAAGAAGTTTACATTAAGATAACTAAGGAACTTATTAAGGTTCCTCGATTCAATTTGCGGAAACGTAGCATAATCTGTCGTCGGGCCAATCCATTCGTCCGAAATGCGATGTAAACAAAACTAAATTCATACAAACTGATTCCTCCAGATAAATAATCATAATACTGTAGTCTATAATACAGATAATATAAATATAAATAATTCTGAATAGCAATCAAAAATATAAATGGTAAAGTTTCTACAAATCTGAATTTTAATTACTACAGAAGCTAGTTATGATTACCTTTTATACATACTGCAAGAACATTGTTTTAAGTATAATAATATTGTACTGAATCTTGAGAATAAAAAATGCCACCACTGATGAGTTGATTGATAGGATGTAGACGTGTGAAGCAGGTTTCATCAAGTGTGAGGACGGTTGGACCTGTCCTGGAGAACATTAATTATGCAAGGTTGCCGTTGAAGGATTCGCTGCCAAAACAAAAACAGAAGGAGATAAAAAGTGGGCCAGTGAGATCTGGAGGTAGATGGAAAAAACCACGTAAGAGTCTCGAGTTCACCGCAGGGGTGCGTCTGAAAAACTGGGGTAAAAACTGTATTGGTTTGTGGAAAACAAAACACAAACCCAAGGAACGGTTGTTGATCGTTATATCCTCATTAGCAAGCTGGCACTCATCTAACGGACATTTAGGGCGCTTTTCACTATCTTATGTCATGCGCTGTATTAACAATAACAGGAAATGTAACAAGAGCAAAGTGCTATAAGACCTTACTCTCCCATTCTATTTTTATTTTGTTCTTTTCTTTTTACTTCTTTTTGTTTTTGGTTCGCTTTATTTATATCATACTCTTACGATTTTCAATAATATAATTATTAATGGAATTGAAATGCTTCATATAGCCAGCTGATTGTACTCGTATTCCCAATTTAGACTTGATTTTGCTAATTCTTATTTTTTTATATTTGATCTTAAAATAAGTTGTAGTTGTAGGCCTACGTAGAGATAATTACCCACTTTTGTTTTTAGCAAAGGTCTTAATTTTTTACTTGGTTTTTTGTATTGTTGTAACTAAGCAATCCATTTATTGGATATTGTTAATTTATTCAAACGTTGCTTACCTCTAAGAGTTGTGTGAATATAAAACCCGTGAATAGAAAAATTTACTTACGAAGGTTTTTGCAATTTTTTGCAATTTAATTTCACCAAAAATAGCTCTTTATTTTCAAATAAATAAATAAATGAAATAAAAATGCCTTTTTATTTACAGGCGTTTCTCAGTTTCCATTCCTATGTATTAAATTGTGGTAAATAACTAGTCCACTAATTTATTAATGATTGCTAAATCTTTGTGTTTGGATTTGAAGTGTTTTATGCGAAAAATTACAAGCCTATTTCAATTTTTTACTAGTTCTGTTCAGGCATAACTTGTTTATTTCCTTTTATTTACTTTGTATGTTTAAAACTCCATATTTTATTAAAGGGCAATTTTGGGGATAACAATTTCGATAAAAAACAAACTACTAGTTTTCAACTAAAGAAATATTGGAGTGATTTTAAGAGAAATCCATTAATTAAAAAGAAAAAACTACCTACTATTTATAAACTAGTATAGAAAAAAATAGAATTATCATATTTATACAATGCTCTCATACTAACAATAATTTTGAAAGTTTAGTTTTAAAAAAAATTAAACCTCGGTAAATGCAAGACAAGCGGTGAAAATACGCTATTGAATCAAACTAAAACTTGTTGCATATATTAATCTCAGAAAACGTGCGGGTACATCTTTTAACTTATAGTATAATTTTATTGAGCACAAGGGTTATTTGTGATTAGTAGTGCTTAATCGTCAACCTAACTACAAGTGTCACATGTATACATGCAGTAAGCAAGTAACATGTCAACATATATTTTTATTTAATCTTAACCTAAACTAACATATCCGGTATCCAAACCTAACTTAGCAACCAAGTGCTTACAACATAACCTAGCCTAAACATCAGAAGGCACCAATTGATAGTTATAGCGATGACGCTTATTATTTCCTTGTAGGTCAAAACCACGTGACCAAAATCTAAGGTACATTATTTGTAAGTTAAGTTTAGTTCTAGATTTGGTAGGTAATCTTTGCCATTTGCGAGAACATTCAGAAAAAGGCCCAAGCATATTTACTATTCATTTATTGTCAATGTATACTATTGTTAAAAAAATTGCTTGAAAATTAAATTACAAAATTTATTACTTTATTCCTCGTTTTAACTATTTTTTTAGATACTATACATGTTGTTTCCATTCGCCAATCACTAATTGTGATTGTAACAGTAGTCTAGGACTATTCTTGTAATAATATAAATAATTTGCAGTATATGATGTAATAGCTCATCTAAAATGTCTGATCTGGTAACATCACCTACATTATAATGATGAGTTAAGACGTATGTAATGACTCAACCAATAACAAGTGCAGGATCCGTTGTCTCTTAGACCCTTATTTAACTCTCCAATGGCGAGGTGGCCACTTTTGTAATTACACAGCTACTTGACTGCTACTGACAGTAACGAAGTTGATACTTTCCATAATACTCAGCTCAAATCTCGCTTGATACTGTGACCGACAGGTGTCACAGGCTTGGTGTAAGGCCACTTGTGTAATTACACAGCTACTTAACTAATACTGACAGTGACGAAGTTGATACTTTCCATTATACTCCGCTCAAATCTCGCTTGATACTGTGACCGACTAGTGTCAGAGGCTTGGTGTAAGGCCACTTGTGTAATTACACAGCTACTTAACTATTACTGACAGTGACAAAGTTGATACTTTCAATAATACTCAGCTCAAATCTCGCTTGATACTGTGACCGACAGGTGTCACAGGCTTGGTGTAAGGCCACTAGTGTGATTACACAGCTACTTAACTACTACTGACAGTGACGAAGTTGATACTTTCCATAATACTCAGCTCAAATCTCATTTAATACTGTGACCGACTAGGTATCACAGGCTTGGTGTAAGGCCACTTATGTAATTACACAGCTACTTAACTAATACTGACAGTGACGAAGTTGATACTTTCCATTATACTCAGCTCAAATCTCGTTTGATACTGTGACCGACAGGTGTCAGAGGCTTGGTGTAAGGCCACTTGTGTAATTACACAGCTACTTAACTACTACTAACAGTGGCGAAGTTGATACTTTAAATAATACTCAGCTCAAATCTCGCTTGATAATGTGACCGACAGGTATCACAGGCTTGGTGTAAGGCCACTTATGTAATTACACAGCTACTTAACTAATACTGACAGTGACGAAGTTGATACTTTAAATAATACTCAGCTCAAATCTCGCTTGATACTGTGACCGACTAGTGCCACAGGCTTGGTGTAAGGCCACTTGTGTAATTACACAGCTACTTAACTACTACTGACAGTGACGAAGTTGATGCTTTCAATAATACTCAGCTCAAATCTCGCTTGATACTGTGACCGACTAGTGTCACAGGCTTGGTGTAAGGCCACTTGTGTAATTACACAGCTACTTAACTACTACTGACAGTGACGAAGTTGATACTTTCCATAATACTCAGCTCAAATCTCATTTAATACTGTGACCGACTAGTGTCACAGGCTTGGTGTAAGGCCACTTGTGTAATTACACAGCTACTTAACTACTACTGACAGTGACGAAGTTGATACTTTCCATAATACTCAGCTCAAATATTGCTTGATACTGTGACCGACTAGTGTCACATGCTTGGTGTAAGGCCACTTGTGTAATTACACAGCTACTTAACTACTACTGACAGTGACGAAGTTGATACTTTCCATAATACTCAGCTCAAATCTCATTTGATACTGTGACCGACTACTGTCACAGGCTTGGTGTAAGGCCACTTGTGTAATTACACAGCTACTTAACTACTACTGACAGTGACGAAGTTGATACTTTCCATAATACTCAGCTCAAATATTGCTTGATACTGTGACCGACAGGTGTCACAGGCTTGGTGTAAGGCCACTTGTGTAATTACACAGCTACTTAACTACTACTGATAGTGACGAAGTTGATACTTTCAATAATACTCATCTCAAATATCGTTTAATACTGTGACCGACAGGTGTCACAGGCTTGGTGTAAGGAACTTGTGTAATTACACAGCTACTTAACTACTACTGATAGTGACGAAGTTGATACTTTCAATAATACTCAGCTCAAATATCGTTTAATACTGTGACCGACAGGTGTCACAGGCTTGGTGTAAGGCCACTTGTGTAATTACACAGCTACTTAACTACTACTGATAGTGACGAAGTTGATACTTTCAATAATACTCAGCTCAAATATCGTTTGATACTGTGACCGACAGGTGTCACAGGCTTGGTGTAAGGCCACTTGTGTAATTACACAGCTACTTAACTACTACTGATAGTGACGAAGTTGATACTTTCAATAATACTCAGCTCAAATATCGTTTGATACTGTGACCGACAGGTGTCACAGGCTTGGTGTAAGGCCACTTGTGTAATTACACAGCTACTTAACTACTACTGATAGTGACGAAGTTGATACTTTCAATAATACTCAGCTCAAATATCGTTTAATACTGTGACCGACAGGTGTCACAGGCTTGGTGTAAGGCCACTTGTGTAATTACACAGCTACTTAACTACTACTGACAGTGACGAAGTTGATACTTTCCATAATACTCAGCTCATATATCGCTTGATAATGTGACCGACTAGAGTCACATGCTTGGTGTAAGGCCACTTGTGTAATTACACAGCTACTTACCTACTACTGACAGTGACGAAGTTGATACTTTCCATAATACTCAGCTCATATATCGCTTGATAATGTGACCGACTAGAGTCACATGCTTGGTGTAAGGCCACTTGAGTAATTACACAGCTACTTAACTACTACTGATAGTGACGAAGTTGATACTTTCAATAATACTCAGCTCAAATATCGTTTAATACTGTGACCGACAGGTGTCACAGGCTTGTTGTAAGGCCACTTGTGTAATTACACAGCTACTTAACTACTACTGACAGTGACGAAGTTGATACTTTCCATAATACTCAGCTCATATATCGCTTGATAATGTGACCGACTAGAGTCACATGCTTGGTGTAAGGCCACTTGTGTAATTGCACAGCTACTTAACTACTACTGATAGTGACGAAGTTGATACTTTCAATAATACTCAGCTCAAATATCGTTTGATACTGTGACCGACAGGTGTCACAGGTTTGGTGTAAGGCTACATGTGTAATTATATAGCTACTTAACTACTACTTACAGTGACAACGTTGATACTTTCCATAATACTCAGTTCAAATATCGCTTGATACTGTGACCGACAGGTGTCACAGGCTTGGTGTAAAACCACATGTGTAATTACACAGCTACTTAACTACTACTGACAGTGACGAAGTTGATACTTTCCATAATACTCAGCTCAAATATCGCTTGATACTGTGACCGACAGGTGTCACAGGCTTGGTGTAAGGCCACTTGTGTAATTACACAGCTATTTAACTACTACTGACAGTGACGAAGTTGATACTTTCCATAATACTCAGCTCAAATATTGCTTGATACTGTGACCGACAAGTGTCACAGGCTTGGTGTAAGACCACATGTGTAATTACACAGCTACTTAACTACTACTGACAGTGACGAAGTTGATACTTTCCATAATACTCAGCTCAAATATTGCTTGATACTGTGACCGTCAAGTGTCACAGGCTTGGTGTAAGGCCACTTGTGTGATTACACAGCTACTTAACTACTACTGACAGTGACGAAGTTGATACTTTCAATAATACTCAGCTCAAATCTCACTTGATACTGTGACCGACTAGTGTCACAGGCTTGGTGTAAGGCCACTTGTGTAATTACACAGCTACTTAACTACTACTGACAGTGACGAAGTTGATACTTTCAATAATACTTAGCTCAAATCTCACTTGATACTGTGACCGACTAGTGTCACAGGCTTGTGTAAGGCCACTTGTGTAATTACACAGCTACTTAACTACTACTGACAGTGACGAAGTTGATACTTTCCATAATACTCAGCTCAAATCTCATTTGATACTGTGACCAACTAGTTTCACAGGCTTGGTGTAAGGCCACTTGTGTATTTACACAGCTACTTAACTACTACTGAAAGTGATGAAGTTGATACTTTCCATAATACTCAGCTCAAATATTGCTTGATACTGTGACCGACTAGTGTCACAGGCTTGGTGTAAGGCCACTTATGTAATAACACAGCTACTTAACTACTACTAACAGTGACGAAGTTGATACTTTCCATAATACTCAGCTCAAATATTGCTTGATACTTTGACCGACAAGTGTCACAGGCTTGGTGTAAGGCCACTTGTGTAATTACACAGCTACTTAACTACTACTGACAGTGACGAAGTTGATACTTTCCATAATACTCAGCTCAAATATTGCTTGATACTGTGACCGACAAGTGTCACAGGCTTGGTGTAAGGCCACTTGTGTAATTACACAGCTACTTAACTACTGTGACAGTGACGAAGTTGATACTTTCCATAATACTCAGCTCAAATATCGCCTGTTACTGTGACCGTCAGTTGACAACAGACTTGGAGTGATGATACTTGTGTAATTATATAGCTTATTAACTACTGTGACAGTGACGAAGTTGATACTTTCCATAATACTCAGCTCATATATTGCTTGATACTGTGACCGACAGGTGTCACAGGCTTGGTGTAAGACCACTTGTGTAATTACACAGCTACTTAACTACTACTGACAGTGACGAAGTTGATACTTTCCATAATACTCAGCTCATATATTGCTTGATACTGTGACCGACAGGTGTCACAGGCTTGGTGTAAGGCCACTTGTGTAATTACACAGCTACTTAACTACTACTGACAGTGACGAAGTTGATACTTTCCATAATACTCAGCTCAAATATTGCTTGATACTGTGACCGACAGGTGTCACAGGCTTGGTGTAAGACCACTTGTGTAATTACACAGCTACTTAACTACTACTGACAGTGACGAAGTTGATACTTTCCATAATACTCAGCTCAAATATCGTTTGATACTGTGACCGACTAGTGTCACAGGCTTGGTGTAAGGCCACTTGTGTAATTTCACAGCTACTTAACTACTACTGACAGTGACGAAGTTGATACTTTCCATAATACTCAGCTCATATATCGCTTGATAATGTGACCGACTAGAGTCACATGCTTGGTGTAAGGCCACTTGTGTCATTACACAGCTACTTAACTACTACTGATAGTGACGAAGTTGATACTTTCAATAATACTCAGCTCAAATATCGTTTGATACTGTGACCGACAGGTGTCACAGGTTTGGTGTAAGGCTACATGTGTAATTATATAGCTACTTAACTACTACTGACAGTGACGAAGTTGATACTTTCCATAATACTCAGTTCAAATATCGCTTGATACTGTGACCGACAGGTGTCACAGGCTTGGTGTAAAACCACTTGTGTAATTACACAGCTATTTAACTACTACTGACAGTGACGAAGTTGATACTTTCCATAATACTCAGCTCAAATATTGCTTGATACTGTGACCGACAGGTGTCACAGGCTTGGTGTAAGACCACATGTGTAATTACACAGCTACTTAACTACTACTGTAACAGTGACGAAGTTGATACTTTCCATAATACTCAGCTCAAATATCGCCTGTTACTGTGACCGTCAGTTGACAACAGACTTGGAGTGATGATACTTGTGTAATTATATAGCTTATTAACTACTGTAACAGTGACGGAGTTGATACTTTCCATAATACTCAGCTCAAATATCGCCTGTTACTGTGACCGTCAGTTGACAACAGACTTGGAGTGATGATAAATGTGTAATTATATAGCTTATTAACTACTGTAACAGTGACGGAGTTGATACTTTCCATAATACTCAGCTCAAATATCGCCTGTTACTGTGACCGTCAGTTGACAACAGACTTGGAGTGATGATACTTGTGTAATTATATAGCTTATTAACTACTGTGACAGTGACGGAGTTGATACTTTCCATAGTACTCAGCTCAAATATCGCCTGTTACTGTGACCGTCAGTTGACAACAGACTTGGAGTGATGATACTTGTGTAAATATATAGCTTATTAACTACTGTGACAGTGACGGAGTTGATACTTTCCATAGTACTCAGCTCAAATATTGCCTGACACTTTTGCCTAGATGTGTGAACACTACTAGCCTGTTCTTACATACATGTCTGTTCTGTTAATGCCACTGTGCGTGTATGGGTTGGTCACTGCCATTGTACGTGTATAATTGGGTGCGTGTGTTAATACCACTGTACGTGTATGGGTGGTTCAATAACACTGATAAGTATGGGTGGGTTGGTCAACACACTAGACGTGTATGGGTGGACGGGTGGGACATCAAGTGATCTCTAAAGTGCAATTAGTGAGTTTTTGTGGCCATTAGACACCTGTATACAGTGTACTCTCAGAGAATACATTACGTATCTTATTAGTGAATATGACAAACTAGATTAAATATATATGAGTGCTATACCTTCTCTACCACATAGTTATTATCTATCTATTTTGAGGTTAAGTGGTAGAGAGAACTCTATAGTCCTAAATTTGCCTCTAAATAAAGTCATTTTTCACTACACTACTATGAGTTCATCTGTTTTCGTTATGAGTTTACAACCTGCGAAACATCATATTTTCAACAGCTGTCTATTGTTTACTACCGAAAGTAACATTGTTTACAACCGAAAATTTTCCACAGTCAACAACACCTGTTTTTAAATCATGTTTCTAATTTAATAAACAGTTAACATTCCAAAAATGAGTTTTTATTCCGTAGTGTAGTGAAAAGTATCGTTCAAAACTCGAGTGAAAGTGTTTTGTATGTTCTCGACCATTTAAAGTGCTCGACAAGTCTCGCACTTCAAACATATGGTCTCGAACATGCAAAACCCCACTTTCCACTCATGTTATGAAATATACTATTTCCTTTAATAAATTGATCAATTTATGAATGACTTTTTTGTCATTTATGTGCGAGACTTGTCGAGCACTTCAAATGGTCGAGAACATACAAAACACTTTCACTCGAGGTTTGAACGATACTTTTCACTACACTACGGAATAAAAACTAATTTTTGGAATGTTAACTGTTTATTACATTAGAAACATGTTTTAAAAACAGGTGTTGTTGACTGTGGAAATTTTCGGTTGTAAACAATGTTACTTTCGGTGGTAAACAATAGACAGCTGTTGAAAATATGATGTTCGCAGGTTGTAAACACATAACGAAAACATCTGAACTCATAGTAGTGTAGTGAAAAATCAATTTTGTTATCAATTTATCAAAATAAAAGCAATATTTGAAATAATAATAAGTAGCCAAATACTCTCTTTACATTGATTTGGTTTTATAATTTAAAGATAATATTGGAAAACTTGTTTTTTTTTTTTTAGTTAAGTATTTTAATTTAAAAACGGTAAGTTTTTATTTTTTTACTTGAAACGTACCCTGAGTAAGGTAACATTGCGTGATTGCCTTAGTTCGTATATATAATAAGATATAAAAGTTCACATAGGAAGAAGTAAGTTAGCCTATAGATGTAAATTAGTTAAAATCTTATAAACATAAAAGAATGATATAAATACTTTTTCACTACACTAGTATGAGTTTAGCTGTTTTCGTTATGTGTTTACAACCTGCGAAACATCATATTTTCAACAGCTGTCTATTGTTTACTACTGAAAGTAACATTGTTTACAACCGAAAATTTTCCACAGTCAACAACACCTGTTTTTATTCCGTAGTGCAGTGAAAAGTATCGTTCAAAACTCGAGTGAAAGTGTTTTGTATGTTCTCGACCATTCGAAGTGCTCGACAAGTCTCACACTTCAAACATATGGTCTCGAACATGCAAAACCCCACTTTCCACTCTTGTTATGAAATACTATTATATTTACTTTCGTATATACAGGGTAAAAACAATATGGAAACGCTTTCACAAATGTTGTATGACTTCACTTATAAAAGTGACATCCTTTACATGGTCATAGTTACAAAGAACATATTATTGTATTTTACGCCTTTAGCGACACTTCATCTTTTTCAGGGGGCCCATGAGGAGTTAAACGAAAATCTTCAACGTAATTCTAAGTCGAGTTTGGTATCAAATGAAATGTCTTCAAGAGAAATTAATTGCCGCAAACCGGACTTCGAATGGTTTATCTTTTCCAGAGTAGCGGTAATTTGAATGTCAAAGTAACTACTATAATTTGAACATTATTATATATCTCCTAATTAACGATTTTAAGTAAATTATTCTGATCAAAATTATACTTTATGGAATACTATTATTTTAAAAAATTAAATTTTAAAATGATCTATGGAAAAAAATAACCTTGTTGTGAAAGCGTTTCCATATATTTACCCCACCCTGTATAAAGGCATATACGAAGATTAAATCTCATGGAAGGCTGTAACAATGATTGTTATTCAAGCTAGTGTATCAAAAACATAGAAAGGTTTTGAAACGAATCTTGAGTTTTGAGAATTATGGGTCAAACGTCTAATTTGTAGCATTTTGAGACTTGAAGAGAAAGAGGAGTTCTGTAAGTCAGGTATCTAGGGGTCATTCTACATTAGAGGCTGGTTCAACTGGTGAGGAATTCAATCGATTCATATCTGTTATTTGACAGCAAACTAATAAATTCTTAAAATTTCACTGTTCATTGATACTTCTAAAGACTGGTTTACCCTATAAAGTATAACCGGATACATACCACATATGTACATTTATGAAATGTACACATAATACCAGCTATGTAACATTTTTAGTGTTATAAAGCCATAAAAGACACCAATTGGATGTTGGTCTGTGGTCAACAGCAATAACATATAGTTAATTTTGTTTGGTTGGATATTAGATGTATACAAACATTAAAGCTCATTAAAAATGTAGCTTTATCAGCTTGACTCTTAAAGTATTATAACGATACGTGTTTTATAAATATATTATACAAAAAAATACTTTAAGCAAAATAGCAGCAATAATAAAATAATCACTCTAATTTTACTGTACTGTCATAACGTTATTTTATTGAACTATTATTCTAATTAACTGTTATTCGGTTGTTTTATCATACTGTTATTACGTTACTCTATTGAATTGTTATCATTATTCCATCGTAATGTTATCACAATTATTTTTTAATACGGCCATCATTCTATTTAACTGTTATTTTGTTGTGTTATACTGTTATCACGTTACGTTATTGAACTGTTATCATTATTCCATCGTAATGTTATCACGGGTATTATATTGAACTATTGTTACACTTCATTCTTCATACGGTCAACAATAGTATTTTATTTAACTGTTATTCCGTTGTTTTATCATACTGCAATCACTTTATTAAACTGTTATCACTGTTTTTTTGTCATACTGTCTCACTGCCATTGTATTTTAAGTGTTCATCACTTTTATTTCATTATATAATATGTTTCAGCCTTCATTTTCATTTCTCAAAACTATTTAAAGTAATATTTATTTTACTATACAATCAACAACCAGTATGAGAAATGATTCTTGATTTATTAGGAATAGTTATTACATAGTTATAAATCTTACTGTCAATCTATAAGGAACCTAACTGTCCTAGAGGTTTGATTTATTAGGAATAGTTATTACATAGTTATAAATCTTACTGTCAATCTATAAGGAACCTAACTGTCCTAGAGGTTTGATTTATTAGGAATAGTTATTACATAGTTATAAATCTTACTGTCAATCTATAAGGAACCTAACTGTCCTAGAGGTTTGATTTTTATTGTACATTAAAATTATAATTTTACTCCTTTAATCAGCTACTTTTCATTAATACACGTTCATCTATAACCCATATATCACAATTCCGATAAAACAGTTTGTGTCCTTATGAGCGTGGATCAGCGATCACTCCAGTTCCTAGGCCATCTGTCCTGGCCATCAGTTGTATTGCGTATTTTATCACCAGTTAATCCTTGAGGCCGATGGTCTAGCAGGTACTGGGACCATAAAATGATTGGCTAACCCTGTCATATTAATTGTGCAAGGCACGAGCTACAAGCCGCTCCTCTAAGCGAGCAGTTCCTTCCGTTTGTGTAAATTAATAATAATAATGGTACGGCCGCACACCGTATTTGTCGTTGCGACAGATACGGACTGGCCACATACACTGACAAATTCGCAGTTGGAAATCATGTTTTCGGCTAGAAACAACGGCTTATTGCTTGCTCTTGCGGTCCGAAGGTATTTGAAAAAGGAAAGGATGTTTGGTGGTCATCCTACGAACTGTGCTATTAACATTGTCTTATTGAGAATAGTGTTAAACGTATTTTTACTCTCTGTTTTACACTACCATTAAATATACATGGTATTGAAAAAGTATGGAACCATCTTCATTTATTTTGAATGGGTAAAGATAAAAATTGATACAGTATTTTGCCGTGGGTTGTTTTCTTCTATCATTTGATGTAGAACGCTGATTTTTCAACATAGAGGAGAGAGGGATGGCAAATATTTTCAACATATCGATGTATCGCAAACAAAATATTGATCTAACAATAACATCGAAAGAAAAATATCGATATATCGGGTAACCGATATACCGAATTTTAAACCACTTATTTGTTTAAAATTATGCGCTAATCCTTAAGTCATGACCAAAAACACTATATTTTGGACGTTTTGGTGTCACTATTTAGAATATTGTAAAATTAAATTAAATGTAAAAATTAAAAATACATTTATCTACACGAAAACTGTGGTCTGTGGGATTGAATGAAAAACAACTAAAAAATTCAGCATAAGAATAATTATACCCTGAATTATTATGTTAATTATAAAAGAATAATGTAATAACATTGTTATTTTTGTTTTTATCATTTAAAAATTCTATCAGGATTCTTAAAAAACGTAAAAAATTGAAAAAAATTAACTAAATCTTCTTTTATTACTTGTCAGATAAACCATTCAAAAATAAAAGTTTGTATGTCAGTTTTCCACTTGGGCTTTTTCATTTTTCCGTTACAGTCAGTGTTTCCAGCTCTCTGCTGGAACAGAAATGGCTACAACTGTAAGGTATTATCTTGCTAAACTGTACAGCTCGAGATACGCCATTTTATAGCCCTCCCACAACTCCAAACGATTTGCTCTATATATATGTCAATACTGCTACAGGTATTGACATATATAATATTAGTTCTGAATCTAAATCCATTAATGGTGGAAGAGGCTTTGCCGTTTACTTCTTTGATTGTAGGACCAAGAATCTGTTGTGTAACCTGTGACTGTACGTCCTTAGAATTGTCGGTTGATAAGTTGATCTCTTATCGGAGAGTGATGAAACGAGTTTTTGTATTTGAGTGAGTGTTCTAACAGTATTGGCAATGTAAGCAGATTGTTATTTCAACGCATATTTTGTACGCCTGAATGGCAATTAAATTTTTTTTATCGTGATGATTTTTAGGAGAGAGGAATTATTTAGTGAAATGATATTTCGGACCAAAATATCAATATGGCCGATATTAACGAAATAAAGTATCGATACTAATAGGCCTATATCGAAACACATTAATAGATATTTTCTGTATATCGATATATCGTTGCCATCCCTAGAAGAGGGCTCTGAAAATATCTTTCTTCAAAATTTGTAATGGAAGGCTATGGTAAAATGCCCATTGTTTTAAAGTCTTATTTTAGTAAGACGCCGTAAGTTAAAAGTGCCTCCCTATTAGAAATGGACACTGGTTATTTTTTCTAAGCAGTGATTTTTGAGTAGGAATTCGACATTTTGTAAAAGGCAGTCATAAAGTTAGCATTTGATTAAAGAAATGGAAAAGTACCTTTAAAATATATTATTGACACAATGTTACTAATAACATATCAACAGCCTACAGTTAAAATAAAATAAAAAAAACCATGAAGAATTGGAAATTAATTTTAAATTAAGATAGTGCATTTCCAAGGCTTCGTGTTTTTGTTTTTATTTACTTATTTTTTCTTATAAAATTGTCATTTGGATAGATACAGATGAGATTTCAAAACCACGTCTTCGAGTTCATCAACGGAGGCATTCAATACTAAACAAGATTGTTTATTGTATGTAATTTTTAAAACATCGTAAATAAACCCATAGGTTGATAGATTTACAACACTTGTTCACAATCCTCAAATGTTTTTACCTCCAATGCAATCTATACTTTCCCTACTCATCACAGAGAAGAGTTATTTCTCATTGTTTCTTCTTCCTCCAGGACTCCTCCAGACGGAGACGGTCAGGACAGTGGCGCTGTAGGACAGGTCACGGGTCAGTTGTCGGCCGACGCTCCCTCCCCCACGGCACCGTGACGCCAGGCTGACACTACAGACTTAATAATTACTATACTGTCCTTACCTGTTCACCATTCGCTCAATTCCCATTAGATTATGTCTTTAAAATAATGCTTACAATTACACAGGATATAGTCATCCATTAAATATTCATTCAGACTTGTTGAACAACTAAAACTGATCTATACTGTAAACGATGTCATTACATAAGTTATCTTAAAATGATCTCCATTAAAAGATATTATGCATTTGCAATTATATTTCTTTGAGTATATGGAGATCATTTCAATAATATATGTTTGCTAGGTAAATATCTCGCATTTTCTTCTTGTTCATTCGAAATTAAATCACAAATAAAAATCACAAACATTGAGTTAATATTCCAGTGGCATTTCTCTTCATCGGGTCTTGATTTATGTTTCAGATGCAGAGATATCAAAATGTTTTACAGGATTTTAATGATCAGCTGGGAGATTATTTTAAGGTTTTGTAAATAATGTTTCTTGAATGGTATATTTGAGCTTGGTTTATACTAATCTTATGTCCTATCTTCATGCCATATTCTGTCCTTGGTTCAGTTTGCACAAACTTACTGTTGACTCTTAACTTGTTAATCGTAAACGTCATTCTTACAACCCTAAATTTAGATTATGCTAATTATACTATTTTTGTCCATCTTTTTATAACCCTATGTTTTGCAAATCAATTCTTAAAAGAGGTTTTGCTCACCTAAAAGTTCTAGTTCTAGTGGGTGACTCTTTGCTTGTATGTTCTAACGTTTGTACAACTAAGTTCACGGATGACAGTGGTTCATAAGTACCCATGCTCCTTTTATCTGGTAGGCCAGGATGATGGTATCAGGTAGTCGCCATGCTGGGAGCCGTCACGATCATTCTGAGGACAGACCGACATACCAACCGTGCAGCCAATGCTTGTCGATGCTGTAATGTTCAGTATCCGATAGCATCTTCTAATAGCGGTACTCTACTTGCAAAGCAACTGGCCAATGTGGTCTTACCTCGGTATAAATCAAAGATAGTAGCAACTAACAGTTGAACCGTATGGCTTTATCTATCTCATACTAGTTAGTACTGGAGCTCCAATCTGTATCCTTGTTGGATTGTACTCTGAAAGCTTTTGTTAGATAAACTGCCCATAACATAAAGTAATCATTTATTAGAGTCCGCGCTCTTTGGTAAATCAATACAGTAGTTTCAGTATATAAGCATGGTTAAGCGTATTAGTAGTTTGGTTTTTAGCTATACAGCCTTCAGTTTATCGACTGTACTCTGGGCAGATTTGTTTGGGTTGGACTGGCTAGTGTCTTTAAGGCTAGTTACATGTAATTAATTAGTAATTTTGTGATTGAAGTAGTTTACTTTTGATAGCTTACGTAGAACAATCCTAGAGATGGGACCTTCCTCTTAAATAGTTTTCTCAAAATAATCAAAAAATTCCATGAGAAGATCAAATAGTTTCCTTGTATAGTGGAGGCTTCCACCGAAAAACCTGCGTTCTTTTAAACCCAGTTCAACTTTATTGATATTATTTAATTTCTGTAACCTATATGGAAATAAGTAATGCCTAATTTAATTAGCTAAATTCTTCATGTTAATCTATATTTTTGGCCACATTTATTATTATACAGTAAGCTGTTCATTAAATATATTTGAATATAATTCGTACTGAGTATCATAAATATTTTCCGTTTTATCTTTGTTGACCTTTTTCAAACAAAAATTGAACATTAGGCAATGTTTGTACCAAACTTTTAAAACATATTTTAAACAGAAGAAATACGTCTGTTGGTGAATGGGAGGTTAAGTGGACCAATTCCACTCTACGTGCACTGGAGGGTGGGTGGGTCAATTCTGTTTCGAATCATTATAATTTATTTTTTATTAAGATTTATTATCTATTTATTATTTCAAACAGATGTTCATTGTACAGTAATTAATTGTTTAATAATTTCAAAAACTCAGATTTCTTTTGGTGGCGCTTTTACTCGCCCCTACACCCGACCTCCCTCAGCCCATTGACTCAGGCCAGTCAACCCTCTAGTGTACAAAACAATCCTGATGCCCAAACATGCAGCTATTGAAAAATGAATCTAAACAGCTGAGTCAACAATTAAATGCTACTTTCAATATCCTAAGAAACATACAGAGATCGTTAAAAAAATGAAGGTTGTGGAGCCTGTTGCAATGATACATCTGATCACCCGATCCCATGCTCTTAAGTGTGGCCAACGTGAAAAGTATATCCTGTAACTTCATCGAACTAGTGTGGCCATGAAGCACTCTGTACACAATACACTGTACTCAGCTACATGGTGGTTGCTAATAAAGTTGATAAATTTCCCATCATAATGAATGGATGGTCTATGCTTAAACCTAGATCCGAAAACCTCCACAATATCCGTGACAGAAATGTTCTTTAGACGGCCACATTTTAAAACTTTAATTATTGTTTTACAACACGTTTTACAAACAGTAGGATAAAAGTGGCCTCTATAAAATGCAACTTTAAATAAATCTGTGGGTGTGTTTTGCGATTACGGTACGTTTGCACAAAATGTTGCAAAAAGTTGGCAACAAAGTTGGCAACAAATATTGACGACACATGTTGACGAATATCTAGAATGGTCAAAATTTGTTAACAACACATTATCTCTTTTTTGCACTTTTCGCCAGTTGCCTTCTGTATTCCGAGTTGTCAACACTGGAGGACTTTCGCTGTTCGCAGCACCGTGCATCATAATAGGTGAACAGAGAAGGCCGAAGACCTTCTCTTACAGCCAGATATGTGTATAGTGCAAGTGACTTACACTTCGCTTAAGCCCCGTGAACAATGTTGTCAACAAATGTTGATTGTTGATTTTTACCGACTATTTCGATTTTAATAGCTTCGATATACCTTCTCCTATTAAATTTCATTCTGAAGCCTGTGATTTAAGAAGATGTAACTGTCAGACCTTGTGCAAAGTAAACAGTTTTAAATATTTAGGCATTACTCTTGATGAAAAATTTACTTTCGAACCTCATATTACTATATTGCATAACAATTTAAGGGCATCCATTAGGAAGTTTTATTTCTTAAGAAATATTTGCAGCTCGGAATTATTAAGATCCCTTTATTTTGCTTTAATTCACTCAAAATTGCAATATGGACTGGTGTGCTGGGGTGGCACCTTTAAATATTTAATAGACAAATTAAGAATAACTCAAAACTATTTTTTGCGTATAATATTAAAAAAACCAAGAAGAGATAGTTCATTTCCTCTTTTTCAGCAATTAAATATCTTACCAGTCCAACATCTTTTCATTTTTAAAGTTTTAAGATTATTTTTTACTAGAAGTGGAAATTTGGGAAACAATTTATTACATTACAATACTCGATATGTTGCTAATCAAAATTTCCGGTTACCAAAGGTTAAAAAAAGCAATTTTTCGTCACTCTTTTAGCTATTTGGGACCAAAATGTTTTAATCAACTGCCTATAAAAATAAAAAATATTTCAAACTTGAAATCATTTAGTAAAAACACAATTATTTGGCTTCTACTGAAAGATGAGATACATTTTGTTAATACAGTAGTCTAGTTGTTTATATAACAAGAAGTTTTTTTTAGTATTTTTAAATTTTATAATAAATTTTATCATTAATTAAGTTTATTTTTAAGATACCGCAGTGGCGACTTTTATATTTTTTTTCTTGTAATGCTAGACTCTAGAATGATTAGTTTCTAAGCTTTTAATTTTATGTTTATTTCTTTACTGGTCACACTACTAGTAATAGTGACCAGTTTAAATTTCCAATTATTATAATGTTACTTAAAACTGTCTTTAAAAAATGGAAATAAATTATTATTATTATTATACCACTGTACGTGTATGGTTGGGCGGGTGGTCAATACCACTGTACGTGCATGAGTGGGAGGTTGGGTTAATACCACTGTACGTGTATGGGTGGGCGGGTGGTCAATACCACTGTACGTGTATGGTTGGGCGGGTGGTCAATACCACTGTACGTGTATGGTTGGGCGGGTGGTCAATACCACTGTACGTGCATGAGTGGGAGGTTGGGTTAATACCACTGTACGTGTATGGTTGGGCGGGTGGTCAATACCACTGTACGTGTATGGTTGGGCGGGTGGTCAATACCACTGTACGTGCATGAGTGGGAGGTTGGGTTAATACCACTGTACGTGCATGGGTGGGAGGATTGGTTAATACCTCTGTACGTGTATGGGTGGGAGGATTGGTTAATACCTCTGTACGTGTATGGTTGGGCGGGTGGTCAATACCACTGTACGTGTATGGTTGGGCGGGTGGTCAATACCACTGTACGTGCATGAGTGGGAGGTTGGGTTAATACCACTGTACGTGCATGGGTGGGAGGATTGGTTAATACCTCTGTACGTGTATGGGTGGGAGGATTGGTTAATACCTCTGTACGTGTATGGGTGGGAGGTTGGGTTAATACCACTGTACGTGAATGGGTGGGCGGATGGGTCAATACCACTGTACGTGAATGGGTGGGCTGGTGGGTCAATACCACTGTACGTGAATGGGTGGGCTGGTGGGTCAATACCTCTGTACGTGTATGGGTGGGAGGATTGGTTAATACCTCTGTACGTGTATGGGTGGGCGGGTGGTCAATACCACTGTACGTGTATGGGTGGGAGGATTGGTCAATACCACTGTACGTGTATGGGTGGGCGGGTGGTCAATACCACTGTACGTGCATGGGTGGGAGGATTGGTTAATACCTCTGTACGTGTATGGGTGGGAGGTTGGGTTAATACCACTGTACGTGTATGGGTGGGCGGATGGGTCAATACCACTGTACGTGTATGGGTGGGCGGGTGGGTCAATACCACTGTACGGTCGGTAAGGCTTCGGACTGCGGAAGCCATGTCCAAGGTTCGAATCCCCACTAAGCCAGCGGCCGGTACTTCACTCGTTGAATAAAGTTCACGCACATGCCTGAAGGCCCATGTAAACTGGCGAGTAAAGTTTTTTTAGTTTAAAAAGATTAATGTTGCCAACACGTCTTCAGTATTGACAACATAGTTGACGAAATTTTAGTATGATTTTTGTAAATGTTATCAACATCTGTTGGCAAAATGTCAACTCCTGTGTCAACGGGCCTTTAATTGGCTTTCTAAGGTTGGATTTATGTATATGAAAATATGATAGGGTAAATAGAATTTTGAGTTTTAAGGGAACTTTCTTTGGCACTAATAAATATATTCAAAGTTAAATATTTGCTGTGATTAAGTGCTAATTATTATTGTCATTAATGGTAGACCAAACACCATTGCTCGTATAAAGGAGCGAAATAATAATGTGGGTTTATTAAACAACTCATTGTTAGAATGAAACAGCTTTACTTCTCTGTGAACTTTTTACATACGCGTCAATAAATATAATTTTATTAACAGGAACCTAAATATAATTTAATTTTGATCCTATTAATCGTGTCTTTTTTAGGCCCTATTGGATTAACGTCAATATAACAACGTCAATTTTTTAAAATATATTTTCTTTTAATTGTAAAATTCACCTCAGTATAACTGTATTGTAATATTTTCAAAAAATCAAAGAGTAATCATGTAAATCTGTAATTCTTGGACGGGACCCGCAGATCGATGATTGGTCTACTAACAGCGGAGTGGGAGTGACTACAAGACAGGACAGGTGCGATGCCATCAGCTGGTACTTGTGCTGGGTTGTGGCACGTTCGGTGACGTCACGGCCAGCTGATCGGTCACGTGACCTCAGTAACACATTGCCGGCTAACACGACAGCCACCAACAATAGTATCGATTACACAGTAGTTATACCGGCCATACAATCTACAATCGCTGAGCCTACGTCAACTATAGTCAGTCATGCTCTTGTTTATAAGTACATTTCCTTCTTACGAAAATCTTAAAAACATTATTCTGTAATCACAAATATTTTTGACTATCATATTTATGTTGCTTATTTATATTATTTCTAAGTAGCTATGCTCAGTTTGAATTTTAATTAATTTTCGGGATGTCCCCGCATTTATTAAACACTCTCTACCTTTATTCTAAAAATTGCAAATAAAGTAATTGTTAAATTGGTTGCCTGTTTTTTACCTTTAAAATATTGATTATCACAATATTAATGACTCATACGCTCACAATGACGTGTAGTGGTTATTAGTACAGCCACAGCGAAGAAATAAACAGAGGTCGTAACCAATAATCCACAAAATGTGTGTCGAATAGTTATTTCTCCAGTATATCATGCAATGGCAGGGCCAGCTCATTGTCAGTCCCTCCCTTACTCCCCAAATCCACAAAGAGAAACGTAGCTATCATTAACACAGATGTGAAAAGATGTGAGGTACATTAGTTGTAATCAATATAAAAAGGTCTCTTAGACGTTCGCTGCGGCCATAAGAAATCGCGCTCTGTTTCCTTTCCCTGCAAACAATGTTGTGTAATCTCGTTAATCCAGTTTAAAATATGTTTTTATTTTACATAACTTTCCATAAAACTAAAGAGTGATATTTTTATTATCATTGCTTGCTATTCTACATATTATATGACTTTTCATTGCAACCTATGGGAATAATGGTTGGGTTAGAATACAGAACCAAATTGAATTTATATTTAGGTTTATAATGTCATAAACATTATCCAAATGTAAACTAAAATTTCAATAAAGTACGTAACTTGAATGAAAAAATTATTTTGTAGTTCCCAACTCCCAAGTGGATCAGTCTAATCAGAGACTAGTTGGATAGAAGTGCACAACTGTGCCGTGCTCATCACTTGATACAAAAGAGCAAATAGAACGTACGCTCCGAAGGAATGACTTTTCCTCCCGTGTTGTTCCTCAGTCATCGCTCGCATTATCACACTTCCTTATTAACAACTGCGCCGAGCACAAACTTCATGCAATAGAGTAAATAGAACGTACACTCCGCGGGAATCACTTTTACTCTCCCGTGGAGTTTCCTCAGTCATCACTCGCATTATTACACTTCTTTATTTGCAATAGAACCGAGCACATACTTGATACAATAAAGTAAACAGAAAGTACACTCCGTGGTGATCACTTATCCTCTCCCGTGGAGTTTCCTCACTCATCACTCGTATTATCACACTGCTTTACTCACTCACAACTGCACCGAGCACAAACTTGATACAGTAGAGCAAATAGAACGAACACTCCGTGGTAATCACTTATCCTCTCCCGTGGAGTTTCCTCACTCATCACTCGTATTATCACACTGCTTTACTCACTCACAACTGCACCGAGTACAAACTTGATACAGTAGAGCAAATAGAACGAACACTCCGTGGTAATCACTTATCCTCTCCCGTGGAGTTTCCTCACTTATCACTCGTATTATCACACTGCCTTACTCACAACAGCACGGAGCACAAACTTGATACAATAGAGCAAATAGAACGGACGCTTCGTGGCAATCACTTATCCTCTCCCGTGGAGTTTCCTCAGTCATCACTCGCATTATCACACTGCCTTACTCACAACTGCACCGAGCACAAAATTTATACAATTGAGCAAATAGAACGGACGCTCCGTGGCAATTACTTATCCTCTCCCGTGGCGTTTCCTCACTCATCACTCGTATTATCACACTGCCTTACTCACAACTGCACCGAGCACAAAATTTATACAATTGAGCAAATAGAACGAACACTCCGTGGCAATCACTTATTCTCTCCCGTGGCGTTTCCTCAGTCATCACTCGTATTATCACACTGCTTTACTCACAATTACACCGAGCACAAACTTCATACAATAGAGCAAATAGAACGGACGCTCCGTGGGAATCAAATTTCCTCTCCCCTGTTCATTCCTTAGTCATCACTCGCATTATCACACTTCTTTATTTGCAACAGAACCGAGCACAAACTTAATACAGTAAATCAAATAGACCGTGAACTCAGTCGGAATCACTTTTACTCTCCCCTGTTGTTTCCTCGGTCATCACTCGCATTATCACACTAACTTACTCACAACTGCACCGTTTACAAACTTGATGCGATAGAGCAGAGACAGTTACAGTACAATTAAAACAACGATGTGACTTAAAGAACGCTTCTCACAATCCATAGTACTGTGAACAAAAATCCACTTCCAGTTAAGAATTAATAGTGGATGTTATGTAATCGTAATATATACTGTACCGTAGAAGAGTGTGTGAAATTTCTTTCATTTTTTAGTTTTTGTTTAACTATGACTTTTATTTTGTCATTGACTACTTTAACTGTGGAGCCACATATTATTCCCTATATTTTTTAAAGCGATGCAATTTTTGAGCAGTGTTCAATGATTTTAAAAATATTTAAATATAAACACATTATTATTATTATTTAAAGTTGGGTTCAAGTTAACCTTGAGTTTAGATTACTTGTGCCCACACCTACATTTCCACTTTTATCACATTTAATAGCAGTTTGGGTCCAAGTAGAACATTGGATATTAAGCAAAAAGAATCACATATAAAAAAGTATATACGGTAAGTAATTTTTTTGTAAAATTTAAAACCCCCAAAACATCATACTACAATAAAATGATAGATTAACCTTTTTTTTTTTTTTTTTAATTCCTGTATTCCCTTGGGGGACGTAGGGCTGCAACAAATGCCTTCCATCGCACCCGATCCTGTGCCAGCTGCTTTACTTCTTCCCAACTCTTGCCTTCCTCTCCAATCTCCCTCTCGACTGACCTCCTCCAAGTTATCTTCGGTCTTCTCTCTTTCTACTTCCTTGGGGATTCCAATCTAGGGCTTGTCGGCTGATGTTGTTAATGGGCCTTCTTAGTGTATGGCCTATCCACCCAAACTTCCCTTCTTAATGGTATGACCAATAGGATTTTCATTTGTTCTTCGCATCAATTCCTTGTTTGAAATTCTATCTGGCCAGTATATGTTAAAGATTCTTCGGAGACACTTATTTATGAAGACTTGCAGTTTACTTGTTACTGTTTTAGTGACTTTCCATGTCTGGCAGCCATATAGAAGGATCGTCTTTACATTGGTTTCAAAAATCCTTAATTTTGTCTTTCTTCTTATTTGACTTGATCGCCAAACAGGTGCAAGTTGGGCAAATGCTCCTTTGGCCTTCCTAATCCTACTGGTTACATCTTCATCAGTTCCACCCGTCTTAGAAACAATGCTTCCCAGGTATTGGAATTGTTCCACTTGCTCAATAAGTTTGTTATTCACCACCAGTGGCTGATTATTTTTATTATTTATCCTCATTTCTTTTGTTTTTTCAAAATTTATTTTTAGGCCAATTTAATTAATTGGCAGATTAACCTTAACAGTGCTAATTTATTTTTAACAGACAGTAAACGTGCTTTAAAGTCCATAAAAAAAAAAAAATCTGTTGGTCAATTTAGTGGGTTGTATCTTCGAGACTATGTCTTCTTCCATATATCTTTGTTTTTCGCCCATGTCCACTCTTTATTTGTTCGTTTCATGCAGTCTACTCTTACACCCTAATTTTTTATTTGAAGAACGATTCCTCTATATTCGTCACCGTTCCATTTTACAAGAACAGCGCTCCCTCTTTCAAGCTCATCTTTTTTACTGGTATTTAGGTAGACTTGGTTTGGTTTTTGACTTCCTTGCATGGTTTTTCTTTTGTAGAACTTTGGATTTATTGGTATACTTTCGGGAAGATTTGTCTCCCAAAGTCACTGGTAAATGTTCTGAGTAATCTTCATCACTATCTTAAAAACTAAAGTCGATATCTTCTTCTGATTTCAAGCTGGATGCCTCCTCGTCTTCAGAAGAGGGGTCTTCATTTGTTTTCTATGTATTTTTTACCTCAATATTTTAAGTAATATTTTATTTTTTGGCTCTAATTCTAGTGGTTTTGATCGGGGGCACCGGCACTGGTACTAGCAATACCAGACAAATCACTGACACAAATACTATGCTCAGCGAGCACTTGCAGTTTATTATTCTTAGTAGAGCAGTTTCTAATTGTCGCAGTTGATTTCTGTTGTCTTGAAGTCGTTGAAGAAACGCATCCCCAACCTTGGTCAAGTTCACACGTCTGTTTTGATTGATCATCATACGTTCTAAAGTTTTATATTTCTCTGAAGGCGCTATTCCGGCTTTCTTGATTCCTGACTTAAGATTGCTTTCCATGTTTGGTCCAATTTCTTCTAAAACTGAAGAAATATCCTCGGCATGGGCTCAATAACCCAAGTTTGAAGGTTATGTTGTCTGACTGCATAAATCATTTAATTAATTGTGAATTTATTAATGTACATTTATGTAATTTATTTATGTAAATGTGTTCTCTGTACAACACAATTATCCACTTACCTTAGTTCTCTGGACAACACAATTATCTCTGGAGATTAGTTTTCAGTATCAAACAAACAGCGTTTCATATATGAGAGAACAAATATTCGCCTGCCACCTATTGCAAAATCCCAAACAGGTTTGATTCACCATCCATGGTCTACCAAATGAGATAAGCATGTAACTTAGTTTTAATCAAAGAAAGTAAGTGGATACCAAATTAAAACACATTCAATAATTACGTCTCTATTAATTTTTTAAACATGTTTTTCCTGAGTAACACTTTGACTAATTTAGTCACAGTTTTAAATCGAATGAAAAAGGAATAAATGCGTATGTAGAGCAAGAAAATTCTTACATACAGTACATATTTTTTATCGTAAATATTTGGAACAAAATTTTCCATTGAAATGAAATTGAAGTGCATTGTTCGAAGGCCTAAGATATTAGCTAAGTGTATAATTAACAATGAATAAATAACAATGAATGTATAATTAAATAAAACGATAGATGAAATAGGAAGAGGTAGATACCATTGAACTTATTTGAATTTTTTAAACATCTATTATGCAAATATAGGAAATGAATGTAATGCACAGCAAATTTACTCTCCAGCAGTTTTTACTACTGGATTATTTTGTTCATTATAATGGATTTAGTTATATTTTCTCCAAGTCTCACGTTTTCATCCCAATGACCATTAATCTCATGAGGAATGATAGGGATACATTTTATCAAAAAGCTTTAGTATGTAGTTTTCTTACTTTTAAGGTGAATGGTACACACTGGAATAAAGCCGTAGAAAGTAGAGTGGATACAGTTGGATCGATTCTGATTGTGATGCAGTGACAATACAACAGGACCTGCACGAGCATGGCCAGAGCATGAACCGAGCATGAACATGGCCGCATGCCGACGACTCTTACACGGAAACGCATGCTCTAGATGCCTCATTGACATGCACGCAGTTAATATATTTGTGCCGTTTGACATTTGTATCTGAGGTCGTGGCCCATGTAACTGGATGCGCTCACGACCGGGTTGAGACTGAGGATAGCTCTGTGGCTCCGAGCGCCATATGCATTTCCTTCCTTGGGAACTGACGATTTTAATATACTAACTTTCATTAATGAATATCTAAGTATTCATATTTACAGGTTGTCGACTTTATATTTTCTCGATTTCTGATCATATTATTCCTTAAAATCACACTCGAACCACGTCATTCTACATAAACGTTCTGGTATGACGTTGAATGTCTTCCTATCCACAGCAAAGATACGAAGATGGTGGTCTTCCTAACCACACACCCTCGTTCAACGTTGAATGTCTTCCTATCTACAGCAAAGATACGATGACGGTGATGCTCATAACCACTCATCCTCGTTCAACGTTGAATGTCTTCCTATCCACGCCAAAGATACGACTATAGTGGTCCTCCTAACCACACATCCTCGTTCAACGCTGACGGTCTTCATATATACACCAATGATACGATGTGTGGCGGTCTTCCTTGCCACACATCGTCGTTCTACTCTGATGGTTTGATAGTCCTTCTACCCCATATTCTCATACGGGTCCATCTCATTCTTATGGCTATCTTATCTACATAAACCGGACGTTTCTCAACTATACATGTACACATTTCATGGCCCTCGTATTCAGAAAAGCGTATATTACTTTGGTGGTGTTCTGCAGGATAAATAACGGACATTGTTTAGGATTTGGTTGAAATCTCGTCTTACTACCTAATAAATAAATTCAAACACTTTGCAATGTTGATGCTGTAATTAACTTGGTGTACATCAGGCGGTAAACACATTAAAAGATCAAATTACTAATTTATACTATTTTATCAGTGGAAAAGCCATTAATAAGAAAGCCACCAAGTGCTTGTTGCAGATAGCAGAAGTACGGAATTCTTGACTGTTAAGCAATCAACTATCGCACGTCACAGAGGTAGAGACGATCGATAAGTTAGCTATTATTTCATCTATACTAGGTGCTTAATCTTGATAGATATCGTCAGCTACTTATTCCTCTATGGTATAGATAACATGTCTTTTCAATCAAACAATTTCCTCTATATGGGATGTGACACCCTCCAATTATCCATTTAATGTATACACGATCCCTACAATGATTATAGAGAAAGGCGTTTGATCATAGAAGCTTCCCTTATATTTTATTGCATGCGAATCATTCTAATAGAACTTATGTAGACATGTTTAGAGGCATCATAATCCCCAATCCAATTTTTACATTACTGTATAAACCATCTTATTTTGGAGAAATGGTTAATCTGTAAACCGTGGTTTGCTTCTGTAGATTATTGGAGTTTTTTGCTAAACTCCTCTTGATATTCAGAGTAGCACTCTTTTTACGGAAGAGAAAATGTGTATTCTGTTATCAAAACATCGTATAGTACATATTACGAATGTTGCCAGAAATGTCGGTGGAAATTGAACAACTAAGAGGAAATAAATAATAAATTCCCACCAAAGGATCTAAGAACTAGAATACAGCAACACCAGGATCTATATTCATCAAATATTATAAAGTGATAATTAATGTATGATACTTTTGGTTTTGGTTTGGACGGAGCCAGATTTTTACGTATCGGTATAAGTTGAAAAAGCAAATCGAACTGTACATTTCAATACTGACTTCGATTATATTTTAGTTTGAATACATCCAGTCAGTTCTCTTCACATTATAGAATATCGATCGTTATCGATTCTTGGTATTCTATTATTATCACCGATCTGGAGATGTATGAGCACAGACAAAGAAGTAGAGTAATCCTCTGTTTTTATTCTGTGGTATAAGGTGCCTATCTTGGTTACAGATACTAAAGAGCCCCCTCCACCGACAGGTTCAATGGGACAGGAAGGTAAGTGGATGCGCTCACGATCACCAGGACCAGATGCATTTCCGCCAATGCAGGAGGTGGGAGTGCTGTCACCCTATAAGGACACTCATTACACCACACTCAGCCAGAGCTAGTTTATCACGGACACCAGCTCAAGTGGAGGTGGCGGGGGTGGAAGAAGGTTCGTTACCTGCCAATTTACCCGATCTACTACTTCCGACTGAGACCGGTCGGGTGGGAGTATCTGCACATTTTGTTGAAAATGGGGGTAGTAACGGTTTTGAAATTAAGTTATTTGATAAAGGCCAAGAGCTCGTGCTGAATAAATGGTTCTCTAGGCATTACACTAAATAAATGTAGGTTAACTATTACCTACCATAACTGGCGACAGTTGGTGAGTAAGAGATCATACAGAGCTGTAAAAAGTAATTTTTATATTTTGGCTTGTTCTTTGTTTGGACATTATTCTGTTGAAAACATTTCAGACTTTCTTTTAATAAAAATACTCTAAATACTAATCGAAGCTTAATAAAACGATAGCATTTATAATGCCACAGGGTACTTAAAGAACGGTTAATTTTGTTTTATTGTGGGCTCAAACTAAAATGGGTCGCGTAAAAAACGACCTACTGAACGGACGGTGCGAGTGAGTGCACTATAGATGGTGAAAGTGAGGCAGAAAACTACTTTTCCCCCACTGTGCAATCCCATTTTAAAATTGTCATGGTGACCAGGATAACGGAAGGCCGCGTGCTTGCGGCTCAATAGCAAACTCCACCCATTAATTCATTAGCAGCAGTGACCATTGGTTGGTTTGATTAACAACAATGAATCAAGCTTAGAATGATTAAATTAAATAATTATTTAGCATTCATATAACAATTCATAATACCAATAACACAATGAACAAATGCAAACAATAAATAGCATTTAAACAAACTTCTATAGATCATAACAGTTATATTTTTCAACTAAACGCTGTTGCGGAAGTTAGTCACACGATCACATAAGACTAAGGTATTTGGTATTTGGTCTTATGTGTTCGTTGGTTAGTCACGCTTGTGAAGTAAAAAGCAGCTGAGTGGTGGAATGATCCCCTCTGCTGCTCGAAAACCTACATGCGCTAAATATAACACTCAAGTCACTTACTGTCCTTCCCAATTATAAAAAAGGATGTCTTTTTAACCACGCGAAGTCTGGGCTAAGAAGCCCTCTCTAACAATTAACCCGGGCTGCTGCAAGAACGGGATCGCTTAGACGGTCACCTATCCAAGGAACAGCCACCTATCCAAGAGTGTCACCTATTCAATGGACACCGTTATCTAGCGATAACGTCGGAACACTTCGCTCAAGGCCACTCGCAATATCTAAAGTCGTAAATACATCTAAAGTCGTAAATTGGAATAATAGTGCAGGAGTAGAAAAAGAATTTGTGACGTTAGAGGAGTATGCCAATGACAACGTCTACAGTGTATCTACTTGTATTATAGGCTTTACGTTGCTTACAAAGCTTAGTCACAAATTTGAATAACCTTTTTCTGGTAAATTAGACTAACCAAATTACCAAACTTTAGAGATGATATTCATGCATTATGTACCAAGTATTTTTTCTGTTTTTACTATAAACCCGGTAAAAATCTATTGAACTACCCATTATGTAAATATAATTTATATAAACAATATATTCTAATACAACTTTCAAAAACTCATGGCAATTGAGGGTTTTACCACACTCGCGGTCTCGCTCATCGTCATTGCTGTTGAGTCTTCTTTAAACTGTTACATTTTATCATATTAAAAGTTTTTCCTGCAATTCTAACAAAATACCGATAGTTCCTTATCTGTGCACTCGTAGAGATGAACAAACGAGGTTCCCAAAACTCGGCGTGATGCACCATTCTCACGAGCCGCACTTTCTACAGCGCCATCCGTGGTCAGATAACCTCGACGTTGCCAATTACACTCGGGGTCGTGGTGACACGTCGAGGGTCTGCGGAAACACACAATTAGTCGGACATGACTCTTTAATTGCAGTATTAATGACACTAAACAGTCGATTCCTTCATCGATAGTTAAATAATAAACATATTGCGAAACATCTTTACACCTAACTGCTCAAAAGTTTTCTGGTAATTTTATAGTTTTAGGCCATTTATTAGGCTATATTTTAAAATTTAGATTCCAGCATGATTCAAAATGTATATCTGTATAGTAAATAATGTTTATAAATCTACCTTTGTATTCTAGATATTTGTGATAGTCAATAATTACTGTAGGCTACGTAACTATCCAAAAGTTATTTTACAATCTAAACATGCGTACTGTTAATAAAATCCATGCATGAGTCCGAATTGCTACCCTGAATATTAAATACAACTTGTGTCTTGAACAAACACCATTATTCGTGAAGAAAAAGAAAAAAACAGTTTCTGGTATTTGATCCGTAACCATACAGTAATTTAAGTGATGCTAATAATACTATGGGGTTAGAGGAGACAAAGAAACACATGAAGAATGAAAAAAGGATTTATTCTGATGAAGGGGGAAATTATCAAACACTGTAATGAAGAAATTCCTGAAGTAACTTTTTAAGGATCTAATATAAACTTTAAAACTTCTAAAGTAAGTGTTGGAGTTATTTTGTCTTCGTAGGCACCATTAGGAATAATAATTACTTACATTCACAATTCATGGTTTAACTTGAAAATTACTGTGGCATTTGTTGCAACAGTCTAAATAAATCGATAGCAGGTGCGAAACAGTTGTAGAGAAAGGAAGCCCATTCCAGAGGTATCTTCAGACGAAGGGATCCAATAGCACTGCCATTCTGATGTTATACAAGCCAATGATTTCTAAAACTTAATTCAATATAGAGTGGTTGTAGGTTAGGACTTGGTGTACGATTTTCTTATCGTTTCCATCATAGAAATAATGAACGATATTTACACAGGTGTGTTTAGTGCGGCATGTTTGATTATGAAAAGGGATTATCCTGCTCAGTGCTTGTACAAAAAGGTTGATTTTACTCAATTTAGCATGTATTTATACCTTTGTGAGAATCAGATAGACATCAGGATTAGTGTTTCTAGTGCCAGAAGCAGAACGCCTCAGGGTTTCCCACAACTCTCTCTAGATAATTGGCTGACATCTAATTCACCTCACTTTCCGCTGTTACCAAACTGTTTGGTTAGCAGTGACCACAGCTGGCCAAACGAGCTGATCTCACAGTTAGTTAACTCTTACACCATCGACTCTCAGTTTATCCGAGTAATAAAGGTACCCTTGAATGTGGCGGGAGACGGAATTTCGATCCGTGGGGTCAGGTACAGACTGTCATAAATATTCCTACTAATCCCTTTGCCACTCAGGCGGCGTTTCGATCCGCGAACCAAAAAGTGAAAGTTTGAGGGGTGGTAAGAGTGAGGGGCAAGGAGGGACAAACTTTCAAAAATATACTTAAACCTCCTTAAAATAAGTCGTAACATAACTAACTTTCATCTTTAAACTTTAAAACTTTTTATCAGAGGAATAGTGAATTGGCAAACAATAACAATATAAACTATTTATTTTACTGTACATATTTCATCTAAGTGACCTTTTATAATAGATCTGTAGAGACTTGAAGCTCAATAATCATCTCTTACAGCAACTAACGAAAACAGTGACTGATTAAATACTAGCATTTACTCACCCACCTGCCCTTAAACATGTACAGTGGCATTTATCCACCCGCCCGCCTTTACATGTTCGTACAGTGTATTGACATTCTTCCACTCATACAAGTACAGTGATATTGAGTACTGACCCACCCGCCCATCCATATACATACATTAGGTGGTATTAACACACCCAAACACCTATACAAGTACAGTGGTATATACCTTTACACGTAAGGTGGGCCATACCTTTTGACATATATTATATTTTAAACTATACAGTTTAATTTGAGGGTAAAATTTTATTATGATACAATAATGAATAGTTTTATAACATATATCAATGTTTATTACATTATTAAAGTATTAAATGTGTATTTCAAATGTGACTTTCATCTCTGTATAGCTCTTTGTTTTTTCAGTGAACATGATTGCAATATCTTCTGGAAAGGTTGTTTGAGTTTAAGAATACTTTCCCTATTACCTTATTTATGAAAATTCAAAAGTCAATCCAATATAAACATTTTGTAGCCACGGTGATAATTTACAATTTTAAATTTTACATGGCAAATCTCACTAATATTAATATTTACAATATTTAATTAAACATCAATAAAATATAGCCGAAAGCCTCTGCAGACTTTTAAGTACTTGAAATTGGAGTAAGGTGCATTCCATACATAGACTGATAAATATGACTTTTCAAATCCCTATTCAATATACTGAAAAATAATGAAAGTGAAAACCATCATTACAGATTATTAAATTGTATAATAATTAAATTAACATAGGAAGAGATTTTTCAATTTCGTGGAAAAATTATACACAATCCTCATTAATACTAATTAATCATAGTTATACATTTTTGTTACAGCGTTACACATTTTTTCGTATTTGTAGTGGAAAATGTACATTCTGCTTCAGGAGAAATGTGCTTATATTGACTTTCTTTTCTTATTATTTTTAATCACGCAAATGGAAAGTCATTATGTTTACTTTATGAATTTAGTTGCAATGCAACGTAGGTTGTTTAAAAAACGTTTATGGCGCTGATTATCATTATTATTAAATGTAACCATTAGATTAAAAATTCAAAATAATTCAAAACGTTTTATAGCCATTGATGGACATAATTTTATTATAAATATTCAATAATGAAATAAGTAAATGAATCACACTAGAAGTAATCAGGATCTGTTCCAGACATCAAGCAACTGTAATGAGAGTCTATAATATTGCAAAATCAGTATACCTAATGCAAATATATATATATATATATATATATATATATATATATATATATATATATATATATATATATGACTTTGTTAGGGATAATGTTTCTGCCGATTGACCAGCGGCATGTTACCACCCGGTTGTTTACCCTATAATTCCCGTCTACTGCTGCCTTCCCTCCCTGTTCGGCAGTCTCACTTTCTCCTTATCGCGAATCGAAACGTTCTCTAATTTCAGGTAATAGAAGGTTTAAAATGATTTTTTTATTCAAAAACATTTTCAAAAACTCTGAGATACTTTGAGCGTTATTATTTGTGTAAATCCGAAAACGTTTTGGTTTTGCTTTTTTCAAAATATTGAAACAAAACCATTTCGATAGTTTTTAAATATACGAGTATATTAATAATATTATGAATTTATATTTTAGTGGTGAGAAATAATTCTAGTATAAGGGACGGATAATCTTATACGAACCACGTTTTCAAACCTTTTATGTCAATAATATTGTTAGTATCTAACAATAGTGAAAGTGTAATTGAATTATATAGTATTTCTTTATAATTCAAAAGTAAGTTTGAAGGATACATAACAGGTCTGTAGAATTACAGGAGAGATATGACTGCACCCGTCCCAATTCAAAACACATGGTTAATCACTCCCCGGACCGGCCATGGGGTTGGAGTTTACATTTTGGCCGTGACCATTGTTCTGTAAGACTTAGGACTGCGTAGGAAGTGTTCAAGGTTCGAATCTCTAACTGAGCTAACGGTCGGTTCTTTACTCGTTGTATAAAGTTCACGCACAGACCTGCTGGCCCATGAAAGCCATACAATATTTATGTCCTAGGTTAGGTGACCATTCACATTCGTGAGGGTGTACTGCTGACGTCACATTCGTGAGGGGGTACTGCTGACGTCACATTCGTGAGGGTGTACTGCTGACGTCACATTCGTGAGGGTGTACTGCTGACGTCACATTCGTGAGGGTGTACTGCTGACATCAACTTATGGAACAACTTAAGTATTCTGATAGACTATTGTGTTACCTTCGTTCATTATTGTAGTCTTACTGGCATGGTGGCTCAGGGGCTAAGGCTTAGGACTGCGGAGTGCTTGTTCCAAGGTTACCTGCTCTGATGGTGTAGGAGTTTACAAAACGTGCAAGGCCCTCAAAAGGTGTAGGGATTTACATACAGCCAAGTAAAAAAAGCGTCTTTTTTGTTCAAATCATGCATTGCTAATTTCTGTTTTGTTAACACGTGAAAAAAGTAATATTAAAAAACATAAAAATAGCAAAAATTATAAATTTGGTATTAAATGAGGTTAGCTGCTACCTGTCACAAAAGAAAATGAAATTTTCCCTTAGTTGGTGGTTAAAGTGTACAGAGTTCCTGTCGGTGATATCACTTATCACTTGCATGTTAACGACTGCTGCAGTCACCACAATCGGTGGGCAGGTAATAGCCGTACATAGCAGAGCAATTAGACCTGTCAGGGAACCCACATATATTGAAAACAATCATAACTGTACATGAAATGTTCAGGCATGTACAAGTGTACCTGCTTTCCGTTAGATGAAAAATAATTTGAAATTTGTGTTCAAACCACGACAGAAAGTTTTTGAAATACTTACTTCAATTCGCCTGTTTTTTAACTCACTCTGACAATGTCTAGCCTTTGAAATTCAACCAAAAAAGTGTTTTGAATCTTATTCGTTAAATATCAATGCTTGAGTCACTAGTAACATAAAGAGTAGAGATTTGGGGTTCAGCCTCCAAATAACATAAAGAGTAGAGATTTGGGGTTCAGCCTCCAAATAACATTAAGAGTAGAGATTTGGGGTTCAGCCTCCAAATAACATAAAGAGTAGAGATTTGGGGTTCAGCCTCCAAATAAGTTATGTAACAAAACTCTCTACAAAAACTTAGTATATTATTCCTTGGGTGAAATGAAGCAAAAACTGTATACAACCAAAATTCTATCTCATTCCGTTTACAGTATGTATGTCTGTATGTGTTTTTACTATTTAAAATGGTTAAATTCAAGTTATATGAAAATAAATGGTTTTACGGCAAAATGTCAAGATAGGTATTTGTTAGTACTTTTAATAAGGTTAAAACGATACCTTGATATTGAAAATCAAATAAGAAACAAAGAATGTACAACGAATTTTGTGTGAAACTGTACAGCCTCAAGTGCAAATGTAGGCCAATTAAAAAAAAAAAAAATGCTGATTTTTTTGTTAGCTGTGGTACCATTTAGCTATTAAAATTTGTTAAGAAGAAAAATGCACTCCTTTTATAAATTAATTGATTAATAAATACTAAATTTTTTAATTATCTTAAATAATGTAGTTTTCTTTAAAATAATAAAAAAATTATTACATTTACTATGTTAATACGCTATTATTATAGCCCATTATTAATTGTATCTTCCATTGTTGCACTCTGGGTCCATTCTAAACTGTACAGTGGCGCACAAAACTCGTTGTAAATTCTTTGTTTCTTATTTTATTTACGAAAATAATGTATCGTTTTAATCCTTATTAAAATCACTAACTATTACATATCTTATTATTTTTCCCAAACATATTCTTTTTTTTTTTTAATTTGCTTACATTTGCACGTGAGGCTGTACAATGTCACACAAACATCGTTGTAAATTCTTTGTTTCTTATTTTATTTACAAAAACAAGCTATTAGTTTAGTCCTTATTAGAAGAACTAACAATTATCTATCTTATATTTTGTGGTAAAACAATTTATTTTCATGTAATTTGGGTTTAACCATTTTAAATAGTAAAAGACACATTGAGACAGTAAACGGAATGAGGTAGACCTTTGGTAGCATTAAGTTTTTTTATTCATTTCACCCAAGGAACAATATCCTAAAGGTTGTGTAGAGAGTTTTGTTGCACCCTTATATCTTATAGATCATCTACAACGAAGGATCTTGTTTGGAATGTTAGTCATGCACCAAGAAAATATTCATTACGACAGCTCATTACCTAACTAGTCAACACTACAATACCTTGAATTTAAATTCAAACTTAACTCGAAAACATTAACGGTTTGACACCAATAAATATTCCAAACTGTAAAAGAAATTATGCTTCTTAGAAACGTAGAAATGTTTGTATTGCCCAGATTTATAACGGAAAACTTATTAGATTACATTGTTAAAAAATATTCAATAGTATACTGCGAAATTGTCGCGTTTTTTAAAGGTTTTCTCTTGTACAGTTATGAACCCCTCGTTTTTTATTGTACATTTATGTATTTCTCAAATATACTACTTCAATGTTTTTGCCTCAAACATATATGTAAATGTTACTAAATATTTAACATTTTTAAACAGAGTTTTCATTTATTAGGTTAGCTCTACATATGTGTTATATGGTAAATTAAAATAAGCTTCGTAGTAAATAAAAATTGCGATAATACTTATTATCGTAATTTAAAATAATGTAAAATACTCGTATTATTTACTACATGTTTTATCTTTTATGAGTTTGACTTTTTAATTGGTTTTTGTAACACACTAAGTTAATATTGCTTTTTAAATCACTATTTTTCTCTGGTTATGAACAGTAAAGATGACCTGCACTCTTGGCACCGGTGTTTAAAATAATGTAAACCAGAAAGAAAGTAATTACATAAAAAGCAAAATGTTATATTTTCCTAACATAAGCCAATTTTAAAAGTGAAAATTGCAAATTAGAATATTTATAATAAATAATCCGTAAGTTATTACATCTGTTTATGGTAATAATAATGATAAGTTTAGTTTTTATTTGTTATGTAATTTACCTTATTTTTATTTACTACATAAAACATTTGTAAACCTAGCCTAATAAAGTAATAATTATTATCTTAATCCGGTATTATAATTTTTACTCGAGATGACGGTGATTATCTAACATCACAGAGAAAAAAGACACAGAGGTGTGCCCGGGAAAGTCTTTTACCTTCATTTTACGGAATTGTTTAATCTGTTTTATCTTACGGCATTATTTTCTTGGGTTTCACAAATTTAAACTGAGTGTTAAAATTGCAAAAGAGGGTACTAACGATTATCTAGGGACTTGATGGATCTAAGAGTTGTAGAGAGCATTTTGAGATGGAAACTATCTAAACCGCCTTCAGTAATTTACTTTTCTGTGCTATTTATATTTTATAATCATACTTCAAAAAGGTATTTCATAATATCAATACAATACATCAATCGAAACAACAAACAAAAACGGTAATTTAAAATTTTGTAGAAATTCAAATTTTTACGAGGTGTATATTTATTCAATAGTTTGCCAGTTTAAAATAAACAATGTTTAAATACCCATAGTTTCATACAACTACTAAGATGTTACGTATTCCGGAGGGTTCTCTAAGTTATTCGGAGATTTAACACTATCACTCTATTACAAATATATTTTAATTTATAGTTCCATTTAATCACTATGTATTAAATTGTTTATTCATCATTTCATGTCATTGTCAATTATTTACTGTTTAATGTGCATTAAAATACCTGTGTTACAAATATGATTATTACGTCCAATTTAATTTAATTATTGTGCTGTGCCTTCTACAATGTTTGTCTCTGTTCTACAAGTAGCAGGTGGGGTTACTAACATTGATTGTCTTCAGTAATTGATGTCAAACCCCTCAGTAGAGCAATTTTTATCTCTGTTCTACAAGTACCAGGTGGGGTTACTAACATTGATTGTCTTCAGTAATTGATGTCAAACCCCTCAGTAGAGCAATGTTTATCTCTGTTCTACAAGTATTGGTTCTAAAAAAAATGGTGAACTGTATTTTTTGTTTAATATAAGTTTACAATAAAAATGTTTTATTGCAAAACTTAACGCTGATATGTTTACATGAATTAAAATACACATTTTGTTAATTTTAATAACTTTTAAGCTTTGTTTTTTTTTTTTCATTTTTGTCGTTGACCCAGAAATTATTTTGACAGTTTTTATTTCATGTTTGACTGGGCTTACTCAAACCTAGCCCACACGTGGACACATCTGGGACATTTGTTGATGTACTCTCTTGGATTAATCACAAACGAAAAGCATATATGTTGGCTGAAAAAGATGCATTTGCGGGAATTTCCTGGAAGAAGAGTTCACAAAGGGAAGGGTCATTACAGGCCTAGAGTGGCATGTAATTGATAAACTCTACAGAAGGCAGTACTACCGTGGAGCGAGCATAATCCTCAATGTGGGTAAAGCGACAGAGTGCCCACCGCCACGAACAACCATGGCAAACGGTCATTTCGTTTTACCGCCTTTTTATGGGTGTTCTCTAGTAAATTGTAAAACAACACTTGAGATTAGTAGGTTTAGAGGGCTACAGAATGGTTGATTGAAAATTATGGAAGAGCTATTAGGAACAAATTTATTTTGCTTTAGGTGGTTTTTAAAATAGTAAGAAAATCGAATTAGTCTACAGAGTGATTCGGGAGAGATGGGCACAACTTCAAAGGGTGATAGTATATACGAGACGAGCAAAAATGTGTATGTAATGTATGTCCTACTATATTCCGTTTTCTCTCCATGTGTCCTTTTGTGTTTTTCTTCAAAATATTTATATCTCCAAAAAGGATTGATCCAACGATGTAAAACTTGACAGCATTATTCAGTTAATGGCAATAATAATAAGTACACTTACTAAAAAATCTCTTGCCGTTTCATAATGGCAGCATTTAAAAATAATAAAACTGAGTATCTCGAAAACTTTCAATATTACAAACAGCCATTAAAATAACAATAGCTCATAAAATGTAATTCCAAATGAAATTACACATCGTTTGTCAAATAATTTGGTTCATAAATAATTGAATAACGTCTAATTTTAATTGCTAAGTGTTTATTCATTTTACTTCTGCAATGTTACATTTACTAGTAACATATATTGTAATTGTCGTTTTGTTGCGTTGGTACAAATTATTTAAAAAGGGAAAATAATCAAAATAAGAACACGAAAAAAATTTTTTTAAAACTTTTAAATTACGTAGTAAAAATTATTTTACGTTTGCTTTCGCTCACGTTTTCCCTCCGAAGACAATTATCATTCAAACATTAATAATTAATTATTTGAACATTTTATACTGTTGTATAAAATATATTTGCAATTAATTTCTTCAATTTAACGCCGGTAAATGTATTAATTGCATTGCTGGACCCTGCATGCCCTTGCCTTCAATCAACTAGAGGTCCTTCAAGGAGAGAGTTGTGACTGAAAGAGTTCAGACAAGAAACATCAACAGAAAAGGGTTCGCTACCACTTGGCAGTCAGTATCAATTAAAACAATGAATGGAGGTCGTGAAGATCGTGCGCCTAGAACAGCCGCGGTCTCACTGGCACCGGTGAAGAGCCAATCTCGGTCTTCGTGGTCAGGCGTCTTCAGTCTTCAGCCGCCGTGAGGGTGTCTTCAAACAACCTGCTTTCAGCCGATTAGCTGGAGTTCCGGGTCAGTTTGCAACATGTGATTTGAAAGTATTACTTCTCTTTGTCATTTACAAGAAACAGATTTAAATGGAATGGTAAGGATTGAGTATATCAATAATAATATTGAAATTGCTTTCCTGAAAATGGAATTAATCATCATAAAAAGATAAATGTTATAAAACACTTTTTAATAGAATGGTGTAGAGGATAGACCTAATAGGACAGAGATTTGTAAATGAGTTGAAGCAACAAATAGATTTATCTAAAGAATCGGCATTCATTTGAAGATCTCACACATAGGAGTTATGAATTGGTGAAAAAGTTCATATTCCAGTATAAAAATATTTGGTTGGCTTGCTTACACACTGTACCCTGTGAATTAAGTGAACAATGAAGAAAGAAACTGTATGCTGAGGTAAAACATTTATTTTTGTTGGACATTGTGAAATACCAAGCGATATTGACTTTGAGAATTTTATGATGATATTAATGTGACAACTGCTTTCCTAAAATGGAAAATTGGAAAATGAGTTCCACAGAAAGAACCGCAGAAACATATTGAAAAAGGAAAAGAAGATAATTTATGTTTATTGAAGAAAGCAATGTTTGGTTTCTAAAAATCCTCGACTGCTAGGGTTAAAAAATAAATTAGATTTCATGTTTTTTTTTTTTTTTAATTTTAAAAGATTTTATTCTGAATCTTGTACTTACATTAAATTGCTGTTTTAAAATCACTAACTGCATTTTATGTTCACAAATTCCTAATAGTTTTAGTGATATCTAAAAATTCTATTAAAAAGAATCAATAAAAAACTAATAATTATTTTTTAGATGAAAGCTCTTAGTGAATTCAAATATGTCGAAGGTTTCAAAATTATTAGGAATGATGGTTCTATTATGATTAATCAGAAAGAGTATTTTGCAAGTTTATTATAAATGTCTCGTGTGAGCGATTGCCATTTACTTGCTACTACACTAAGTTGTAAAATGTAGTTTGTAGTTGTAGTTGGACTACACTATTTAGTTGTGTAAAGAATAATCATACTCTAGTACTCATTACCACAGCCTAATAGGGTTTCTCATCAACCTTACATTGGGCATTCTGTGAGTATTCTTGTTCAGCATTCTGAGCAGGAGATAATGTTGATCAGAGCTCATATTGATTGAAGAATGTAATTAGAGGAGTTGATTTTTGAGAAAAGTAAGAAACCCTTGAAAGTGATTTTACCAAGCCCTGAGGCAGCGTATTTGGCTCTTACTCAAGGGTGTAAAGAAACTATGCATCTTACTAGAATATCTGGCATCTACTTTGGAGATTAATATTTTTCATGACAATCAATCACCTCAAAAGCCATCTCTGTAAATCATGATACGTCAGAAGAACCAAACATTGATATCCGCAATCACTTTTTTTGAGAGGCAACCAATTTCAACGAAGGATAAATGTGCGGGTGTAACTAAAAGTTTGAACAAAGAAAAACAACGCATAAATTAAGGGTGGTAAAGTTCAATGATTAGTGAAGTTGCTATTCAAGGGGAAGCGTTGTTATAATATGCTTTATAATCTATAACTACTGCTAAGGCAGTGTTATATATTTATGTATTATATTTTCATGTATATTTCATTCTTGTTGTTTTAAAATACATCAACAGTTCGTCGGTAAATAAATAGTAGTTGGTAATGCTCAACAACATATATCAAAGTAAAAATATCATTATTTTATTAAATTATTCTATTCAGGTTACAGATAAATAATTTAAACGTCCAAGGTCGAAGTTAGTGTTGATAATTGATTGATACACCTCTATCACTGTCTATAATCCAATCGAATAACGTATAACTGTAATCACAACATTACTCTTAAGCCAACAGCTTTGTCCAACTTAATATTGTCTCAGAATTCAAAAACTAACATTCCATTCCCAATATTTTTAAATTTAAAAAAATCTTCTAAAAGGGTTAAATATCCAAATGTTCATATTGGCATTAAGTTATAGCGGTTATGTTTCGGTTTGTTGATTAAGTTTATCCAAGATCCATGTTAAAATCCAATACCCTTTTCTGTCCCAAATATTGCCTATGTTAATTGCATATAATTTTATGTATGCGTTAAGTCAAATGCATTAAATATTTCAATCAAATTTTGTTAATATACATAGACTACGCCCATCTGTGTCTCTCTAGACAGGATGATTGTTGGCTCAGCGTACTAGCAAACACAAGTCTCTCTAAACTAGCCATGCTAAACTCTATAATGGATACAGTAGTTTTATAAGCCCTCTTCGCTAAATTTGACCTAGTAACACCCTACCTAAATCAATTAACTTTTCTTCTCTTACCAAATTCTCTTTGAAATTAAAAACTGGCGTAAACTGTTCAAGACGTATTTTCAGCCTTCAGCTTGTGGTCCCAAAACATCGCTGGATGGTGGATGTCATGTGTGGGGCGGGTAAGGATTTGCTCTAAATTATACCTATATAACACAAGGTATACAGGTAATTTGAGAGAAAATTTTCATTTTTACGTTCTTTACATTTGTTTTGTACTTGACAGACATAATATATGATAATTAGTTCATGTACACCAAAAATTCTGCTTAATTTTTTACATTTGGTTTATTTCTCAGAAATACCGTGTGCGTGTGACTGTATACTACAGTCCACGGAGAGCCATATCCACCACGCGGGCGCCACGCCGGTATGCGGCGCTGCCTGAGGCCGACCTGACCACGGGGTATTGCTGGTTAATATTTCGCGCCAAACAACACCGCATTAATTAGCTAACACAATAGCTGGCTTTGTCAGAGGTGTGACCCGCTCGCCTAGCGGTGAAACTACGGAACTAAGCCAGGGGTCACCCAGGGCCCGGCTAGCACTTAGTTAGGCTCGCCATTGTCATGTGTATTGTACAAGACCCCGGGTCGCGTGGCTGGAGACATATTACTTCCAAGGACTTCATTATCTGCGAACAAACTTTCGATCTCCTTCTAAATGCCAGCTTTCTTCTGCATCTAGGATCTTATCCGTTATCAGAGGTGAAGAAAAGCCTATTTGGACCAACTTTTGGGATGTTGCTGGTCATACGTTTATAGATACAATTTTCCGTGAGATAAAATAATAATATTGTTCCTAAGGACTGACTATATTTAATTTACTTGACGAATCAGTTGCAGTTGGAAGAAGACATTTCCTATTCTACTTATTATCATCCTATCCTAACACTATTATTTGGGTATAAATATAACAGGGTAAAAAGTAAATTCTTCTTTGAATATTTTTCATGTCCTAAAAGTTGGTCTGTACAATTATGTTTAATCTTTGTAAAATTCGCTTTCATATACTTCAAATTGGTTTATTTTACGTTTATTCAGTTCTCATATGTAAAAAACTCAAGTTGTTTAATGCCTTTTACCATAAACCAAAGAACCAGATTTGTCTTATATCATACGTTTATTTTAAAGATAAGTTCTTTATTTTGAATAATTCATACAGTAGGAATTATTTTTGAATTTTTTTATTTTTCTTAGTTAGATATGTGATAACACATACTAAAAATACGTAAGTCTCGCTTCACTTTCGCATGAATAGGAAAGAAGATATTTTTAAAACTTTAAGTACTTTTTTATTTATTACAAATGTATATCCTTACTGTGCTATTTATTGAAGATTTAACAACTGAAATTAAATGAACTGCAATTCAGTTTACAAATGGAATAAAGTTTTTCACATTCAGAAAATGTCTTATTTCATTTTCACGTCTCATTTAACATATTCAATTTGTGAACAAATGTCTATTTTTGAAGTATAAGGGAATATTATGACACTAGCTATAGGTAGCCTACAACAATGCATACAATTCTTTTTGTATTCATTCTACTGCTTGGTTTTTATTTTGAACTATCAGTTGCTCCATTTACAATTATTGAGTATTTACTCGTTAAGAGTCTGCAGAGGCTGTCGGCCATGTTGGTTTTAATCCCATAATAACAATGTTATTTGCGAATCCATATTTTTTCGTTATTTATTTACCAAAAGTTGTGTGTGAGGTGTCATTTTAAAGGTTATCATATTTTTCATTGGTGTTCCTTGTGATATTTTGAATACATACGCCTAGTTTTGAGAAATAGGTGAAAATAAAAACTTCAAACTTAATATTTTTTTTTTATTTTTTCTAAAAAATAAATTAGAAAATCACAAAATAATTACAACGCCAAATTTTCTTTCTTGATAAAATGCAATCTGTTTGGAAAAAATATGTTTAAAAATAACTCTTTATTTTGGATATGCATGATCATATGTCCAGTTCAAAAATAAGATTGTTCTTATGGGATTAAAACCAACATGGCCGACAGCCTCTGCAGACTCTTAACTTACTCGTAAGATTTAATACGAACTGTAACTTAATTAACAGACCATTTTCAAAACGAGCCATCACTGAAAGTGATCGACAATTACTAGCACCAGTATGGCGAACTTTGTGTCACTAGGAGGTTTACGGATTTTATCAAAACTATTAGGTCGTCGTAGGTAGTTGTTATGACACTATGACGACATTGACGGACAGTCGGGCTCGGGAGGTTTACATAAGCGTGAGGATGTGTCTTGTGCAACGTGAGGGCCTTGTGACGTACGCCGCTACAAGATCAGTTACTCACGTTTGTCCTCTTGTGCATCTTCCTCCTGGTGAAGAGAGAAAGTGAGTCGGGGTACGGTAAACCACTTGATCCCCGTTCCACTCGATATCAGGTCCGCACGTCGAGCCGTGCCGACCTCCCCACCTTTCAACGCCGACGCAACGAGCGGACGGTCTGCTTTGACACTGGCTCAATAGCTGAAACTAATTGTAAGCTAAAGAAAGTAGTCACGCATGATTTGTTTGGAGTCAATGAGTATAATCATGCACGAATATGCCGTCTGACCGACCGGCAGGGGACTAAACACATACTTGACCTACCAGTCGTCAACGCAAAAATGTACCTATTATTGAATTGGGTGTAATGGAGCCATATCAAATAAACTGTGTTTAAACTTGAACATTAATTAGAACATTTTCCATGGATAAATTATCTACTCAGAACCGGGAAAAACGTTTATTAGCTCTCGAAAACAACATATCCTTACACAAAGTACTGCTCAGGGTTGAACTCTCAATCCATTATTGAATAAAATTTTTAGCCAAATAATTACACCTAAACTATATCACTTAGTAACTTAAAATGTTACTACTGAGCGTTTATCATAATATAAATTACGGGTTAAAACATTGTTATCTTACTTTAATTTTAACTTAGTGTGTGTATTCGGGGAAAATGTATGCCGTACTGTGAGAGGAATAGATTCCAAACAACTCTTAAACAGGATAATTAATAAACACAAATTCTTATCACGTTCATAAAGTTGTAAGTATTCTTTACTGGATTGAAAAGAATTGTTTGAAATAAAAGATGCATTCAAATACGTAATTAAGTAAAGTAGAAAGTGAGTAATCTGCTCCTGTTCCAATGTAAAGTGAAACATGTTCACTTGGGCAGCTGGCATACTGTGACTGTGTAAGTATTCCACT